>SJYS01017158.1:1112821-1127766 GCA_006410695.1 Philantomba maxwellii | reverse complement strand
TTCTTTTTTTTTTCCCTTTTTTTTTTTTTTTTTTTTTTTTGGTATGCAGGGTTCTTGCTTAAATTATTTTCTGAAGTTTTTATAATTGCTTATTTAACTTATTTGAGAAATGATTTAGTATTTGAGGAGAATGTAAAGTATTCTCCTTATTTATTTTTGTTTTATATTTTTGTCATGAATTTCAGTTTTATTACATTGTCTTCACAGAATGTGATCTCTGTAATTTATGTTCTTTTGAATTGAGGCTTAGTTTGTGGCATAATATGTAATCAAGTTTTATAAATGTTTTGTGATCATAAAGTGATTTTTGAAGTCTATCACAATGATCATCAGTTTAGGTTGCTTTCAACTATAGGTAATGGAAAAACAGTTGAAAGTGGCTTAAGCAAGAAGAAAATTGATTATTTGCATAATAAGAAGCCCTGAAGTCGGGTAATTCAGGTAACTTGTTAAGTGGGGGCTTCAATAGTGTCATCAAAACCGAAGTTCCTTTCATTTTTCCATTCTCCCCTTTTCAGCTTGGGCTTATGCTCTTAGGCTGGTTCTCCCCCTGGTTTCAAGATGACTCTCACAGATAATGACCAGATAAAGAATAAATGCCCTAATTTTTTTTTTGTGTGTGTGTGTGTGTGTGTGTAAGACCTTCCCCAGAGGCTACTGTAGATCCAACAAGCTCTGAATGACCAGAACTGAGTAATAGGCTCATTCGTAAAGCAGTCACTGGGAATAAGACCACCATGGGTAGTAAGTGCAATAATAATTTGCCACTTGAGAGTGAGTCAGAGTTGGAGGCACAGAAGCGACAATTGCCTTTCNTTTTTTTTTTGTGTGTGTGTGTGTGTGTGTGTAAGACCTTCCCCAGAGGCTACTGTAGATCCAACAAGCTCTGAATGACCAGAACTGAGTAATAGGCTCATTCGTAAAGCAGTCACTGGGAATAAGACCACCATGGGTAGTAAGTGCAATAATAATTTGCCACTTGAGAGTGAGTCAGAGTTGGAGGCACAGAAGCGACAATTGCCTTTCCCAGAGAACACTGCCCCTGAGCCAGAGTGAAGAAGAGTCAGGGTTCGGAGAGTGAGTCTAAAGCCTGGGGGAGCAGGGGGTGCAGGGGCGGGGACTGGGCGGGGAGCCGGCATTCCTGTCTACACGGTGGAGCCCTTTATCAGCTGTGAGGCTGCGCAAGCAATCCAGGCAGTTCATTTGGAGTATTTATTTCCTCAGGTGTAACTTAAGCATCATTTTGGCTGTAAATAGTTCAGTTTATCATGGGAAGTTTGATGTGATTTTTGTCTTTAATAGTAATTGCTGCCCCCTGAAAAAATGATTACTATTAAATTCTCTGTTACTATGAGTATGTCAGATATATATATTTTCCTATTTTGTTTATAACTCAGAATCTTAGGGTTTTGAGCAGACATTGTGTCTTCTTTATTGTTCATCCAGCAGTGAGCACAGTATTTCCAGAAGCTAATTATTAGTAATAATAAAAGGTACATATCTGGAGATAGATTGAAAGGTAACTCAAGATGTGATTAGCTACCTAGTTTTGTTTTTATTAAAAATGTTATTTTTTTTCCTGCATATTTGTAATCCAGGGAAAGTGTCTAATATGAAAAAGATTTATTTTAAGACAGCATATAAGAAATAATTGGTTTAACAGATTGTGTGAATACAAATGAGATAGTCCTATTAAAATTTGGTCACAAAGTATCTATTGTAATATAGCAAGATCCAGCCTACTTGCTAGTTCAAGCCTGTGGTGAGGCGCTGAGTTACTGTGAAGCGGTGGTGTCACTGAGCGAGTGCTGTCAGAAGGAGATGACGCGCCGTTACACCCCAAGGAGTCAAAGGTTAATCTGCTCGAGTGACTCACTGTCAGGACGCGCGCTTCTATCTGCCTTGTGCTTCCTGGTCTTTCGCTTACTTTCTCTCTTGTTGAGAGGACACCCCAAAATGATGGACTGCCACTTGCCTTCAAGCTTGGTGTTCAGCTGAAACCGATTGAGTGAGGAGAAACCCATCCTAAGCAACACTAGCACACGCATCCGGTGACTGCTTAGCCTGGTCACTGCCAGGCCCTTCACTCTGCATCCAGGTCATTTTATATGAATGATGGATTATTGCTTTATTTTAATAGGAAAATAGGCATATTTTAAATTAATAGTCCTTATCCCTGATACTGTTCAGTTGCTAAGTCATGCGCACCTCTTTGCAGCCCCATGGACTCTAGCACCCCAGGCTTCTCTGTCCCTCACTGTCCCCTGGAGTTTGCTCAGACTCATGTCCATTGACCGAGTGGGTGCTCCATCCAACCATCTCCTCCTTTGCCATCCCCTCCTCATCACTGACACCAATTAGCAAGAGAGAGAAATGAATTCCCACATTTAACAGCTCTTTCAGGATTGCTTGGTTACTCTTGGGGAAGGTGTATGAATTTTGGTCTAGATATCACATCTGGCATAGAATAAATATGTTTACTATTAAACAGTATTTGCTGAGTGTCTGTGGTTGCCAATCATTCATGTGTTCTGTATGTCACTTTAAAGGTTGCTATTACTTTGTATTTCTTTAGAGATATTATTTTGTGTTAAGAATTTACCACGGAGAATGCTCTGACTGCCTGTCACCCTCCGTGTAACTCAGTCAGGAATACAGTTCAGTGGACACTTGAGTGAAGTCCTGCCTGCCCAGACCCTCACCCGCTGGGGTGGCTGGAGAGGGGAGGGCGCTGCCTGGGCCCCCAGCCCTGACGCGGGTGGTCTGTGAGCACCGCCTCTTCCATCAGCTCCAGGACATGCCGGAGACCCTTGTTCCCTGTGATTCTGGGGATGGTCTTCCAGATTTTTGCNGACACTTGAGTGAAGTCCTGCCTGCCCAGACCCTCACCCGCTGGGGTGGCTGGAGAGGGGAGGGCGCTGCCTGGGCCCCCAGCCCTGACGCGGGTGGTCTGTGAGCACCGCCTCTTCCATCAGCTCCAGGACATGCCGGAGACCCTTGTTCCCTGTGATTCTGGGGATGGTCTTCCAGATTTTTGCAAGGCAAGGAGCTTCCTTTATGCTTTGATGAAGTGCACTCGCCCTCATTTCTAGGGGCCTTCTTGGACCAGGCTTCAGGGAAAGACTAGGAGAGTAGTGGAATCCCCCTGTCCCTCGCACCCCCAGGCAGATATTCTTCTCTTTGGCATTCACTCCTGTGTAGCATTCATCCTGTGAAATGTGGCAGATGTGGAATTTGGAAATTGCAGATGTGAAGATAAACAGCACCGCTCGGTCGATGCCCTTCTTCATGCCTCGTGCTCTACGTGCTCTCGTTGCCAGCCCCACTTTACGGCACTTTGTAGATGGCAGGAGAGAAAGGACTGGGGTCTCGTTTGGACTGCCTCGTAGAAGTTCAAGCATGTGCTCACGGAACTTCATTTTACAGGCATATGTAGCCTTAAGTGAGCAGGATGTCTCCTGGTCGCTAAGGGGCCCACGTTGGCTTCGGTTCAGGCAGGTCCGCATATCTTCCCATCATAATACTGCAGTATGCTGTGCTGTATGAGACCCTGCTGACGTCTCGAGGCATAGAGCCTGGGCCATCAGTATTTTGAAAATGTCCTCGTGATTTCAGTACACAGTCAAATATGAGAACCACTGGTTTAAAGCTTTGAATAACACATTTGTTGCAATTTTAATGGTAGATGTTACTGAAAAATGTGGAAGTATCTATAAAATGAATTAAAGATTAAAAATTCTTTCTCCTCATTCATAAACCATTGTGATAGTACTCTTCCATAGAATTACCAAGTTTTGCCCGATGAGATTTACTTAGAAAAAGAAATAAACTTATAGCTGTGTCTCTCCTGAAGTCTTTTTGCAGCAAGTAATTAAGGCAATAATTAGTAATAATTAGGCATTCTTACCTGAGGTGAAACTTTAGATATTGTCTCATTGTTCCATTGAAAGTTACCTGAACATTATGGCTTTTTAAATGAATCAGAGCAATAAATCCAATATTGTTTGCAAGCCAGCTGCTTTTTCTCATGTGCCAACAATTATGTAATCAAACTATAAAGTAGCTATTTAAAGATTTCTTACTCTTGAACAGAATTTAAATTTAAGAATTAGAAATCATAGTTAGCACAGATAAAAGTGTCTTATTGACCACCACTTATTTGATGCAGTGAGTTCAGGTCCCCTTATGAAATATATTATAGGCATTTAAAGTCTTGTATCCATTACCTTTTATTCCATTTTACATTGACTCTCTGTTGGTTTCTGGATATGACTCAAGGTGTTGGTTTCATTTTCAAAGCCAAACGTGATTTGGACGTTGGGCAGGATAACCCGTAAATTTCCTAAAACAGATGCTTTTTAGGAACTTAAAGCACGAGAAAGCCATAATAACTGCTTGTTTAAATCCAGAGCAGTTCCGAAAGTCTTTTCTGTTCATCTCAGACTCTCTTCTCTGCTAAAATTTATTATGTGTGAGGGCAGATCTGTGAGTGAAAGAGTGGCGTCTGTAGTTAGAAAGCTGGTGTCTGACAGATGTCTGTGGAACTGGTGATCTTGCCAGAGGAATGGGTGGACAGCTGGCATGCACCAAGCGGTTCTACATCAGAGTTCTTCCTCCTCAACACGGTGGCTTCGTCCCATCTCTCACAGTTTACATTTGACAAGTGTCCTGTTGCTTTCTGGTTGACGGATGCTTTGTTTGTTACATAACATCCTGACATCCTATTAAGACTGTAATTATAAAACAAAGCCCCAACTCATTGACAGTAGTGGCAGACAGAGAGATGCAGCTGTTCAGCTTGCTCTTCTTGATTGAACATAGAACTTAAATCAGCCTTTCGGTGCCTAATGAATAAAATTTTTATATTTTAGATGAGTCAAGAAAATAGTGGGAATTTAATGAGATTCAGATAGTTTATGCATTCCAAGAGATTTACACATATGTCTGTCTACCTGCTTGACATGTACTTCTCCATCCTTGACATTGCTTGAGAGCTAAAGCTCTACCTGAGTTTTTAATCTCTAGTCTAGAGTTCTGGTCATTCAGTTACTGTAATAACCATTTTAATGATGCTTATGGATTTTGCTCTCAAAAAAGAAAATTAAAAATATTTCTTCTGGTGTAGTGTGCTGTTCTCACTACTGAACATCGTTTCCTTTATTTCTAAGTTACACATTTTTACAAGGAAATACCCACACAGATAAAATAGTCATAATCAAGAAATTCGATTTTCCTGGGATAATTCTTTTATTTAACTGAAGAAAAGGAGAATCACAGGAAGGACTTTATGGATCCCATCTCTGAGTCGGGGCTTTTCAGGTTCCGTTTCTCTCTTGCAAGGCTGAAAGAGCTGTTTTCCTGTTAGTTCACAACTACTGCCTCCGGTCGTCCTTTCTCACTACAGCCTCCGACTTGTGGATCTGCTGGATAGCAGCTCGGCCTGACTCTCTCTCTACATGGAGTGACTAGACTGAATTGGCACTGAAGTTCCTTTACAAATCCTTCATCCAGCCTTCAGGTTTGAATGGGAAATATCAGTTCAGGAAGCTCATGAGTCATCAAATGTTTCAGTGGTTTGATACAGCCAGAACATACAGAAGAATACGTTTCTGTATAGATTGTTTATTGAAATAGTCCATCTCTGCATCATCCTTAGGTGGGTTTTGAAATGTTAGGTTTTTCACTAAACTTTTATCCCATTTAATAGAATTTGGATATATTTCAAGGACCAAGGAAAGGAAACAAACACCTCTTCCCTTCAATGTTCAAAATAGTTATTACGAAATCTTTTTTTTCTTACTGCATAAGTCTTCTATGCCTTTTTTTTTTACCTTGAATCAGTATACTTAGCTCATATACAATTTTAACAAGCTTTGTTATGCTATTCTGTTATAGTCCAGATTAAAAATAGGAATTTGGGGGGAGGTGATGAGTAATACTAGATGGAGCAATGAAAAATGGTGGGATAATCATTTTTGGAAGAGAGGGAAAGAATTATAATAGTCTGGGGATATTTAGGGGTGTGCTAAATAACTCTGAGCCGATAATAACTTCTAAGGATATCATAGCATTATGCTGTAGTAAGAAACTTAGTGTTGGACATTATCAGTTTATGAAAGAGGGTTATGTTTTATATACTTATTAAAGAAGACAAAATATATTGGGAAAACCACTAAAACTATTAAAAGTTTAACCTAATATTTAAAAAGAGAGCAAATGTATGTGAAAGTGAAGTTGCTCAGTCGTGTCTGACTCTTTGCGATCCCATGAACTGTAGCTTACCATGCTCCTCCATCCAGGGGATTTTCCAGGCAAGAGTACTGGAGTGGGTGCCATTGCCTTCTCCACTAAGAGCAAATGTATGTAAAGTTCACCTATTTGGAGTACTTTATTCATTGATTATGCTGCATAATTCAGAGATCAATCCAAATACTTTATTTGGGAAGCATTTGTCATGCACTTATTATGGGCTTCCCTCATAACTCAGTTGGTAAAGAATCCTGCCTGCAATGCAGGAGACCCTGGTTCGATTCCTGGGTCAGAAAGATCTGCTGGAGAAGGGATAGGCTACCNCAATCCAAATACTTTATTTGGGAAGCATTTGTCATGCACTTATTATGGGCTTCCCTCATAACTCAGTTGGTAAAGAATCCTGCCTGCAATGCAGGAGACCCTGGTTCGATTCCTGGGTCAGAAAGATCTGCTGGAGAAGGGATAGGCTACCCACTCCAGTATTCTCGGGCTTCCCTTGTGGCTCAGTGAGTAAAGAACCCGCCTGCGATGTGGGAGACCTGGGTTCAATCTCTGGATTGGGAAGATCCCCTGGAGAAGGGAACAGGCTACCCACTCCGGTGTTCTGGCCTGGAGAATTCCACAGACTATGCAGTCCATGGGGTCGCAGAGAGTCAGACGCAGCTGAGGTTCCCTTCCCTGCTGTGCGCAGGAGATGAGGTGGGGATTTCCCCTCTCGCCAGGTGCCCGCTTCTTTGGCCTCAGTTTCATGTGTGTCTCTATATGTCTGCAACCCAGCCTCTTGCTTGAGTTCCAACCATTGTTTCTTACACGGTAATGTTTAGCAATGTCTTTCTCTCTTGTGAAAACTTGAAACCTAATGTCACTTGAACACATTTGTGCAAAAAGAGATAGAGAATAATAGTACATATGGAGACAATACCTATGGTCCAGTGGGACAGAAAAGCTCAGTGTCTCTCAGGTGGAGAACTTGGGGACTGACCCAGGAGTGACTTTAGGGGATAGTTTTGTTTTTTTTCCTCTTGTTTAGCTGCATAAATTTTATCCTTCCTTATGAAGGGTAGGAATTAACCCATCAGTTCTGGATGGGGAGGCAGGCCGCCTAGCCTTGGTACTGTGCCCTGCCTGTTAGAAGTTGGACTGGGGCCTGCAAATGCCATCTTTTACCTATTCAGAAAGGCTGTGTTAAAATAAAGAACTTGCTCTGCTATCTCTAGTTATGAACACTTTGGATGGGAAAAAGGACTTCCCCAGATTTAAAATCTGTAATAAAGGCATTAAGAAAAGGCTTCTCTTTGTTTCTCTTACTCAGAGTCACTCCTTGGCTTGGTTAATGGGGACCAAGTGTCCACCTCCCAAACCTGGAGCTTTAAGGGAATCTCAGTGCCTGGCGCCCGCTTGCTCTCTGCAGCCTGTTGATCACAACATTACGTTTCCCCAGAACTATCTTCTCTGTGAGACTCCTCTGTGCCCTTAGCTCAGGCCAGCAGCTGGAATATGTAACAGTTCCAAATGCTTCTCCTCGGTTTATGGAGGCTTCCTACAGCACTGACGTAACTGTTCCCTTAAAAATGGCAGCGATGGTGTCATGCTTCCCACAGGGACCTCCACTAACTCCTCGTCGTCCGGGTCCTGTGTCCCCCCGCAGCCTCAGCTCCCTCTGCTCTCTCCCCGCCTGCCGCACCTTGGTCTCCGCAGTGGGCCTGTCCCCCACACATCCGTGAGTTTGCAGGCTCTGCTCTCGTTGCCTAGCTGCTCTTAGGGTACTGAGGCCCAGGGAAGGAGAGACCCCTGTCTCTTGAGTTAACAGCTTATTCTAGAGTAGATGTAGTAAGCTCAAATTTTCAATTCTTCTATTCCAGGACAGTTTTCTACATAGGACATATTTATCATATTTTCACAGTGGACTGTTACTGTTAAGATCAAATAAAATCATAACTGTAAAGTTATTGATGACCAGTTTCCAAGGCATAGAGAGACAGTATAACATAGTGATTAAGAGCTTGACCTCCGGAGGCACACGGCTTGGTACTGAACCCCTGCGCTAGCCCAGAGTAAGTAGCTGTGTGGCTGTAACCCCTGCCAGCCCTGCTTCTTCATCCCTAAAGTGGGGGTGATACAGTACTTGTCTCAGGGTTGCTGCAGGAACAACCAAGCCAGCATATCTGAAACTTCAAGGGTAAGGCCTCGTATGGAGTCATGTGCTACACATTTTAACTGCGGTCATTTCTGTTATCTCGGTTGCAGCTGTGTTTGTAATTCCTGCTGCTGCTGTTGCTAAGTCGCTTCAGTCGTGTCCGACTCTGTGTGACCCCATAGACGGCAGCCCACGAGGCTCCGCCGTCCCTGGGATTCTCCAGGCAAGAACACTGGAGTGGGTTGCCATTTCCTTCTCCAGTTGTAATTCCTACAGTCTGTTTATGGGATTCTGAATTAAACCGTTCTTTTTGCAAACATAGACACATATACATATATACTTTTTTAAAGTTCCTGTAACTTGTCAGGGTATCAGGCCCTATTTTTAACATGTCTTCAGCATTCTAACGGAGAAGGCAATGGCAACCCACTCCAGTACTCTTGCCTGGAAAATCCCATGGATGGAGGAGCCCAGTGGGCCACAGTCCATGGGGTCGCTAAGAGTCGGACACGACTGAGCGACTTCACTTTGACTTCTCAGTTTCATGCATTGGAGAAGGAAATGGCAACCCACTCCAGTGTTCTTGCCTGGAGAACCCAAGGGATGGTGGAGCCTGGTGGGCTGCCGTCTCTGGGGTCGCACAGAGTCGGACGCGACTGAAGCGACTTAGCAGCAGCAGCAGCAGCAGCATCTAAATATAAGAGGAAAAGCTGTCATACCTACCTTATCTTGTTTTACTTCCCAATTACAATGTATAGAGAAATAATACTGTTTTGTATTAACAGGTGAGTTGTTTGGAACAAGTTGCTTGGTGAGGGTGAAAATTTTAAATGGTGAGGATTCAAGTCGGGTATAACACACTGGTTTATGCTCAATAAATTTCAAATCAGTGAATTTTTACACGTTGAATTTCTCTGTTTTATGAAAGAATGTCTGTGCTCTCAATGTTTACCTTTCAGTTCGGTTTCATTGGTTCTATTCTGAAGGTGTAAAGAATGGGCCATTGGTTAATTAGTGTAGGGAAGGTGTACAAATTCAAGCTAAATCTGGCTAATTTCTTCTACAGGCTGGAAGATAAAAATCTTTTTTACCTCCCACAGTTAGGTTAGTAGTGCGTGACCAGACTCCTCTTCTGAGGTCACCTGATTTAACTGTGGTTGTGAAGCAGCCATACAATGGGTCCCCATATTTGTGTTTCTATCCCTTTATGTTTCTAGCTCAGAGTAATTAAATAATTACTGTTGCTGGTCATGCCATTTTTCCCAGTGAAAAAGTCCACAACAAACATGCGAGAGTTGAAATCATTCTAGATTAAGAATGTTTATTGACGGACAAGACTGCTTACTCCCAAGGCTTTATTTTAATCTATGACTTACAAGAGAGATCCTGAAAATGTTCCTATAAGCACGTTACCTCCACATGAGCCCAGTGGTTACTCTTTTAGTTTTTAGATTGTTTTGCCCTGAAGATAGGCATCCCTCGGGCGGAAATTGTGAAATAGAAGAGTACATAGGGGGACCGGGGCTGCAGATTTGTGTGAATAAATATAGTACTTGTGGGGAATGTCAGGCTACCTACTCTCTTTCACATTTCATTTTTTATTTTCTGATAGAGGATGTTTGTCACTCTCTTCGTCGCTTTCTGCCGTGACATCACTGCACCTGTGCATGCGAGTGCCGTAGCTTTCCAGCCATTGCTATTCCAGAGTGAGTTTCTGAAGCAGCAGGAGTGAGATGGTTTTGCAAATTGTAATATAATACTATATATGATCTTGTCTCAACCTGTAACACACGTATCCTCACAGAAATAGCATTTAATTATGGTAATATCCTTCCTGATATCAGACACAGTATGGCGCCTGTTAAGATTATATTGTTTGTATAAGATGGAGTAAAAAGTCATTTAAAGATGAAGGAATAAAATCACATACCTTGATAAACCCCGTAGATGCTATTTAGGCTGTGGAGAGCTTTTGATTTTGTTCCCTTTCTGTACTCCCCACATGAAAATGCCAACAGTAATTTGACAGCAAGCGCTGCCAAGCGCTGTACCCCCTCCTAGTCCCCTCCCTGCACATTTCAATCCCTGGCGGGCTTTGCTCAGCTACCCGGGCTGTGAGGTTAGGGAGTTCTGCGTGTGACCCTTTCCCCAAAGTCTCCCAGCGACAGATGCAGCGACCTTATCACACAGACAGCTCTATCCAGTTTGACAGTCCAGCCATCTGGTTTATATTGATCATAATTGATTTAAAGAAACCAGCTCTCTGAAAGTTGGTCATTTAAAACCCCAAGGCTAAATTGGCCTACATGTTAATTCGAAGTTTTAAGCCATTATTCTTGAAACTTGTTTCGGACTGATACGTAAAAAATTAAGGCCTCGTTTCTTGTCTATGTGAACTTTACGGGTGAAAAAAAACTCATGGCCTACCTTGGAAAACATCAGGTTTTATGAAGAATGGTTTATACTCTACAGACTATGAGTATGTGCTTATAGTTTGAATTTATGTCTCTTTTTAGATCTTGCAAGAGCTGCAAGTGTAGGTGGATTTATTTACCAGCTTTCTTGATTTGAACTCACACTTAACCCCTCTGAGTCTCTTGAGTCTGTAAAATGGGGTGACGATGGTACCCATTTCATCTCATTGTTGGGAGAATTGAGGTTAACCTACTGCATAAGAAGAAAGAGTGCCTTCCTTCCTGACTAGATACTGATTACCAACTGCTCTTAATAGCCATCACTTTCCCCTTCTTGAACCTGTTTCCTCTGTGGGCTTCTAGAACCCTCCTCTCACCTTTCTTCCTTAGGGTCACTGGCACAGTGCCTCAGCCTTCCCCCTGCTTCTGTGCCTATCTGCCCATAAGTATTGGAATTTCTCTGGCACACGTTATCTTTTGTTTCCTTCACACTCTCTGTAGATAATCTGATCGCAGCCAGGACTTCAGCTGTGGCTTGTTTGTATGCTGAGTGGCTTCCACGTGTTGATCTCCAGCCCAGGTCTCTCTTCTGGGATCCTCTGAAAGGCATTTTTTATCCTGCTTACAGGGCAGATCAGGCTTTATGTGGCCATGAGGGCAGGTAAAGATCAATTTGGGAATGAATACCATTGATCTGAGCCCGCTCTTATTGGTTAATTAAGAATAGGTGGAAATCCAAAGTTTAATTAAAATGTAGGGGTTTTATACTTTGTTTTTTAAAGTCTGATGTTGCATGTCACACCATAAAACAAGTAAATTTCAGTCACGTGTTCAATTTCTACAGTTCCTGGTTATGATGATGCCTCTACAATTTGTTTTGGAAAACCTGGTTTTCTGAATTGCTGAAATTGTACCAGTGCAGCACTAAATTGTTTAAGATGGGCATCTTTTCAAATTTATCATGTGCCTTAATTTAATTCAACAGTTAATAGTCATATATACAGCATTAACTTGGATAAATGCCATGTCAAGGCTACCTACTCTTTTTTACAATTTAGTTTATTTTTTGTTAGGTTATTTATCACTTTTTGTAATTCTCTGCTATCATTGCACTTTTATTATGAAAGTGCTACAGTTTTCGGAGAAGGCAACGGCAACCCACTCCAGTATTCTTGCCTGGAAAATCCCATGGACGGAGGAGCCTGGTGGGCTGCAGTCCATGGGGTCGCTAAAAGTCAGACACGACTGAGCGACTTCACTTTCACTTTTCACTTTCATGTGTTGGAGAAGGAAATGGCAACCCACTCCGGTGTTCTTGCCTNAAGAGTCCTCAGGGGGTAAAGGCTTCAAGGTGGGACTGGGCTTTGGTGGGGAATTGAGTAGGAACTTGATTCACACGTGGTTAGAACCAGCCAAAGCACAGAGAAGAGTCTGGGTCAGGCTCACCTGGGCATTTTATATTCAGGTTGAAAAGGTGGTTAAAAAAAGGCAAGGGAGGGAATGGGGTTGGTGGTGATAGCGCTCAGCCTGTGTATCTCATTAGTCACGTTGTTGAAATTGGTTTAATCCTCTGTCTCACAGTCCTGATTCTAGGATCATTCTTCATTGTTTTCATGATTCCATTTGCCTCTTCTCTGCTCTGGACCTCCTGCTTCCTGAATCCCACGTTTTTCCTCATTTTAGATCACTTTCTTGTTTGGTGGAACACAGCTTCCGGTATTTTTTGAGATAAAGCCGCGTGGGAGATGCCTTTTTTTGAGATCTTTATGTATGTAAAAAATCATTATTCTGTCCTCATTCTTCGATTGAGGGATTGAGGGTTCTTGATTGGAAATGTTTGTCGGTATCGTGAAAGTGTTGCTCCATTGTCTTCTCGCTTCCAGCGTTGCTGTTGAGAAGTTACAAGGCATTTGGTTTCTTAACTGTTTTGATGTGTTCTTGCAGTTTTCTTAGGCTATTTGTAAGAACTGCTTTTAAAATAGCATCACGTCCCCCTGGTGGTGCCTGGATCGCCACTGCTCTGCAGCCCGTTCTCTCGTTTCTGTGTGTTTCTCGCTGCCGCGGCTTCTCCTGTGGCGCATGGGCTCCAGGGCATGCGGGCGTCAGTGGTTGCAGTTCACGGGCAGAGGAGTGCTGTTTCTCGGGCTCTAGAGCACAGGCTTAGTAGTTGAGGCGTACTGGCTTAGTTGCTCTGCGGCATGTGAGATCTTCCGGGACCAGGGATCGAACCTGGAATCTGGCAGGCGAGTCCTTTACTACTGAGCCCCCAGTGATGCCCCGTAAGAACTACTCATTCCCCCATGTTTTGAAATTTCACCACGATGTGCCCAGGTGGAACCAGTTTTCTTCCATCTATCTGAGTGCTCATTGGGTCCTTTAAACCCAAATACTGGTTTCCTTCAGTTCTGAGAAGTTTCCTTGAATAGTTTTGTTGATGATTTTCTCTCCATTCTTTTTTTTTGTTGTTCTTTCTGGGATTCCTGTTATTCAGATGCTCCTCCTGAACTGGCCCTCTATTTCTTATCTTTTCTTTAATTTTACATTTCTTTGACTTTTTGCTCTACTTTCCAAGAGATTTCTTTAAATTCATTCTCCATCTCTTCCTTTATTCCTGTCATGCTATTAAGTTTTAAGTGTGTGTGTGTGTTCTTTTTATAGCGTCCTGTTCTTATTGGTTAGATGCAATATTTTTTCCGTATCTGTGAGAATTTTAATGATAGGTTTTTTTGCGTTTTCTTCTTTGTGCATAGTCTTTACATTCTAATGGTTGCTTTTCTTTGTAATTGTTTTGATTTCTGACTTCTCTGAAGTCTTTCCTTCGATGACTATTAATCCTATACATGTGATTATAATGCCGAATAGCAGGCTAGAAAGTTGATGGAAGGTGCTAAGCATGTGGGTGGGACCTTTTGCCTTGGAGTTTCACTGCAGGATGATCTGCTCGAGCTCTGTTTTGGTCACTTTGACATTAACATCTTTAGAGAATTCCTGTTGGACTAATTAGATTCCCTAGACGAGATTGCTTCAATCACTTTTTACTTGGATGTTAGCTTTGGTCACTTTTTCTTCCTTTCTCTATTTTGCTATTTCCAATTTTCTATATCTAGCAGATGGGGGGAAAACCTGATTAGGATTGTTTGAAATTATAACAATTAAGTCCTGAGTGACAGCCTAAGGGACTGGCCTGTGCATAAAATGCTTTTAATGTGTGGACTTTTTGGCATCTATTTTGGTGACCTAGAAACATATTTTTGTTTATTTCGTGTTCTTAGATGTACTCTGGAAACGTGTTCATGTAACAGAATTCTAAATAGACAAAGTGTTATCGCAAATTGTTCTGGGATAATTTTTTTTTTCTTGACCATTTCAATTGATCCAGTATGTGTACTTCTCTTGTTGATGATAAAATGATTTATTACTTTGTTCTCTAATCTTCCTACTGAATTAAATACTACTGGTCCGTAATTATCATAATCTTTCTTTTATTTTTGTTGAAGTAGAACAGTCCTTTGAACTTTTTGTAATTGTAAACTTTGTACAAGTTTTAAAAGTAATAGGAGATTATGTTTGAGAAATATCTCTTACTTTTGATGTTCTCCAAGGTTCATATTTTGATTTCCTTTTGATTTACAAACGTGTGGAAATTTCAAGTATTCAGAAGCCACTTTAACTAATTCTTGCTTGTTGTTTTGCCTTGGTGGTTGTTTAGACCACAGATGGTTTTTTTTTATGATTTTATATGTTTTTATACAGTTGGATTTCTAGTGATAGAAAAACTTTAATAAAAATTCCATTTATGTGTAAGCTCATTGTCATTTGCTTACAATGAATTAACCTATTAATGTTAAAATCATGGTTTTATTAAGTCACTGCCATTAAAACAAAGCTATGAAATGAAAACTCAGGTGTACACAAGGATTGTTAATTGGGGGTTGCTGCTTCAGAATTTTAACATTCATTGTTTTCATAAAAATTTTTAACAATGTTTCACAAGATTATTTACTTTAATAGTATCTAATGCATTTAAAGTCAGATTATATATGCAAAATTTGGATTCACATGCGTTTTCAGGACTGTGTGTTTTGCATGAGCTTATGAGGTGAGGTGAGGTCGCTCAGTCGTGTCCGACTCTTTGCGACCCC
>SJYS01017158.1:1038072-1053937 GCA_006410695.1 Philantomba maxwellii | reverse complement strand
TCATTGGAAAAGAGCCTGCTGCTGGGAAAGATGGAAGGCTGGAGGAGAAGGGCACGGCAGAGCACGAGATGTTTGGATGGCATCTCTGACTCAATGGACATGAGTTTGAGTATTCTCTGGGAGTTGGTGATGGACAGGGAGGCATGGTGTGCCGCAGTCCATGGGGTCACAAAGAGTCGGATACGACTGAGTGACTGAGCTGTACCGAATGATCGAATGAAGCAAGGTTGTGAACACAGCTGATGTGCTGATTCAGGCCACTAAGGGGGTAAGTGTAGATAGAAGAGAGAAGACTTTCAACTGAACACTGGATTCACCAACATTTAGAGATCTGGAGAATAAAGAGGAGACAAGCAGAGCGGTGGGAGGAGACCAGGGCCCAAGGCGTCCTGCAAGGCGTGGGAAGGAAGGCGGTCAGCGTGCCAGCCGCTGCTCCTGCGTCCAGTGAGGGGACACTGACGCTTGAGCACTGGCTTCCGCCCCTTGGATGTCACTGGAGACTTCAAACGGACCGTTCTGATGGCGTGACGCTGGTGGAAACCTTACTGGACATTGATGAAAACCTGAAACTCTCTCCAGAGAAGCAGTGGGACAGAAGAAATTGGAGAAAGTGCAGCTGGAGTGTGTTGTAAAGGAGAGTAAAGAGGGGAGAGGGAAAAGCTAGAGACAGGGAGGTCCCGGGTGGGCTGCTGGACTTAGGTCTGTGACTGAGTGTGCAGGTGCCGGCTTGGCCTTAGATGGGAGCATGGGCAGTGATAACAGGGGAAAGGGCAGAAGCTACAGACACAGAGGCCGGTGGAGCCGACTGAAAGTGAGGAGGCAGGAGTGATGCAGGAGGTTTGGGGAAAGGTGGACAATATTGTCACGTAGGGGATTGCAAGAGGGACTGGACCAGAGAGTGGGACCGCCAGACCCCGAGAAGAGACCCACCTGAGGCCTGCAATCACGAGTTTAAAGGGAGCCCAGCGGGTGTGGCTGTGTGTCTCTGTTCAAACACAGTCAGCTGCCTGGGAATAGAAGTCAGTTCACATGTGTGAGGGTGGATGGTGGGCCTCCTCCACGGATTCAAGCACGAGGAGGGGGTTCTGCGTGCAGCGGGTCGCATCCCCGCCTCCTGCCCTTTCCGGATCTAGAGAGTGTAGGTCAGGCAGCTTGCTCACTGGTCCGTGAGCAGGTGCCTCTTCGCTCCTCATGTGGTTTAGACCCCGCGTCCCCCTTTTCTTGTCTTCTGGGAGGTTGATGTTGCTGTACGTCCAGCCCCTGCCCAGTGCATTCCGTGAGTGTCGCCGGTTACAAGAGAGCAGAGCCAGCTCAGTCGTGTCGCCCAGCCCTGGGGACCTGGGAGGTGCTTCGCAGCTGCTGCGTGCACGTTGTGCTCCTGCCAGCGGGCACCGCTGCCTGGTGTGCGTCAGGCTTCCTTCCTGGCGCCTCTCTCCTCTCTGGAGGGCCGGCCTAGCACAGGTGATGCCGGCACAGAAGCGTGTTTCCAGTGGCTTCCAGACGCTGTCCCCCACTTGCCTGGTTATTTTCTGTCTCAGTTATTTTGTGAAGATTTTTTTCTGCCTGAAATTCCCTAACTCCCTGTTCTCTGACCAATAAAAAAAACTATCACATTTGAAGTAATAACTTGTCCTATATAATTTTGTTCACTTAAATAAAATTCAAATTTTACCAGGGACTTAAAATGGGGTTAGGATAGAGATTAATGAGATAATATATACCCGCTATCAAATAATTCACATTTTGGCCTTTATAGGATTTGTTACTTTTACCATCCAGTTTTACATCAGAAGATTTACCAGGGATTTTTATCATGGTGCCTGCTTCACTGTAAATTGGCAGGATCTTTCATATATTGAGGAAAATTTTTAAAGTCAATGTTTTCTCCTATGATTTGATATAACTCCTATTTAATAATCATTGTTTTTAGATTGAAATTTTTATCAGCTTTTCATATTTTCCTTATATGTAGTAATGTGAGTATATGTATTCCATATATATATGTATGTTCGTATAAATGCACACACACATATATATAGAATTGTTTTCATTGTCTGCAGATAGTTTTTAGGGCGAGTTCTTCTTTTTAGTTATGCTTTCCTCTGTCTCTTTGCTCAGAAATCCTGGATGAAGTAGTCACTCTCATTCCTCTTTCACCGTCATGATTGTTTCCTGCAGCTCCATTTATTTTTGTCAGGTTCCCCTTCATGCCATCAATCTGTCTCATTTGTCTCCCGGTTCTGTTTCTTGTGCTTTTCTCGCTGCCGTGCGGAGCTGCGGATGTCTTTTATTTGCTTGGTTTTCACTCCTGATGCGTATACTAACCACTGGAGTATGCAGTTTTGAATCCTGTGTATGTCTTCCAGATTTAACTCTATATTCTTGTGCAGATATCTGTCATCTGGGTGGCTCCGAAAGGCGGCCTTCCTGAGGCTCTGCTTGCCTTTCCTACTGTTTTACAGTATTCTGCTGTTCATATGCAGGTTGTCAGTTAAATTGCTGAAATCTATCTTCAGCTTCGGTATTCTGTGACTACATAGGTTGATTACGAATGGCCCATCTCCAGTTTGGTGGCCCGCTGCTAATATTTGCTAGTGGTCGGTGTCACTAACCCTGTTATTTTACCACTTATGGTGAATCCACATCTTCAGATGATTGTTTTTCTCCTTTGTAAATGTTTGTTATACATTCATTTCTGTCAGCGTGTCAGCTTAGCATGTATTTGTTAAACACCCACCACGTGTTGGCATGAGAGTAATGGGGATACCATGGGGCATTGGATGCCCGCATAAGAATCACATTCTCGTATGGGAGGCAGACGGTTAGCAAGAGAACACAGACCTTCTGGAGCCACAGAGCGTGTGAAGTGCTCCCAGGATCGTGAAGCAGGGTGCAGGGATGGAGCCGAAGACATCGTGTGGCCAGGGAAGGCCTCCGGGAAAGGTGGCATTCCAGCAGAGTCCTGACGGATCTGGTGGACTGAAGGGCTGTTTAGAGAAGGGCGCCGCCCCTGGAAGGGCCCTGAGCGGAACCGGCTTGGTGCGTCCTAGGCCCGGCAAGAGGGTCAGGGAGGACGGCAGTTAGCTGCGGCCAGTGGAAGGAGCTGAGGTCGGAGAGGCAGCAGGGGCGACCAGAGGCCTTCCGGGGCCGAAGACTGGAAAGTGGAGGGTTTGTCCTCCTTAAAATGGATGGGTTTTTTTTGTTTTTTGTTTTTTTGTAGGAAAGAACGGTGAATTTGTTTGCATTTGTTAAAAAAGCAAGAAAACAAGAATCCTCAGCCCCATAAGGACAGTTTAACCGTCTGAATTGGGAAGCCGGGGTTGCTGTTACGCGGTCCGTCCAAGCAGCCTGAGCCCCTCTCCTCCCGCTCCGGGCTCCGTGTGTGGCCTTTGGTTGCAGGGTCTGCTGTCGTTTAGTCTGTGCCGGTTTCTCTGTCCTTTTCCGTCTTCACGGTGCTGACATTTCTAAAGAGTCAGGTTTCTCTTCCCCCTCAACCTGAGTCTGCCCAGGGTTTCCTCATACCCAGTCCAGGGCTGGGGTGTAGCAGGCTTACCGCCTAATGTACACTGTTCTCAGTGCATCTCGTCCGGAAGCATGTGACGCCACCATGCCCCACCACTGCCAGTGTTCTCCTTGCCACTGAGGCACCAGCTTCCCCTTTGTATTCGAGTATTTTGTGGGGAGATAAGCCAAGTGCACACCACAATTCTGCTTCTCATCAAACCTCCCCACCGAACGTCAGCGTCCATCGATGCCTCAGTCAGCCACCATCACACTGGCCCCAAATGGTGATTTTTTTTTCTTCTTACGTCATTATTCCTTCCTCATTCATTAGCAGGCATTCTGCGGTAAGGAAGAACTTTCCTTCTCTCCCGTTTATTTATTTGTCTTTATTACCTTCACTATTTATTTTGATACTCAAATCACCCACAATTTGGACAGTGAGAGCTCCTCGGTGTGGGTTCTCTAGCTTTTGGACAGGACCCTTCACTCTGAGTACTTCCTTGATTTTTTTTTTTTAATTGATCAATTTTTAATTTTTTAATTAGAGGAAAATTGCTTCACGATGTTGTGTTTTTTTCTGCCTTACAACAACGCAAAGTCATCCTTGCTTTCTGACACAAATACATTTTCTAGCATCATCTTATGTTTATGCTGGAATCACCAACTCCCTTGTGGAGCCTTGGTTATTTTTTAGTGGAAGATGGAACTTAGACTATAAGACCTAAGTATTTAGTGTACTCATTGCATTTAGGAATCTAGATTTCTAGGAGTTATGGCTGGAAATAATTTTAGGGTTCATCATTGTAAAGATGGCCTTCAAAGTGAGATTGGGCCAGCTTGGTTTTGTGTTTTCCATAAACCATGTTCAGCTGTTTATGTCCAGGTGAGGTGGGAGTGGAGCATTTGGTATAATCAGTATTGGGGTTTCCAGCTGTCTGTGAGCAGGGCAAGAGGACAAGAAAGTTGGGGTGCTCCTAAGCTTCCCAGGTGGCGCTAATGGTAAAGAACCCACCTGCCACTGCAGGGAACACAAACGGTGCAGGTTCCATCCCTGGGTCGGGACGATCCCCAGGAGGAGGGCATGGCACCCACTCCAGGATTCTTGCCTGGAGAATCCCATGGACAGCGGAGCCTGGTGGGCTGCAGTCCATGGGGTCGCCACGAATCGGGCGGGACTAAAGCGACTTAGCAAGTGTGCACACAAGGGATGACTGCAGTGATGGGCAGTGGCGTCTGCCCTCGGTGGATCTGAGGGAGGACGTGGGCAGAAGAGTGACTAGTGAAGGTGTCCCAGAGGCCAGTGGCATGAAGGCCTCGGTGGAGGTTGGCGGTGCTTGGCGGCGTGTTAGCAGGACTGCCTTATTTCACAGCTCCAGGCCTGCAGCCAGGAAGAAATCTCAGCGGCCCTGATGATGAGGAAGTGAGCCAGACACAGCAGGGGACTGGAGGCTGAGATTTTGTCAGGCTCTCTGGAGTGTCATCATGGGAGGAAGTGACCAAGTTGGAATAGAGGAAAAGTTCTTCAGCTGTGATGACAGAGAAGAACTGAGAGACGTGTGTGAGGGGTGGATCATCTGTGTGCACATCGAATCATGACAGAGACTGATGATGTGAGAAAGACTCAGCCTCCATGCTGACATTTTCATCACTGAGGGCAAAGAGTGGCCAGAAGGTCCCTAGCTGGTTTTAGCAAGAGGCAAGTAGGGCGAATGGTCTTGTAAGCACAATAATGGCCCCTAAAAATATCCCCATCCCGATGGCTGGGACCTGCGCACATATCACCCTACGCGACAGGAGGGATTTTGCAGATGTGATTTCAATCAGATTCTTGAGATAGGGAGATTATTCTGGATTATCTGCCTGGGTCAAATTCCATCACAAAAGTCCCTGTAGGGAGGAGGCAGGGGGGCTAGAGTCAGAAGGAGAGGCGATGATGGAACCAGGGTTGGGAGACTGAGAAGGCGCTGTGCTGCGGGTTTGGAAGATGGAGGGGAGGCCCCAGCCCGAGCGTGCGGAGTCCCCAAGGGGCTGGGAGGGCGAGGAGACAGACGGCCTGCAGCCCTGCCGGCGGTGTGAGCTTAGCCCAGGGAAACCCTTTCGCTCTTCTAACACCCACAGTGATGAGACAGTAAATCTGTGTCGTTTTAAAGCCCTGATTTTGTGGTAATTTGTTATAATAGGAGTAGTTGGTAAAGAGTCCACCTGCAATGCAGGAGACCTGGGTTCGATTCTTGGGTCAGGAAGATCCCCTGAGAAGGGAAAGGCAACCCACTCCAGTACTCTGGCCTGGAGAATTCCATGGACTGTATAGTCCATGGGGTCACAAAGAGTTGGACATGACTGAGTGACTTTCACTACTGAAGTGAACAGCATCAGAAAAATAATACAAATGATTTAAGGCTGATTCTTTAAATTTGCAGAAGCTCGAGTGAGGAAGATTTGGAACCAGCCATGGCATACTGTCTGCACGGCAGTGGCTGTGGGGCGTGGAGAAGGAAAGGGCTTATGCCTCCTACACCTGCTCTACGGGGCTTCAGGGGACAGCCTGGTGTCAGTAAAGGAAGAGGAGGCGGGGCTATCCAGAGAGGAAACTGAGGATGTGGAGGCGTGGCCGACGTGAGTTCTGGAGGGCCTCGAGCCAGGGTATAGGGGTAGGGCAGGTGGAGTTTGAATCCATCCAGCGCATGCAGAGGGCCACGTGGGGTTAGGAAGTGGCATATGTCAGATAACTGGAGCGCCAGGAGTCCTTTTGTGGGCGGAGGTTTACAACAAAACAAACAAACCCAACACAGCTAGTCATTTAGGGAGTAATGGGATCGCTCCAAAGAAATGTTAGGTATCAGCGCTCAGTGAGAGCCCTGCGTTGGAACTGGTCTGTGGGGCAGTGAGGCGCGGTGATGAGCACCTCGTCCAGGCCTCCCCCAGCCGCACGTCACCTGGGCTGGTCTTCCCGCTGCAGCCCTAGAAGGCCCGCCAGTGGTTAGAGAGGCCTGAGGCGCTTCTCTTATTCCCAACCATTCAGGTGCTCTGTTCCACCACCAAAGTACAAAATAAAACTCACTAATTCTTTAACAGTATTCTTCACTTTTTCCCTGAGTTTTAATGAAACGCTTATAGAGATTATTGAGGCTTCCCTGATAGCTCTGTCGGTAAAGAATCCGCCTGCAATGCTGGAGACCTGGGTTCGATTCCTGGGTCAGGAAGATCCCCTGGAGGAGGGCATGGCAACCCACTCCAGTATTCTTGCTTAGAAAATCCCAAAGACAGAGGAGCCTGGCAGGCTACAGTCCACAGGGTCGCAAGAGTCGGACACATCTTAGTGCTATCTTTCTTTCTATAGAGATTATAGTAACATATAAAGAAGAAAAGAATGATTCACTCAAGTAACCAGCATTCCATCTTGGTATATTTCTCTATTGTTTATTTGATGTAGTTTTACTCAGTTGGAACAATGCTATATATAAAACTCTATGTCTTGCTTTTTAAACATAATATATCTCATAGCCATTTTGCCTTCTTNCTTAGAAAATCCCAAAGACAGAGGAGCCTGGCAGGCTACAGTCCACAGGGTCGCAAGAGTCGGACACATCTTAGTGCTATCTTTCTTTCTATAGAGATTATAGTAACATATAAAGAAGAAAAGAATGATTCACTCAAGTAACCAGCATTCCATCTTGGTATATTTCTCTATTGTTTATTTGATGTAGTTTTACTCAGTTGGAACAATGCTATATATAAAACTCTATGTCTTGCTTTTTAAACATAATATATCTCATAGCCATTTTGCCTTCTTTTAAACATCATTTATAAGCAGCTTTTTAATATCAAATACTAGTCCAAATAGTATCCCACCATGTAACTGTCATAGTTCAGCACTGTATGGTTTCGCAGTTGTAAGTGTTCACTATGTGAGGAGCGCCTTTGTGGGTAGAATTCTATCCCTAGGAGCAGTTCATGAGATAGAGTTCTAAGAATGTAATAACTGGATGAAAGAGGAAGAACTTTTAAAGTCTCTTGAAAAGTATTGTTAAATTATTTTCCCCAACCTTGCACCAGTTTCCACGCACACTAGTGATTTGTACAAAAGTATGTTATATTAGCGCAAAATGGCACTGAGTTTATTTTCATGCATTTAAAAATAATAATGGGCTTCCTTGTTGGCACAGGTGGTAAAGAATCTGTCTATAATCATGAGACCCAGGTTCAATGCCTGGGTGGGGAAGATCCCCTCGAGAAGGAAATGGCAACCTACTCCAGTACTCTTGCCTGGGAAATCCCATGGACAGGGGAGCCTGGCAGACTACAGTCCATGGGGCCACAGAGAACTGGACACGACTGAGTGGCTAACACACAGACACAAAACGAATAATGCAATAAACCATAGTCTTCAATGGCCCGTTTCTACTTGCCTACGAGCGCTGATTATTAATAGACACTTCCGTGTTACGACATTTTCTGTGGTGTCCCTTACAGATGTTCATCACTTTTCTGCTTAAACATTTCCAGTGAAAGTTCATAGATTTGCTTTCTTTTAAGGCTAAATGCTTATTAAAATTTTAGGCCTTTCCAAGTTACTAAGGGAAATTTGTCTTTTACCATATTATTAACTGACATGGTAGCCTGTAGAAGACATCTATTAATATTAATGACTAGTTCTTAGAATGATTATAAACCATGAGAGACATAAAAAAACAAGTCAGAAAGAATAAAGTAGGGCTAGACAGAACTTAAAGATTCACTCATGTTTTATAGAGGAAAATAAATGGAACATAAATATAGAGGAAAATAAATAAAGGGACAGTAGAGGGGAAATAGTATTTTTTTTGTTGATTTGTGATATTGTTGACAGTGTACCACCAGTTTTCAAATAGGTGCATATAAAGTCAATCATCTATTTCAAAATTACCTTGAATATGAAGTTAGCATATGTGCGTGACTGAGAAATGAAACTGTAAGCTGTGGTAGCTAAATTCATACCTAGAATGTCAGCATTCATTTGGTTCATGAAGAATGCTAGTAAGTCTGTAAAATTACATCTATGAACAAATTTGTGTGATAACATATTTTCTGAAAGAATTATTTGCTTGCCTTATTATTTCCTTGTGTATAAAAATCTAGACAACTGTGCAGAAGGTCAAATCTAAATATGATTACAATGTGTTTCTCAGTGGAAAAGCCTTATTGTACGGTTGATCATCTCTGTTGAATTTTCATTGGTTTGGGAGTATATGACTGGTATTTGGAATTATGCTGTTAGAATATCCTACCCAGCTAGCTCTGCTCCATGTAGCAGTGAATGGATGGGTCATTTAGGGGTCTAACAAGATTTGACTATTGTGAACTCTTCTCTGAATGTTGGATCTGCTCCTGATTGTCAGACCAAAGTACTTTCAGGCTATATGGCTTTCAGTTGATATTAAAATGGATCTTTTGATAAGCCCACATTTTAACTTGAATAATTCAAGGGCCCATTTTTTGAGTGATCTTAATCCATTCCCTATGTTAGTGCTTCGTGTAAGGCCTTTATTTACCCTAAATTTTGTATTGGAATGTTCATGAATTTTTTTTTTACTTAAGGATAGTGAGAAATTAGGCAGATTTAGTCTTTATTTGAATAATGGGTATTGAAGGCTAAATTGGGATAAATTTGACTTTTAATTTCTTAAAATTAAGAAAAAAGAATTTACCAGCTATTTGATCATTGATTTGTCTTTGGATATTTTCATAGAGACTTAAATTTACTAGCCATGTTCTGAATCTAGCCAGAGGGAATGTAGGCTACTTAGAGCATACTTCGTGTGTAGGGAATTATATTTGTGTCATTATCTAAGTATGTCTCAGATAGTCAAATGTGATATTAATGTATTTAAAATTATTTGGATCACTTGTATTTTCTCCTTGTTAGTGTAGATAATTAATTTCATTATTTTGAGTTTTCCATTTGTTCTGGGTACTTACTGACTTTTGTTAGAACTGATACATGACAGAGTTTATTGTTAAAAAAGAAATGGTTTTTGGTTTACTACTTATATTTATCTGAACAATACAAAGTATTGCACATTAATATTTTAAACATACAAGGAATCCACAGGAAATACTTTGCAGTTCAGGTAAAATAAGCTGTCTAGAAATTATGTAGGCTTTTGTTTTAAACATGATTCATTTATTTGTACTGAAGTAGCACATTCAGTAATACCCCATTTATCTGGTCATTTTCCAGAATAAGATGGAATTTTCCAGGTAACTGATCATAAATTAGTTTTCCAGGTAACTGAATCTTACACCTTCAAGGACTAAAATCTTTTAAATTTAACCATTTTTGATGGAAATCTTTATAAAGTACACCCTTTCTATTTTCTTACTTTCTATGTTTTCTTAGTCAGAGGATTCTCAATGTAATTCAGTCTTTTTTTCTGATAACTCAGGACCACAATTATTTAAAAATGAGGAAGTTGAGTGTTATGCCTACTTTGACTTTTTTTGTTTTTTTCTTCCTGGTCATGTTAATAGTAAGCTGCCATTTCCTCTGCCGTTTATCACCTCTAATACCTCTTCTTTTTCTCTTGGTGGTTTTGCTTTTTGTTCTCCATGGCTTGTGAAACCAGAGTTGTTAGGAATTACTGTTTGTGGGAAATTAGAATGGAGGAGGAGCAGGGCGAGGGCCTCGGGAAGCAGGGGTGCTGCTTGGGTTCTGGCCTTCTCATCAGCTGGTCATGCGTCACCTTTTTCTCGGCACTCCTGGACTGGGCACGCTGTCCTGAAAGACTGATTGCTGAGGTGTGTTAGGTCCTACCTGTTTCCTTCCCCTTCCCTTAGAGGGGCGCCTAAGGGAGTGCCCTGGGAGTCGCCCTGGCTTACACTAAATAGCAGCAAACCCTGGGTTCAGTCTCAGACTCCTGTCTCCAAGCCTAGCGCTTCTCTACTGTAACTGTGATCTTAACTCCAGGCACTTACTAAGAACATTGTCATCAGTCTTGGTAAATAAGAACAGTCTCTTCTTTCTTACAGGGACTCATTCACCCTCCTACCTACTCTAGAAAGCAGAGACTCCGCTGGACTCCCCTGTGCTCTCCACTCCAGGAGTTACTGGCGCCTTGCCTGGCTGAGTCTCTCCAGAACCCTCCCTCCTCCCCAACTCTGTTGCACAGGCCTGGTCCATGCCTGGTCCTTTGCTGTCTTTTTTCTCTCTTTATTCTGCACCCTGCTTCTGGAATCACTGTCTTCAAAAAGAACCATCCATTTGACCAGTATAAACAGTCAATCACTGGAGAATATACCTGGAGAAAGAGGGAGATGGAGAGACTGTGGACCATCATGCATACTTGAGGGGCAGAGAGGGAGCACCAAAGAGTAGAAAAATAGAAACACCCAAATACAGGCAGAAACATAATTGAACTGTGCATATGTAGCTGTGAGAGACAGTGATTCAAGTGTTACAGTCAACTTCTGTGGTTCAGTGTGGCCAAAGATACCATGGAAAGCCTGGAGGCATATAGTATAGATAAGACCAACCGACCTCTCCCAATACAGTGGTTATGGCTTATTGAACTCTGATTAGAGTTCCATGTCTAATGCAGGGTGAGTGAATCGCTCAGTCCTGACTCTTTGAGACCCCATGGACTGTAGCCCACCAGGCTCCTCCATCCGTGGAATTCTCCAGGCAAGAGTACTGGAGTGGGTTGCCCTCCAGGGTATCTTCCCGACCCAGGGATCAAACCCGGGTCTCCCGCATTGCAGGCAGACGCTTTGCCATCTGAGCCACCAGGGAAGCCAGTGCAGGTAATACTAGATAATAAGTTTAGACAGGGCTGCAAAATGTAAGCTCTAGTGAATAAACTGAGAAGTTGATCAAGAACACCTATTGTATACTGAAGGAAATGGAATTACTAGGACTTGAAACAGTTAAGGGATACTTATAGGGTTTCCCCAGTGACTCAGAGATAAAAAATCTGCCTGCAATGTAGGAGACATAGCTTAGTTCCCTGGGTTGGGAAGATCCCCTGGAGTAGGAAATGTCAACCTGCTCCAGTATTCTTGCCTGGAAAATCCCACGGGCAGAGGAGCCTGGTGGCTACAGTCCATCAGGTCGCAAAGGGTTGGACACAACTGAAGCAAGTGAGCCGTGGTATATGTGACTTAAATATATAAACTTTATTATTCTGAGGGTAATGCCAAAATAAATTCTGTATGCTCTCTAGACAATAAGGGATTATGGTATAAGCAGTGTTTTGAATTTAAATATTTGTATTTAAATTTGTATTTATATTTGTATTTTTTATCAGCCCAACATATATGCTATATAAAACCAATTAGCACCTTAAAGGTCTAAATGAAGACTTACAGTATCAGGTACCCTGTTTATCCTTGTAATGTGGAAATTCATGTTCTGGGATTTACTTTTTCTTGTTCACTTTTGGTATTATTTCTTTGATAGTTTCCTTTTTCTCCGTGTCTTTATTTCTGTTTGGAACTCTTGTCAGTCTCCGTTGGCTTTGCTGGGTTGGTTGTCCCATTTCACCTGTCTCTCTCCTCTGTTGCCCGGCGTCTCGCCTCCCTGGGGGCAGCGTCTCGCCGTCACCTTTCTTGGCTGGCTGAGGGTGGTCCCCTTTCCTTCCGCTCTCTTCCTGCCTCTGCTGCTGCCCGTGTCCCTTTTCAGGTTTGTTTGTCTTGGTCCTTTGTGTGGGAGGAAGGCTTTCCTCAGATGCCTGTAGGTCATGGATTCCTTGCACATGGAGGAGACCCAGACGCTTGTTCATAGGTGAGCTGTCTTACCTTGGGGGGTCCTCCGGGTGTCAGTGTACAGTTCTTTCCTTTTAAGTGCTCCACACTTAACTAGCAAATCTCGAAAGCTATTTGAATTAAGCGTACGGAAAACTCAAATTCTAGTGATATTAGATATTGCACTGAATTATTATGTAAGGCTTTAAAACTTTTGAAAGTTCTTGTTCTTGTTTATAAATATTACTGTTACATATTTGCAGCATGTTTAACATGAGAGGCTTTGTTGGGGGAATCCGGAGCAGAGTCTTTGTCTTTTCATGGGTGGGAAGGGTGTTGTTTCAGGAACATTGCAATTCTGCTTCCTCAAACTTCACCATAATTCAGGGGTTAACTTGGATTTAGACTAGCAAGTTACAACACACTCTTCCTCTGGTAGAGTAACTACCCACTTACGTGGCCCAGACTCTTCCTAAGTGATGCTTCACTGCTGTGACCTGTAATTAGCAGAGGGTGACTGCTATTTTTTTCATTCTTAAATACTTAGTTCTTGAGGAGTTATTTCATGTAAAACTGATTTAAATATTTTAAACCACTATTTTAAAAAGGCAGATATCATGGAAGTTCAGTGTTTTCATAGAAAAGAGCAGTGATACTTTTCTCAAAATCATTTTACAAATAGATGCTAAGGGTCTTATAAAGTGAGAAAAAATCTAGTTAGCNTAAGTGATGCTTCACTGCTGTGACCTGTAATTAGCAGAGGGTGACTGCTATTTTTTTCATTCTTAAATACTTAGTTCTTGAGGAGTTATTTCATGTAAAACTGATTTAAATATTTTAAACCACTATTTTAAAAAGGCAGATATCATGGAAGTTCAGTGTTTTCATAGAAAAGAGCAGTGATACTTTTCTCAAAATCATTTTACAAATAGATGCTAAGGGTCTTATAAAGTGAGAAAAAATCTAGTTAGCCTTATGATTTAAATTAATAAAATGCACCAATTTATTTTGTAACTATCAAAGCTAATAAAATATGAAAACATGGACATCAATTTTCATTAATATGATTGTATTTAAGTGTGGGTATTTATTTTATTATATTAAAGAAACTATGGTAGGCTATAAAAAGTCCCTTATCTGTTGGTTCAGTTTAAAAGTAAAACATACATTATTCTAATTATATGCACTAATGTTGAATTTTACATTCATAAATTCATGACTCTCTTTCTTAATAAGAATATCTAACCTGTGGCTACAGTATGTAAAGAAATGGGCCTGGGAACCAAGAGAACTGTTCTCCAGGTTGAGTTAGGCTACTTACTTAGAGGTGTGACCTTCCACAAGTACTTAACTTCTTACAGAAGTACTTAACTTCTCTCAGAAGTACTTAACTTCTCTGCTTTAAAGTTTTCTCAGCTGTAAAATGAGAGCCCTTGAGTTTCCTCTATTTGTAATACTCCCTTATTATATGACAAACTATGTCCTTATAGGTCTTTCTTATTAAATTAATGTATAATCAACTAATGCAAACATATATATCCATATACATACATGTATATTAAATTGGCNCTACTTACTTAGAGGTGTGACCTTCCACAAGTACTTAACTTCTTACAGAAGTACTTAACTTCTCTCAGAAGTACTTAACTTCTCTGCTTTAAAGTTTTCTCAGCTGTAAAATGAGAGCCCTTGAGTTTCCTCTATTTGTAATACTCCCTTATTATATGACAAACTATGTCCTTATAGGTCTTTCTTATTAAATTAATGTATAATCAACTAATGCAAACATATATATCCATATACATACATGTATATTAAATTGGCTAAAAGGTTCATTTGGGTTTTTCTGTAAGCTATATGTATCATAGTGAAAAATTTGGATGTTATCAAAATATATAAAAGAAAAAGTGAAATTCTGCTCCCACCCCCACTCAAAACAAAACAGGTTAAAAGTCTACAGTGACAGCTAATAAATGCTAATGGTCTCTGTACGTTATTGCAGAAATTTTTCGTGTATTTGTCAGTATATAGACACTTAAGTCATAATACAGGTAACTATTTAGCACCTTACTTTTGTCCTCTTTACACCTTTAAAATGATTTTATGTAAATGTATTCCTGAACATATTTATTTTTAATCAATTTCTGGTAGCTATAATTTATAATTTAATAGGAAATTTAATTTTTAATTCTTTGCCTTTTCCTTAAACCTTAGTTTCCCCCTTGCATGTTTGAATTGNTTTTTCCTTTATGTTTCCTATTTCATATTTTTAGCAATTGACATTTTATTGGGGGGGAATCCATTTTAATAAAAAGTACCATGCTATTATGAAGTAATTATCAATCAGTAGTTGTTTAATTGAATTGTAAAACCATATTCTTTATTGACTATTAAAAAGCACCTCATTAAAGTATTTTATTGTTATTTTTACCATTCTTTTTATTTTTTAATTGAAGCATAATTACATATAATAAAAGGCAGAGATTTTAACTATACATTTTGATGAGTTTTTTACCCACCGCACTTGAAATATAAAACATTCCAATAAGCCCATAAAACCCCCTCAAATCTCTCTTTAATCAATCCATGTCCTCCGACCAGGCAACCACTGATCTGGTATCTGTCCCAGTAGATTCATTTTTTCTGTTTTGAGCGTCATTTGAATGAAATCCCACTCTCTGTACTCTTTTGTGCCTGACTCTTTCATTATACATCATATCGTATTTGTGTGTCTTCATCACTGTTTTGAAAACCCTATTCCCATTCTTCTTAATGTTTAAATAACTGGGCCACGGTTGCAGAGCTTGCAAGCACTGGAATCAGAACTTGGTTTCAGGTCTGTGTGGCCCCAGAGTTCTTTTCTACCTTTCATGTGATCTTTGTCTGACTCCTTTGCACTCCTTTCTGGGATAGCTCAGGCCACTCAGAATCCCTGGGGGACTGCAGTATAAGTCCTCATATCTGCCGTTAGCGTCCCTGTTGCCAACTGTGGATTCAGACTTCTTGCATCAGCTGCGGCATTTCCCATGGTGGCAGCGTTCCCCAGCTGTTCAGAGTTTATATTCTCTCCTGTGATCCCTTTACTTTTAGGAGAAAATTCCTTTACTGTCATCTCACAAAGTTTCGGAAGAGAATCAAAAAAACACATACTTTTAGCCTGCCATCTTTATCTTGGAAGTTCCCCCTTTTTAAAAAAGAAAGGCAGTCTAGGAGTAGATTTTTAAAATTACTTCTATTTTTTAAAATAAATGTTTCCTTCTATTCTGAGGCAGGTTCAGAAATACTGAATGTTTTTTTTCCAAAGATCAATGTAATTTTGACTCCAAACACCTTCCCGTTGTCCTGTCAGCCAGTTATCCTTATTCACTGTTAAGGCACATGACCCCTTACTGGAAAGGGAGGTGGTGCTGGACTGTGAGATACTTTGGATGGTGCCCTGAATAACTTCCATTGTATTCTTTTTATGTGGGAATCAGCTGAGTCCTCATGGTCCCCTCACATATGCCAACCCAGCTATTTCTGTGCTAGACTTAGGACACAGGAATTCAAGACGCTTCTCACCCTAGAACGTGATGAACTTGGAGGAGAGCACAGGCTCACGCAGGCACTGATGGAGAGGAAATCACTCTGGTGGCTAGATAAT
>SJYS01017158.1:973430-1005011 GCA_006410695.1 Philantomba maxwellii | reverse complement strand
TTAAAAATAAATGAGCTGGCTTGAGCTCCGAGTCACACATAAAACCTAGAGGAGTGGGCTGGGTGGGAGGTGGGAAGGGTGGCCAAGAGGGAGGGGACACACGTATGCTTGTGACTGACTCCTGTCGACGTGCGGCAGAACCAATGCAGTGTCGTAAAGCAGTTATTCCTCAATTAAAAATAAATGAACTTTTAAAAATGCAAAATAAATAAGTGAGCCAGCATTGAATTCAAAACTTAGTATTAAAAAAAAAAGTTTAGGGAACCTAGAAGGAAGGAAATAATGAAGGTAAGCACAAGGACCATAAAATGCGGAAGCGCAGTGATGATAAACGGCGGGGAAGGCTAAGAAAAGCCAGAACTGGACCTCTGAGAGGCCTCTAGAGACTGAAAGCGAAGAAGAGAAAAGAGCGGGAGCACAAGGTGAGGCCACAGACCAGACATTTTCAGATGAAAAAAATATTGGAACAAATACATGCTAATAAATTTAGGGGGGGACTAAATAAAATTAATAAAATTTCAAAAAAAAGTAAAATGTCAAAACTGTCACAAGAAGAAATAGAGAACATAGTTAGATGAATCTATGATTTTAAACCAGTCTTGGAAAATAGTAGTCAAAGGCTTTTTCTCCCCACATCTCTAGGGAAAATTTTATAGGTGATTTCTGATAAACTTTTAATTCACAGTCACTTTTTCTCTTTTAGCAGTTGTTCCAGAAAATAGAAGATAGAGGGGAAAAAATGCTCAGCTTATTTTATGAAACTGTTGTAGCCATTATCAGAAAATCTACGACTGTACATTTAAAAGGATAGGGGGAAAATGATTATCTCAGGGTAGCAAAAGCATCTGAAACATTTTAACATCGGCACAGTGCTGAAGAAAATGCCTGCCAATGCAGGAGGGGCAAGAGACAGGGGTTCAGTCCCTGGGTTGGCAAGATCCCCTGGAGAAGGAAATGGCAGCCCACTCAAGTATTCTTGCCTGGAAAATTCCATGGACAGAAGAGCCTGGAGGGCTACAGTCACAGGTTTAAGTGAGGTACAATATCAAGCTCTCAAAAATAAATAGAATGAATACGCAGAGAAGTTGAAGGATATAGTAGACCTGAAAAGCATTATGAACCAATTCAACATAATTAAGATTTGTGCAGTTTTCACACAACAGTAGGATGCAAGTCCTATTTAAGTTCCCATAGACTGTAAACTAGGAGACACTGACAAACCCAAGGGCCTCCAGCAAGGGGCAGAAGCTTCACGCTCTCAGGCTGTTGAAACCATCCCGTCTGTTCTTCCAGAGGGTGGNAGAGGGGAAAAAATGCTCAGCTTATTTTATGAAACTGTTGTAGCCATTATCAGAAAATCTACGACTGTACATTTAAAAGGATAGGGGGAAAATGATTATCTCAGGGTAGCAAAAGCATCTGAAACATTTTAACATCGGCACAGTGCTGAAGAAAATGCCTGCCAATGCAGGAGGGGCAAGAGACAGGGGTTCAGTCCCTGGGTTGGCAAGATCCCCTGGAGAAGGAAATGGCAGCCCACTCAAGTATTCTTGCCTGGAAAATTCCATGGACAGAAGAGCCTGGAGGGCTACAGTCACAGGTTTAAGTGAGGTACAATATCAAGCTCTCAAAAATAAATAGAATGAATACGCAGAGAAGTTGAAGGATATAGTAGACCTGAAAAGCATTATGAACCAATTCAACATAATTAAGATTTGTGCAGTTTTCACACAACAGTAGGATGCAAGTCCTATTTAAGTTCCCATAGACTGTAAACTAGGAGACACTGACAAACCCAAGGGCCTCCAGCAAGGGGCAGAAGCTTCACGCTCTCAGGCTGTTGAAACCATCCCGTCTGTTCTTCCAGAGGGTGCTTGTTAAGAGACTTGTTTGAACCAGTGTCGCTAGTGACAGCACGTGGGTCCACTGATTTACCGTGTTAGTCTCAGTCAGTCGGCCGCTTTAGACAGCTGTGATGCGCCATTCCCAGTTCCTGGCTGCTTCCTGGCAGGAGGCGTGTTCCTGCTTGGTGCTGCCATTGCTCTTTGCACCTCGGTGAAAGCAACAATCGCCATTCTTCTTTGTATATAATGTACCTGTTTTTTCCTCTTGCTAGATTTTGGATGCTTCTGGTCAGGGACTATGGCTGGTTCATTGTGAAATACCTAAAGTGTTTACCATTCAAGGAGTTTTTTTTGAATTGGATTTGACCTTCCCCCTTGGTACCATTTGGACTTCTTTCTGGTAAATATTCAGAATGTCCCCCAAGGTTACTCAGTACTGCATTCCAGAGGACCTCAGAAATGATTTACACCAGCAGTGTGTGATCAACAGCAGACCCCTGGCAGCAGAGCCTTTATAACTTATGACTCCCCCTCTGGTGACATATGGAGGTGGCCTTTGGCAGGCTCCCTGATATGAAATGATTTTCTTTCCCCTAAATTGGCTGCATCTTGGAGTATCTTTGAGTAATACTGATCACCAGATCCTTTCAAACACCACTCAGATACCAACAAGTTTTGCTCCTACATAGGAGCATATATCCTTTTTATGTTGTTAATAAAACAGAAAATATTTTCCTAAAGGAATTATAGAAAAATTGATTTAGTATCTTTTTTTGCTATACAAATAAGCATTTAGTTTAACTTCTCTTATTTATTACTGAATATTTTAGCATGGCATATGTTTTCTCTAGTACCACATTACTATCAGCAATTCTTTGGACCTTAATTTTCCCACTTGAAAATTTAATGAATTTATATTTTTTATATTTATTCATCTAAAATTTATATCTTATTTAGTTCTAAACTTTAGTTTAAAGTTGATGAAAAGGATATAGAGAGTACCAAAAAAAAAGGTATCAGAAGTGAAAAAAAAGAAACAAGGAAAAAGTAAAGGAGGCCCTCAAACTGGAAGAAGATGTGAGGCTGGTAGAAGGACGCAGAGCCCGGGTCACTGTCCCAGCTGCCGATTTTAGTGACATGCTGTGTTGCGGCCAACAGGAAAAAGGGGTCCTTGCCAGTTGCCTGGTTCCCAGGGGTCACCAGATAGAGTCATCCCTTATCTCAAAGGAGCACAGCTACTCAGGGTGCCAGGACCAGAGGCTATGTTTCTTGAGAAGTTTGAAGGGGGACGCTAAGGCTGCATGAGCAGCGACTCAGCAGCCCCCTATAAAGCCTTGTGAAGAGTCCCGAGGGCGTCGGGTGCCATCTCTGCTGGAGAGGCCAGGGCGTCTGTGCACCCAGGGACCACTGGCTTCTGCTTCTCACTTATGGAAGGAGACGCTCACTCCATCAGCATGCTTCACAGACTTGTTGCTTTTGGAGAAAACCTCGACCCTAAACCTGTCAGCGCCTGGTCTTTCTTTGTGCCGTGCAGTTGGCTCTCGGCTCACTGTGTTAGTGGGAACCGTGTCCCTGGGGCGTGTGATGTGCAGTAAACCACTTTTACTTTTTTCCTCTGAGGTTGTGTTTTCCTTTGAGGTTGCCTCCCAGAGGCTCAGTCTTTCTCTGCCTTGGGACTTAGGACTGTCGTTTTATATTTATTTATTGGAATATAATTGCTTTACAACATTGTTAGTTTCTACTGAGTAGTGTTGACATATATCCGCTTGTCGTTGCTGTTCAGTTGCTAAGTTGTGTCTGATTCTTTGCAACCTTGTGGAGGAAGCAAGCCAGGCTCTTCTGGCCTCCACTGTCTCCTGGAGTTTGTTCAAATGTGTGTCCTTTGAGTTGGTGATGCTATCTGAGCACTCATCCTCTCTTACACGACCATGTGTAAAATAGATAGCTCATGGGAAGCTGCTATATAGGAGCTCAGCTCCGTGCTCTGTGATGACCTAGGGGGTGGGATGGGAAGGTGGGAGGGAGGCTCAAGAGGGAAGGGATTTATGTACACATACAGCTATTAGTTCAGTTCAGTCACTCAGTCATGCCCAACCCTTTGGGACCCCATGAATCGCAGCACGCCAGGCCTCCCTGTCCATCACCAACTCCCGGAGTTCACTCAGACTCATGTCCATCAAGTCGGTGATGCCATCCAGCCATCTCATCCTCTGTCGTCCCCTTCTCCTCCTGCCCCCAATCCCTCCCATCGTCAGTCTTTTCCAATGAGTCAACTCTTCGCATGAGGTGGCCAAAGGACTGGAGTTTCAGCTTTAGCATCATTCCTTCCAAAGAACAGCTCTATGTACACAGAAATACATGTATGGGCTTCCCTGGTGGCTCAGATGGTAAAGAGTCTGCCTGCAATGCAGGAGACCTGGGTTTGATCCCTGGGTCGGGAAGATCCCCTGGAGAAGGGAATGGCTGCTCACTCTAGGATTCTTGCCTGAAGAATCCCATGGACAGAGGAGCCTGGCGGGCTACAGTCCATGGGGTCTCAAAGCCAGACACGACTGAGCCACTGACACTTTCACTTCCACAGCTGTGTCACGTGGATGTGCAGCATGACCATCATTTTCTTATCACTCTCTTTCTTCACGACTTAAATCGCTGACAACAGTTCCATCATTTGAGAGAGAGAGGGACAGAACCACTGGCTGCTGCTATGACCAACCTAGACAGCTTAGTACAAAGCAGAGACGGTACTTTGTCAGCAAAGGTCTGACTAGCCAAGGCTGTGTNGAGTCGGTGATGCCATCCAGCCATCTCATCCTCGGTCGTCCCCTTCTCCTCCTGCCCCCAATCCCTCCCATCGTCAGTCTTTTCCAATGAGTCAACTCTTCGCATGAGGTGGCCAAAGGACTGGAGTTTCAGCTTTAGCATCATTCCTTCCAAAGAACAGCTCTATGTACACAGAAATACATGTATGGGCTTCCCTGGTGGCTCAGATGGTAAAGAGTCTGCCTGCAATGCAGGAGACCTGGGTTTGATCCCTGGGTCGGGAAGATCCCCTGGAGAAGGGAATGGCTGCCCACTCTAGGATTCTTGCCTGAAGAATCCCATGGACAGAGGAGCCTGGCGGGCTACAGTCCATGGGGTCTCAAAGCCAGACACGACTGAGCCACTGACACTTTCACTTCCACAGCTGTGTCACGTGGATGTGCAGCATGACCATCATTTTCTTATCACTCTCTTTCTTCACGACTTAAATCGCTGACAACAGTTCCATCATTTGAGAGAGAGAGGGACAGAACCACTGGCTGCTGCTATGACCAACCTAGACAGCTTAGTACAAAGCAGAGACGGTACTTTGTCAGCAAAGGTCTGACTAGCCAAGGCTGTGTCATGTATGGATGTGAGAGTTGGACTGAAGAAAGCTGAGTGCCGAAGAATTGATGCTTTTGAACTGTGGTGTTGGAGAAGACTCTTGAGAATCCCTTGGACTGCAAGGAGATCCAACCAGTCCATCATAAAGGAGATCAGTCCTGAATATTCATTGGAAGGACTGATACTGAAGCTGAGTTCCAATACTTTGGCCACCTGATGCGAAGAACTGAGTCATTTGAAAAGACTCTGATGCTGGGAAAGACTGAAGGCAGGAGGAGAAGGGAACAACAGAGGATGAGATGGTTGGATGGCATCACCGACGTGATGGAGTTGGTGATGGACAGGGAGGCCTGGCATGCTGCAGTCCATGGAGTTGCAAAGAGTCAGACAGGACTGAGCGACTGAACTGAACTGGCGCCCGGTTGGTTTGGGAGAATCCTCAAGCTGCTTCTTCCCTTTTTGTAAACCCTTCAGTGTCACTTAATTAATGATTCTGTTTCCCCAAACTGCTCCCTGCCTCTCACTGTTCAGCAAGGATTCTCGCTGAATTCATCGCTCTTGAGAGGATATCTCAAATTCTGTCTTATCTGGGGATAGTTTTTGTTTTCTAGTGGTAGTTTTATTTGCAACAGCACGGTCATCAGCTCCCGTCATAGCCGCAGGTGGCAGTGGCCGGGCCGTCCCTGCTGCGCGGCGCGCCGCGGCACGCGAGAACTGCCGTCGACTGCACCTGCGGGTCCCTGAAGGCACTGCACGCCCTGCCCCACGAAGTGCTTTATTTTAACACGAATTAACGTTCTTTATTTTGTTCAGTGATTTTCGTCACTACATAAATGCTTAGAGTTCATGATAATCACAGTTTGCTCGTTTGCTTTTAACGCATGCTTCTTTAATCTGTGGTGATTTATGTGTTTACCATCTGTAGTATGAATTTCTCTGTCAGGATATGTACTGAGATATTTGTACTTACAGTACACTCATTTGTTTTACATTTCCCCAGGGAGCTAATGTTTTATATGTTTCTCAAATATATTTATTTAATGAAATTAGGATCTTCTCATTGAAATGTTTATTTTAAAAATTCCAATTAAGCATTCTGTGTCATGCAATTTAATTTACATTTGGGTGGTTGAAGTGGATTATTTACTTAAAAGTAATTGCTGCAGTATCTCTATCTTTATATATATTTATAGATATATAAGCTTATGTTAGATACTTGACAGTACTGATCTGCAAAATTTTGGTTTTGATGGTATCATTCTTTCTTGTAGGCTATCTTTGTTGTTAATAAAGTAGCCTTTTTGTTTTAGAGTTTGTTATAAGGGAATTCCTAAGTTCATATCTTTTGAAAAATATTGGTTCATTAAAACCCCTATTTTAAATCAACTTTGAGAACTGTAAGGAGCTCACTGACTATAGCATTCTTGGTAACCAGAGAATAGGATCAAGTTTTTTAACTTGGATTAGCAATTCTAGAATGAGTTGTGAGGAAAGGTAAAGTGACCTTTTTTTTCCTGACCTGTCTTCTTAATGTTGAATTAACTCTGTCGTCTGTGCTTTTTAAGCTGATTGGTAAACCTCTGCCCAGCCCTTAAACAGTCAGCAGTCGTTCCTTCTTCTCATCCTGTTACTCCCTCCTCTTACCCAAGTTACTTGCTTGCTTATTAGGAAAATCTTCAGAATCGACTTGTTGAATATCTAAGTACATAGGATTTACTGGCTAACCACCAGTGCCTCCCCACCAAAGGCAGGAAACGCGGCCCGTTAAGNCCCTTAAACAGTCAGCAGTCGTTCCTTCTTCTCATCCTGTTACTCCCTCCTCTTACCCAAGTTACTTGCTTGCTTATTAGGAAAATCTTCAGAATCGACTTGTTGAATATCTAAGTACATAGGATTTACTGGCTAACCACCAGTGCCTCCCCACCAAAGGCAGGAAACGTGGCCCGTTAAGGTAAACCTTGGATCGGCAGGAAATGGCTAATTTTTTTTTATTCAATTTGACAGGCGTTTACTAGATACTCACTATGTGCAAACTATTATGGTCATAAGAGGACTAATGAGTCAATCGTCTGTTACTTAAAGTAACTTCTGTTCTTGCTTTTTTCTATTACTTTGCTAGAATTCATCGACCTAAAACAATAAAAGAGCCAGGTATTTTTATGAGCAAAGTGGGTTTATTCAGGAACAGAAAAGAATTGCAGTCGAGGACATGTGATCTTTGGGGAACCACAGGCACGTGCGGAGACAAAGAAGAGGAGCAGTCTTTTATAGTGGAGAAGGGGGACTGGTCGGGGCAGGCTCTCTGGGCTGGGCTGGTGCTAGGCAGGGAGAAATTCTCCTTTCCCCCTGCTGAGTGTAAATAGCCTTCCTCCCGTTGGAGATGCAAATGTTCGTCTCTTCTTGTTGATGTCAAGGAGGAGTGGGGTGTGAGAGCTCTCCCTGTGCTCCCCTGCCTCCACTTTAAATGACGTTTCTGTTTATTAAGTTGTTTAATGGTATTTCATGTGTTATTGTAAAGAAGAGATTTTTAATGACAATCCTAGGCAAAAATGCCTCATTGGAGAGGATGTGGAGCCTATTTAGGATTGGGATCCTCTAGACCCTCTGAGGGCAAGATTATGGGCATAGTGGGCATCACGACCTGGGCTTGGTGTAGACATCAGGTCTGACGGGAGCGACATCTCCGTATGCTCTGTGAGGTGCACAGGCCACGGGATGAGCATGGGGAGACAGCAGGAATGTGCCAGAAAGACCACAGGTCAGATGACGTGGAAGGGCCTCGCCCATTGCCTCATGGCTCAATAAATGGTGGTTTCTATTCTTCTTCTTTTTTTATGATGAATGTTCTTCTGAGAAGATAGCTTTTCATCAGCACCTGTGATGTGACAGGCAGGGCACCAGGTACAGAGGATTCCATTGTGAACTAGACAGACCAACTCATTGCCCCCTGGAACTTGTGGGGGACGCCAAGTGCACGGGCCAAACAGCGTGTGTGATGGTGGCGGAAAGCGGCATGCCATTGGCATGTGTTCTTTTGAAGAGCAGGTGCAGGAAGAATTCCCACTGGAAGGGGTGTCTGGCTGGAAGGTGGGTGGCAGTTGGTAAGAGTAGGGGTGAGGGGAACCCTGTTCCGGTGGAGGTAGCATCCGCAATGGCCCTCCAGAAGGGAGGGAGATATCGAGCCCCCAGGAACTTGGGCTGCAGCCGGGTCTGGGGCCGCATGGGCTCTGCTGGGGCAGGGCCTCTAGCTTGCGCTGAAGGTGCCTGGACTTTATCCCACAGTCTGGGAGCTACAGATTAAACACTGCTGGGATCTGACAGAACACTTAGAAAATTTCTCCGGTCTCAAAGGGGAGAATGGTTTGGGCTGGTGGAGGAGTTGCTGCAGAACCAGGGGCAGTGGCAGAATTAGGGCTGGAAGTAGGCCAGGGGCTGACGCTGATCAGCTGTGACCCGGAGGGCGGAAGAAGGCAAACAATCCCACAGAGGTGTGGGCAGAGGACAGAGCTGAGGCTCAGAGGAGTCTTCTGACGGGGTCAGTCTTGCGGTGCTGTATACTCTCAGCCATGGGAAATGGGTGGATCTGCTCACTCGAGGGCTGAGCCCAGGGAAGGGCTGGCATTAGGAAGCCAGGGTCACTGGACCACAGTAGACCAGCCGTCCACCACAGAATGGGAGCATTCACTGTATGTACAGCTTGGGAGAGTTGTGGCCACAGTGAGTCTCAGTCCCGCCCAGCGCCTGGTAAATGAGCATTTTCCTCCAGAGCCAGCCTCTGAGTAGAAAGCAGGCTCAGCCATTCTCCAGCAAGAACCCTGGGGTGGGTTGCCATTGCCTTCTGCAGAGGATCTTCCGGACCCAGGGATCGAACCTGGGTCTCCTGAGTCTCCTGCATTGGCAGGCAGATACTTTACCACTGGGCCACCTCTGAATAAGAGGAACAGTAATCAAGTGCTCCTCTCTCAGGGCCTGCGCCTCATCTGGATTAGCTCAGGGCCGCAGCTGAGCTGAAAAACCAGACTTCCTGGGAACCCGGCTGCTCTGTGGCCGCTGTGGCCCCCAGACGCTGTGATTCCTGCTCTTCCTTCTTTTCTTCCTTTTTTTCTAAGGCAGCTGGGGACCCTTCAGGCCCCCACAGCTCTTTCCAGTTTCCACTCTCTCGTTCCAGCGCTCATTAAGAAAGAAGAGATGCAGAAGGAAGAAAGGAAAGGAGAGCTGAATGTGTGATAAGCTCAAACCTAGACACTGTTTTTTATCTTTGCTTTTCCTGACAGCTTCATCAATTCTACATGCATTTATTGAATATTTACTAAAGACGGGCTGTATTTTAGGTGTCATTCTTTGCAGAGTTGGCGTTCTGAAGATAGGGTGTGTTGCAAGATTCCTAATAGTCTACTTTGATGAGATAACTTGATAGACTCGGCTTCACAGTGAGGGCTCAGCTGTCTTTTCAGAGCAGACTCTCTGTGGTCCCTGATTTGACGTGGTTTGTAAATTTCTGCTGTTAACTGGTGGTGGAACCTGCGTTTAAGGAGCCAGTCGGGCCAGCATGCTGCTCCTGAGAGTGTGTGAACCTGGGGAGATCCTTGGCTTCCTGCCCACAGCCCAGACTCTCACCAGCACTAGACTCAGGGTCCCACCATGTGCAAACAAGACGTCCGTTCCCTTGTGTACCGTCTCCCTCCACACACACATTCCACACAGCAAAGGCATCTTATAGAGTAGTTGGTGCAACACTGCACTGTCTGGCTTCCTAAAAATCAGAAGGAAAACAGTTCACTTAAAGATGTGGAGCAAACCAATTACTAAACCGAATGAAGGAGCATGTGATAAAAGGCAAAAGAAAGTTGAAAAGTAAGTCTGCTGAAATGAATCAGAATTCTAGGGATTAAGAAGATCAGCAGTTATCAGCCTCACACATTAATAACATGAAAAGCACTGTCTCTGAATTATAGAAACATCTGAGTGTGAGGTGTCGTGTTGGAGCCTCTTGGCACTTCTAGGTGCTGAGGAGTCATGTTCCAAGGTGCTCCTTCAGCCCTCTCCAGGCTGTGAGCATTATCACTGCTTTCCACTCAGGCTGCTGCTGCTGCGGAGTCCCTTCAGTCGTGTCCGACTCTGTGCGACCCCATAGACGGCAGCCCACCAGGCTCCCCCGTCCCTGGGATTCTGCAGGCAAGAACACTGGAGTGGGTTGCCATTTCCTTCTCCAACGCATGAAAGTGAATTTGCTCAGTCGTGTCTGACCCTCAGCAACCCCATGGACTGCAGCCCACCAGGCTCCTCCATCCATGGGATTTTCCAGGCAGGAGTACTGGAGTGGGGTGTCATCGCCTTCTCCGCTCAGGAGGAGCCCCCTTTACCTCTCAGAAGACAAATCCAGGATCAAGGTGCTGGCCACATTGGTTCCCAGGGAGAGTTCTCTTCCTGGCTCGCTGATGGCCACTTTCGCGCTGTGTCCTTGTGGTGGGCAGAGAGAGAGTGCAGACCCGCAGGCGTCCTCTTCTAGGGCGCCACCTCCGTTCTCATGACTTAATCTCATTGTTGTCACCTCCCAGAAGCCTGATCTCCAGACAGCATCACACTGGATGTTAGGACTTTAACATATGAAGTTTGAGGCAACAGAAGCCTCTGGTCCATAAGAGCATCTCATTTAATATGTTTATTTAAGCTAGAAGAATACATTTATCAATTTTCAAAAGGGGGAAAACACCCACAGAGTCTATAAACAGTGATTTCAGCTAGCTTTTGATTTTTCATGAGCAAGAAAAGTAAATCTACAGATAAACTATAAAATTCCATTAACTAAGAACTTCAAAGGGGCCATCTTCATAAAGGCAGTAGCTCTGTTTAGAGACAGTTTGGGGGATCAACTTATTAATAGCATTCAAAGATATTAAGCTTCCTTTGTTCTTTAAAGTTACGGGAATGAATTAAAAGCAAGATTCCCAGTCTATCATGTATCATTGAAACCCAAAACACAATAGCATTTGTCTTGTTACAGACCAGAGGAGGCTGTAAATCTATTATTCATTTTTTATTAAAGGTGCAAGCTCCAGAGTGAAGCCCATGAATAGCCAAGAGAAATAGGAGATGAAGCCTTTCATCTATCTGAGCCCCTCCCCACGTGTCCTGGGCAGCAGTGATTCAGTGTTCCTGCTTCTCTTATGAATGTGTTTGTTTACCTGGACTGTGTTCAAAGGGAAAGAGAGAAGAAAGGGGAAAGATGAGGAAAATCACAAATCCGACTTTACCTTTCAGCGCAGAGTTAGGGTTGCAATTAGAGGCAGTTCTGTTGCCGTTTCCAACTCTCGGCAGAGTTTTCCATCAAGCCAGTTGTGCTCTGGATCTCAGGGACCATCAGGAGAAGCGCAGGCTGCGGCTGCTGCGCCAGTCACACTTCTCTCTTATGTCCATCCCTCTCCCCCGTGTGGGTCCCTTGGGGTCACCGTTGTTTACAGAGTAGGTGGTGGCCTGCCCCCGGTGAAGGCTTCTGAGATTGCACCAGACACCTGGCTCTGACTCTGAACCAGCTGTGGGCACCGGGAGCAAGCAAGCTGCACGCTGCCTGGTTAGAGAAAGCCTGCGCCTTCTTCAGGGACCTGTGAGCAAGTGCAGAAAGCAGGGAGCAGAGACGCCCCAGCGGACACCAGGAAGGCAGTGGAAGATCCCTGGTGACTTAGGATGGTGGCTTTGGAGGGAACTCACCTGGGTCGTGGGCACCATGCCTTCAGCTGTCCAGCGAGTAGCCTCCTCACTTGAATGCTTCGGCTGCACTGCGGTAAAGCAGCCAGTGTCTCTAACTTGCTTGAAAGGGCAAGTCGCAGTCAGTCCTGCCAGCTTTCTCCAGGGCAGGAGAGATCACTTATACCTGTGTGAACTATGCACCGGGTATGTGGCTGTGTTTTGATGTGTTAACCCATGTGAACCAACTAAAAATAGCGTTTCTTTACTGCCCCAGAAACTAGAGCTTCTGCGTTTTGTTCCTGATGCTTCCTTGATTCGGGTGGAAGGTGTGAACCTAAGCGATATAAGTAGACTCTGCAAAGCCAAAGGTGGCTGCTGTTTGTGGGGACTACCTACACCTGCCTCTGGGAAACAGCAGGCAGCTGGCGAGCGCCTGAGCAGAGGGCAGACTCAGTGTGCGTCTGTGTGCCCGTCCTCGCCACAGACAGACTTCCTGGTCTTTCCTCAGTGCCCTGTAGTCACCTCCTGACGCGAGTCCTCGTGTCCAGTCCACGTTGCAGACGGGCCGCACAGGATTCCCCTGGGGCCTGGCCACGCTGGAAGGGTCCTCTGCCTCTGAGCCCACTCTGCACCGAGTCTGGCCTCCTGCGTTTGGAGTCTTGGACCCCCCGCAACCGCCAGGGGCCAGCTTGGCATGTCCTCTCCCTGGGCTTCCCTGTGAATCTCCGTCCCAGTGACAGCCACGGTGGTGACAGCAGAGCTCCTGGGCTGCTCATCTGCGCCATCTTTCAGAGGGGGAGGCCGGGAAGGAAGGGGCCCAGCCCGTGGGCCCCGACCAGCAGGTCCGGGTGTCACGGCTTGCCTGGCTGCAGCCTCGCGTGCACCCTTCTGTGCAGGAGGTCCTCTCGGGGGGTTCCCCTCCCTCCTGGAAGCCCCAGGGAAGTCTTGCGTTTTGCAGTTGTTTAGCCATCTCTGTGTCAGACCCTGTGCTAAGAGCTTTCTGTGTGTGTTAACTTCGAGTGAAGTAAACTGAGAATTTCGTCCTTGCAGCAGCCCTGGGAGGAAAGCATTCCCCATTTTACAAATGAGGACCTGGCTCGCATTACGTTTTCATTTGCTTGTATTGTCCTCCAACCATGTTACAAGCTTCAGGAGGGCAAAGACTGTAATTTCCTCATTTTCCATGTTCCCAGGCGACCCCTAAGATGTTCATACAACAAAGAGGCTTGCAGTGAATGCCTTAATTAGTGCAGTTTAAAGGCAACCTCGAGATACAGAGAAGGATCAGAGGAAGAGCGAGCAGGAGAGCTGGTCAGGCACATCCTTTAGGTTCACCTTGTGGTGAGGAGATTCCTTGCTTTCCCATCCCCTCCCCCCTTTTTTGATTCATCTTGTCTATTTTTTTTCCCTGAAGTTTGCATTATTTCCCCCTAAAAGGGAGGCTCTGTGACAGCAGTATCAAGGCCAGTCCTTCCGTTCTAGTCCTTGTTCTGACTTCGCAGTCAGGCCCTTCTCTAGTCCAGCCCGCTTCCCGTTTTTCCCAGCTCCTCACCTCCATTTGGCCTATGCGTGGCAAGCACTTTATTCTTTAGGGCCCCAGTGCTGTTGGAGGGAAAGGCACACCTGCGAGGATCGTGGCGGCTAGTAAAGCACGTGCGCGGGCAGTGGCGGGCTTCCCAGGCGGCGCTAGTAGGAAGGAGCCTGCCCGCTGATGCGAGAGACAGGAGGCGCGGGCTCGGTCCCTGGGTCGGGAAGGTCCGCTGGAGTGGGGCATGGCAACCCGCTCCAGTGTTCTTGCCTGGAGAAGCCCATGGACAGAGAGCTTGGTGGCCTAATGGTCCATAGAGTCGGACACGACTGAAGCGACTTAGCAGCAGCGTGGGTGGTGGGTGTACATATAGGAATGTCCAAGCCTGAGGCAGTTGCCGTCCCAAGGCCCCTCTCTGTTGGCCATAAGGAGACGGTGGGGGGCGGTGATGGGAAAGGTATTTTGGTAAAGAAACTCTAGCTGGAGGCTGTGGACAGACTGGTGAAACATCCTCCAGGCCTCTGGCTGTCTCTCCACCTTAGGCCTCGACTGCAGCCACCTGGGCCTTGCATTAGCGCGCCCTTGCTATGGCTCTCGGCCTAATCAGGCTTATCAGGAATGCCTGCGAGTACCTAACCCTGACAGTCCTGACTCCAACATAGCATTCCCCATCTTCCAGGGAGTAAACCGCCTTCCCAGTAAACACATTTTCAGTTTGTTATGTGACTACTTAGAAGCTTTCCTCTTGTGCCAGGTTGCTCTTAAAGGTGACTGATTCTTAAAGAATATTTAATTTACTTTGAAATAAGATTCTGTTAGAACAGTTTTAAAACACAAGGAGAGTCGGCAGTCACTTGCTGGAAATATGCAAGGCGCTTAAAACACTGATGTGCACGTCCGTATTTATGTCTTTGAGAGGCTGTTCCTGTCCAGTTCGTAGCACATATTTCTGCTTCACTCACGAGTCACTATTTTGTGCAAGGCCCTCCACTCAGGGGGCCTCCTTAAGATACAGAAATGAATAAGACACAGCCTTCTCTGGCCCTTGAGCCTGTACACTTCGAGAGGGGAAATGAAGCTGGTCCTGAAGCGAGAGGCGGAGAGTCCAGGTGCCCTCTGAGAGGCGCGGTGTGCAGGTCAGGGGAGCAGGCCTGGAGGGGTGGCGTCTGCGCCGCAGACTCAGGCAGGAGACGGGGAGCGGGGCAGGCGTTCCGGGCGCACTGTGGGCAGGAAGGCGTGGCGTCTGCGAGCCCTGGGCGCCTAGGCGGAAGTGAGGGCTGGATGCCCGCAGTCTATCACCCAGTAGGCTGGAACTCCGCCCTGGGGTCAGACGCCAGCCATATTTCACCATCTAGGAGGAACCAAATGCCGGTCTGAGGCAGCTGATGATAGAGAAGTTTCTAGAATTTATAGGGCAGGAAAAGTAAATTGATTCGAATAATTTTTCCAAAGTATGTTTTTGAAGCCAGAGTAGAGTGTTGTTTGGGAAAGAAGGGGGTCTTGGCCTTTACTGGAAGGCTGTGCGGTGCCTTTGATGAGCCCTGTGACCTTCCCCGTGGTGATGCGTTTGTGCCGTTTCTAAGGTCCTGGGCCGCAAGCCTGAGTGGGACGCCAGCCGGGGCCCCCCTGGCACTCCCTGGGCCGCCGCCGCCTGCCCCGCGCGCCCTGCCGGTGTAACTCACAGCTCCGTCTGCCCCCAGCCCCGGGCTCCATTCTCATTCAGCGGCCCCTCCGCTCCTGGGCGCAGGTAAAATGCCCCCGAGGGCCTTCCTGATGAGGCGGCGAGGGGTGCGTGATGCAGCCCGGACTTCCTGGGGGGTTAACTTTCCAAGAGGTGGCTCTCGATCCGTAGGAACTGGGGGGGCTGGGCTGGTGGGTTTCCCGAGCTCCGTCCCTCTGCTGGCTCCTGGGAACCTGTCAGAGAAGCCGCCCGCGCCTGGGCGCGCTGCCAGCTGAGCTGAGGGTCTCCGAGTCTGCGCCGCCGCAGCGGCCGGGCGCCTGGCACGGAAGCTCTGCCCTGGCTGGTGCTTCCCGATGGCGGGTCGGCGCTTGAGCCTCAGGCTCTGCTTCCCAGGGAACCCGGCGAAGGCCGAATCCGGGGTCTGTTGCGGCTTCGCGAGCAGGTTTCGCAGGGCTCACTCGGGGAGACAGCGCCCTGGCTGGAGGGCTGGGCTGGGGCAGCAAGGACGCCCGCCTCACGGTGACCCCGCCGAGCAGCGGGGGGCGCGGGAGGGCAGGGCGGGCCGCAGGCAGCTGCAGGCGGCCCAGCCTGAGGCCAGAGGGGCGGACGCAAGGACCTGGGGGTCTCTCGGGCGGCCGACAAAAGCGAGGCGGGGTAAGCTGCCTGCGGGCGGGCGCGAGCGGAGGAAGACGGGGTGGGCTGCCTTGGCGTGGAGGGCGAGAGGACAGGGCGCTCCGGGAAAGGGGTGACGCGGCAGTGAGGACGCAGTGTGCAGCCACGGGGACCCGGAGGAGCGGCGTCCTCGTGGCAGGAAGCGGGTCAGGCCCGGGGCTCAGGGAGGCGCGGCGCCGGGGACTGGCACTCAGCGCGGGGCTGTGGGCACCGCCGGGGCGGCGCTGCGGCTGGAGGTTTGGTTTGGCGCAGGGAGGGCGGTGCTGGAAGACTCATCCGGGTTGAGGGAGGGCAGGACAGGTGAGACGGGAAAAGCAAGCGGAGCGCAAAGCAGGTCACAGCCACGTCGGCCTCTGAAGACGTGGCTCGGTTTCGCCACCGGGGAAATGAGCGTGCTTCTCTCCACCTTTAGAGACTGGCGCCCGAGCTGCTAAAGGGAAGACTGACTCTGCAGGGCCGCCTCCATGTTCTCATCCTTAAAGGAACAGAGTTTGTGGCTCTTGGTCTCAGATGAAACCAGAATGAACTTTCGGATATGCAGACATGGGCTCCACGACTGAGAGCTAGTTGCTATGCTGAGTAAAGGGGGGGAATTGACTCTGGGGTTGGGCCTGGTCCAGAAGAGAAGCCGGGTCGCTGGGGATGGAGAGGCCGGAGCCGCTGCTCTGGGGCGCTTACTCTCAGTGAAGTGAGCGGTGCACAGAACCCCTCGGCCCAGTATCTCTGGCAAGATGGAGCCGCGAGAGGAAGGATTCAAGTCATACTGAAAAAAAGGGGGCCACGTTCTCCTGGGTCAGCACGGATCCGCAGAAGAACCCTGCTGAGGGCCAGCAGCTGTGAGCAGGAGCAAGCCTGCCCGGCTGCTGTGACCTTGGCAGCCCGTCTCTCAGGGATTAGCAGCAAAATTGAGGAGGGATTTGGATTTCCCACACTATAGACATTGATATTGCGGTATCCAAGGACAGAGTGACCTTAGCTGTCATCTGTCCGTCAGGGGGATTTCTTAATGTTTGTGCAGGCCACAGGGGAGCACTCAGTGGAGGCAGAGACGCGGCCCCTTCTGCAGAGAGGCGACACGTGCTGGGAAGTTGTGAGAGAGACAGTGTGATAGGGATTCCATAGGAGAGTTATTTTTAAAGCAGTGAGGGTCCACATAGAGTTAGGTGGCCTTGTAGTGAAGCAGTTGACAAAACTGCTAGCTGGAGGAGGAGGAGGAAGAGGAGGCGGAGGAGAGGGTGGGGCTCAGTGCAGAGGTGTGGGGTTCCCATCCTGGGCATGGCCTGAGGTTCCAGCAGGGAGGGCTTCTTGGCCTTATATGAAATCATGCTGGAAGGACTGGTCATGGGTCCAGACACAACTCTGCCCAGGGACCTAGGGAGGTGGAGGAGATGACTGAGAATTTAGCAGTCAGACTGACGCCATGCTCAGAGGACAGGTGAGGGAGCAGGGGAGGAGGTGAGGAGGGTGAGGGGTCAGAGGGCTCTACGGGGTGAGAGACTTCCAGCACCTGCTGCTTGCGTTAGAGCTCGTCGCAGAAGCAGAACCAGCCGGGCAGCAATAGGAGAGAGCGAGAGCTGCGGATGGCGGCTGAGATGCCCCACACCCCCACCTGCAGGCTGGAAGCCCGGGAGGGCTGGCGGAGCAGCCTGAGAGCCTGAGGGCTGGTGCTGTGGGTTCCGGTCTGTGTCCTGCTCAGCAATCTGGCAGAGGGAGAGTGAGTCCGGCACTCCTCTTCCCATTGGTTCCGTTCAGGCCCCTGTGGACTGGGCGGTCCTCACCCACAGTGAGAAGGGCCGTCGGTTCTTCTCAGGCCCCCGTGGACCGGGTGGTCCTCACCCACAGTGGGAAGGGCCGTTGGTTCTGGTTCTGTTCAGGCCCCCGTGGCCTGGGTGGTCTTCACCCACGGCGAGAAGGTCTGTAGGTTCTGCTCAGGCCCCCGTGGACTGGGCAGTCCTCACCCAGAGTAAGAAGGGCCGTTGGTTCTTCTCAGACCCCCGTGGACTGGACGGTCCTCACCCACAGTGAGAAGGGCCGTGCTCACTCAGTCTACTGACTCAAACGCTCGCTTCCTCCCCAAAGACCCTCACAGTTTCACTAGCCGTCGGGGCGGCCTTTGGCCCAGGCAGGCTGGCACACGAAAGTGACCGTCGCATTCCCCCCTGGCCTTCCTTGGGTGGAGCCCTTGCTTCACAGGGGGGCACGTCAGACCTCCACATCCCGTTAGTTACGAGCTCCCCTGGAGCAGAGTCCCGGTCTTCTCCTCAGTGTTCTCTGCAGCCGACACGATGGTTTCCATGAACTAAATGTTCAATAAAAATGTGTTGGAAGCTTCATTGATCCAATAAAGTTATGTCTGTGCCAATATAGAATTGCNCTCAGGCCCCCGTGGACTGGACGGTCCTCACCCACAGTGGGAAGGGCCGTGCTTACTCAGTCTACCAACTCAAACGCTCGCTTCCTCCCCAAAGGCCCTCACAGTTTCACTAGCCGTTGGGGCGGCCTTTGGCCCAGACAGGCTGGCACACGAAAGTGACCGTCGCATTCCCCCCTGGCCTTCCTTGGGTGGAGCCCTTGCTTCGCAGGGGGGCACGTCAGACCTCCACATCCGGGTTAGGTACGAGCTCCCCTGGAGCAGAGTCCCGGTCTTCTCCTCAGTGTTCTCTGCAGCCGACACGATGCTTTCCATGAACTAAGNCCCCCCTGGCCTTCCTTGGGTGGAGCCCTTGCTTCGCAGGGGGGCACGTCAGACCTCCACATCCGGGTTAGGTACGAGCTCCCCTGGAGCAGAGTCCCGGTCTTCTCCTCAGTGTTCTCTGCAGCCGACACGATGGTTTCCATGAACTAAATGTTCAATAAAAATGTGTTGGAAGCTTCATTGATCCAATAAAGTTATGTCTGTGCCAATATAGAATTGCTCTTGAAGAGCTGTGGGTAAATCAATTCTTTGTAAATTGAATCTTATTTCAAAGGTACAAGAGATCTTCAGCATTTAGAGGAACCTTAGGTCAGTCTTTGGGATCCAAGAGTCTTTCCTCATGGATAAGGAAGCTGATCTGTAGAGAGATAAAGTGTCTTGTTGCAATCTGATATGCTGGCCAAATACAGTGTTCCTTAAAGTCATGTGTACCTATTTTTTAGGTAAAGACTGGCTCAGAAGTCCAGCCACGGGGTTTATCGCATTAGATTAATAATATCATAATTCCAGCAGTGTTTATCTTTAGTCTGCAGATATTTAGTAGATTTCAGTTAAAGCATTATTTCTGTTATACACTAATGAGTGAATTCTACATTGAATTGTTTTCCATTTTATAGCAGGTTAATATAAACAGAAGAATATACAAGCAGCCAAAGCTCTGGCCTAGAAACTTCACTTGTAAAAGCCCCCTGACACAACGCGCTGGGTTTTCCTCCGGTGACTTGGGTTGAACACGCGCTCCTGGGTTCTCCATTGTGGTGGTGGGAGCCCCTGAGGTTGTGGCTTAACGTTAAGTGTGACAAAGACGTGAGAGAGGTTTAGTGAAACGCTTTGGAAACCTCACCGATTGAAGTGAAGTGAAGTGAAGTCGCTCAGTCGTGTCCGACTCTTTGCAACCCCATGGGCTGGAGCCTACTAGGCTTCTCTGTTCATGGGATTTTCCAGGCAATAGTCCTGGAGTGGATTGCCATTTCCTTCTCCAGGGGATCTTCCCAACCCAGGGATCGAACCCAGGTCTCCCACATTGTAGACAGACGCTTTACCGTCTGAGCCACCAGGGAACTCACCGATTGAAGTATTCATTTAAAATTGATCAGGTTTGATCGACATCTGTACTGGGTCGGTTTAGTTTCTTCTTGCTGTGTTCTAGAATGAAGTAATTTATTAGATGAGAGAACTTGAGAAAAAACCAAGCTCCTTGGATCACTTTTGGATGATCCAAACCAAAGCAATAAGAGAATCACAGCGTGCGTTTCATTTGCTCACCTTTCTCTTCCTAGTCATTTTCACATGACTTCTGCTTGTCAAAAATGACTTTGAAGTTGTCATTTACTACAGAAGAGGCTTCCTTTTCATTTGGGATTTTAGTTTCCTGACAGGGAACAGTGAATCGGATGTGAAGGGCAGGAGTTAATCTGTATTGATACTCACTAACAGTTATGGTACAGATACCACCTCATTTAATTCTCACAGCTCTGCAGGGTGGAAATGGTTAGCCCCATTTTGCAGATCTAGAGACACATAGGGATAAACAAACTTGCTCACACAGCGAGTGCGTCCAGGGGGCATCGGTGTCTTGACCCCTCTTGGCCGTGTCCGCAGCCAGGGCGCTGTCGTCTAGTTTCCATGTGTGTTATCCGTGTTGGCTGCTGTGGCCACTGTGTTTGGAAGGCAATGTGATATCATTTGCCTAAGAATGTCCTGAATAAGGCCTATGCGTGCTAAGTTGCTTCAGTCCTGTCTAGCTCTTTGTGACCCCGTGGACTGTAGCCCACCAGGGATAAGGCACACTATTTGAGCAATTCGAAAAGTTCTGGATAAATGGACTCCTTGGACTGTCCACACCCTCAGTCTTTGTGCTCATCACAGTCCCCGCCTAACCAGAAGTGCATGCTCCCTGGACTAGTCCTCTGGTGCCATGCCAGATACACACTAAGGTGACGGGAGCGGAAGGTTTGTCCTCATGTTGCTGTGAATATAAATATGGGATGGAGGGTAAATAAGCTATGTGTGGGTTTATAAAATTCAAGACTAAAGCTGACCGCATTCAGCTGAAGCTCCGATACCTTGCCCACCCGATGCGAACAGCGTCTCATTGGCAGAGACCCTGATGCTGGGAAAGAGAGGGGGAAGAGAGAAGAGGGCGACAGAGGATGAGATGGTTGGGTGGCATCACCGGCGCAGTGGACATGAGCTTGGGCTAACTCTGGCAGGGGGTGACGGACAGGGAAGCCTGGCGCGCTGCTGTGCGCGGGGTGCAGAGAGTCGACACGACTGGGCACCTGCACGGAGGCGGCGACGTCGGAGGCTGGCCGGCGTTGCTCGCGGCGGCTGGCTTCTGACTCCGCTCCTGGGATGCGGAGGGCACCGCCGCTTTCCCTCCATCTGCTATGGGTCCCCCTGAGCAAAAGTTGAATGTTAGTGGATTTGAAGTAGAAATAGTCTTTCTTGAATTCTGACTGGTTTGAAGTCTTTGAAAAAAATGGTGGGGGGGGGGGCAGGAATCAATTTAGATGTTCAACCTCCTTTCCTGTTTGTGTTTCCTTCACTTTTCTTGGGATTGAAATGTAAATGAGCAATGCTTACAGAGGAAACACAACAGAGAAGGCAGGCTATGGGTAAATTGGAAAATCAAACTCAGGGAAGATTTATCATTTTTAAATTATGGAACAAATTTAATGAAATCTAATGAAGCAAACAAATTTAATGAAAAAGTGAATTGACAACTTAAAATATTCTGTTTAGCTTCTAAAAAATGAATACCAATAAGTTTGAAATCACTAAATCATAGTAATCTCCTGCTTTATGCAAGAGAGTTCTGTTAATTAAAATTTAAAGTCTAAACATATTTTGGGCAAGATTGCTATCGTCAGATAACTGTGTGTGATATCCTTCAGTTACTTTAAATGGTTCTCATTCTCAGCTGCACAGTGAAATCATAAAGAAAGCTTGAAAAATACTGATGCCTGAGCTCCGCCCCCAGACATTCAGATTTCATTGTTCTGGAGTATGGCCTGGGTATCAGCATTTTGTAAAACTCCCCAGGACAGTCTAACGTGCTTCCAATGCTAAGAACCATAGATAGTTGTATTATAATCATTCTTTAATCACATTTGCTTGTTTTTTTTTTTTTTTTTTAATTAGATCTCTGTATTTTAACATTTTGACTTTAGAGTTGTAAAATTTTGAGGAAGGTAGCTCAGATCAACTTACAGGCAATTCAGAATCTTGACCTTTATCCTTAAAGTTTTTCTGTTTCAGATGGCAGTTACTGTAAAGATTACCCTTTTCCTTTTGCAGCATCATAATACTGAGTGCCAGGACCTAAGTTTTTGAAACCTCCCAGTAGACCCTTTTTAAACTGTTCTGGGCCTGCAGGCTATGGCAGGACCTGGCTGTTAATTCAGTGCTTTCATCTGATTGACACGGGGAGGATCACTGACCACCTAGGGGAGGCCTTCCTGTTATTAATTCCTTTCTGGATGTCCTTTATGTGTTTGCCCAGAGGCCTTGGCATTGGGCACGTTGTGAAAGTCATAAAATTAAAGAAGTATTCTGCACTGGCTGCTCAGCCTGACATTCAGAAAAACAAACTGCAGTAATGGCTGCCGCATCCTCCCTTGAAAGAACATGCACCAAATGTCTTTTTGGTGTGTATTTCTTGGTAGAATTTTCAGGGCGCCTACTGTGTGCTGATGGATGAAGAAGGGTTAGTGACGGTGATGAGGCCACAGCTGCTGGGAGCTGCTTGTAACCTGCGTGACCCTCTGGGCTGGGTAGGCACGTGTGTGCGACTGCAATGTACCCACACGTGGGCGTGCTGTGGTGCACACATATTACTTTAAAAAAAAAACCTTGAAACATGAAGTTCATTTTTAAAATGTAAACCTTTGAATGGATGAGTCTCCAACTTTTGTAGGCATATCAGGATCAATCTGGTATCAGATTTGGTATCAAATTTGGGGTTCAAAGTTGGAGAGGCAATGATTTAAATAAACTTTCTCCCCAAAGCTATTTTTCTTAGAAGCCCTGACACAGATTCCAACGTGTCTATTGATGGTTTCATACAGAAACAAATGAATGTGTTTTTACCATTTGTGGAAATTATAGTTTTGAGGCTGGGAAGGTCTGTGTATCACTATCAGCTCTATTTTTGGAAGTAATGGGGGAAGTATTTCAACCTGATTACTGCCTGTGGAGTGAGGAATTTCTTAGTATTTGACTGACCACCTGCTGATACTTTATTTCCTTAGAGCTCCTCAAGTCATTATAAGAATCACCCAACAGTCTGAAATCAAAATGATGTCTTACTGTAAAATGTCAGCTATCTGTTGTGAAAAAATTACATGCCATTTAAAATATAATTGCCATCCCTCTCCTCTCTCCCTTACATGCAAACGTTTAAGAATAACAGAATCCTTGCAAAATGAGGAGGAGCAGTCCAAGGCTCGAGCTTTGCAAATCTGAGGACTGCCCTCCTTCCATTTCGAGTCTTTTAATAGCCCAGATGATTGTAGCTCCGCTCACCGCCCCTTCTGTCTCTCTGCCTCCCGGTCATCCGTGCGACATCTTAGTGACGCTGTTCGTGTGTTGCTGCTGCTGAATTCTGTCCAGTGAAGCTTCTTTATTTTCTCTCCAGCTAGGGTCTCTCCTCCGCTCACTCGTCTTGGTTTCCCTTTCCTTTCTGTCCTGCTACCAGACTTTCCTTCCCCTGCCTTTGTGTCGTGCCAGCAGACCGGGGGAGCCTGCGGGCTCACCTGGGGGAGCCCGTGTGGGTGAAGGTCACCGCCTTAGACACGGAAGAGCGTGGCCGTGCCGCGCCTCGGGGCGCAGCTTGGATCGCCCCNTAATTTCAGATGGTATTAAGCACCTTCCTGTGTGCTTGTTAGCTCTTGGTATTTCTTCCTTTGTGAAGTGTGTGTTCAAGACTTTTGCTCATTTTATTTACACTTTCTTTGTGTTATCATTGAGTAGTAGGCATGCATATATATTCTGACTTCAAGTCTTTTCAAGATACATGTAACCAGAATATTTTCTGCCACTCTGTGGCTTTCATATTCATTATCTTAACAGTGCATTTGTTTCAAGTTACGTTTTGAGATAATCTCATTGTTTTGCTGATTAGGAAACTCTAGAGTAGGGAGTTGAGTTACCCAAGCTCACTTGGGATTTGGACTGTGGTGGTCTGCCTCCTGAGTCCTTGTGCTAAGCAGCTATGATGTATGAATACAAGTACTTCTCTTTGAGAACCTCTTACTGTTTATGACTTTGCTGAAACCAATAGGCATTATCTACTTGGATTTAGATATCCTTAAGAAGTTCTTTTCCCATGTAATTTTCTCGGTCTAAAATTAAACCTTCACATTTAGGTCTCAGTTCACATGTGACAGGAACTCACCAGTCTACATTAATCAGAGAAAGATAAATAGCACCTGAGTTTCTTTTCTTGGACCTTTTGGCCTTTAATCTGATTTGGAGTTTTAGGATTATTTGGGAAAATATTGGAAAGAAATATTATACCATGTTCAAGAAAAATGTTGGTTATTTCTGATAACCCTCCTCTTACTTTGGTTGGTCATACTTTTATACTGCAGACCATAGAAATGACAATTTAGTACAATTCTACTTTGAAGAAAAATACTGGCGAGCTGGAAGCTTATTGCAGTTTAGAGAAATAGGGAAATTGTTTTTATCCCACTGCCTCTTATTATTAATTTATATGCTGAAATAGATTAGCACAGTGCAGGATCAAACCAGTACATAAATACAGCCATTTGTGTTTTACCATCAGCTTCACTGTAGATTAATCTCACTGAAAGCCTGAATGGCTTCTTAGGGGAAGACATTGGAAGGGTAGTTTTACCCCATGAGTCCCCTTAAATATGCTGTTAATTCGCATTGATTTTAGAGAAAACAGAGATAATCAGTTTGACTTCCCCCTGACTGAATGCGTCGGCAAGCTGCTCACAGCGCTGTCTAATGGAAATCTCGGAGACCCCTCCTGCTTTCCTGTTTGCACACACACAGTTCCGAACACCAGCGGAATACTGCCGCGCTCTTTCCAGATGAACTTTTGAACAGAAAATGATGACTCTACCTTGAAATTGAGGTGTACGTGGTGTACCGTTTGATCTGCTTTCTCCTGCTGATTTCAGCGCTCCCAGAGGACAGTCAGCAGCCGGCCCTGTCCTCCTCCTCGTAGTGCACTCAGCTGTCCTGGCCGCTGGTTCCCAAGCCCTGTCCCCAGCCAAGCTTAGCAACCACTGCCACCCCCCCGCCCAGGCCAGTCCTCTTCATCCTCAGGGGCCTCTCCAGGGGCACGAGGACGGCGCCCTGCCCACCTTCCAGAGCTGGGTCCAGGCCCAGACGTACAGACAAACGGCTCATGCAAGTTCCCTTAGCTGGGATGGAGGCGTGCCATACCTAAAACGATTCTCATTTGTCATAAAGGACGAGACAGTTCTCTAACAAGCCTCCAGAAGCCTTTGGGAGCCTCCGTGTAGCTGGAGCAGCACAGTGAGCTGGACCCGAGCCTCTTGGTTCCGTCCGGCCGTGGACCTCAGCCCCTGAGGAGTCCAGGTCTGTCAGGTTGCTCTGGACACTGGACCCCTCAGCCAGGGAGGGTCTGCGGCCCTGAACTGCACTGTGGGCCATCTCGGGCCCCGGCTCGTGGTTGTGGCTCACCTCCTCTGATGCCCTTGGCGTGCTGACCAGCCTCTTGCTCTCCGGCCNAGGTCTGTCAGGTTGCTCTGGACACTGGACCCCTCAGCCAGGGAGGGTCTGCGGCCCTGAACTGCACTGTGGGCCATCTCGGGCCCCGGCTCGTGGTTGTGGCTCACCTCCTCTGATGCCCTTGGCGTGCTGACCAGCCTCTTGCTCTCCGGCCTGTGACTCCTCAGGGTAGGGATGAGCTGTGTCGTTGGGCAGCCAGGAGCCACTCAGCAGGTGAAGGGTGGTGAGGTGATGATGAGGTGTGACACGGGCCAGGAGCCCCTTCTGTGCAAAGCTCTGCCCAGACCGGGAAGGGGTGATGCTGGGAGCCAGCGTGAGGAATCCCACCCGTGACAAGGTCATGCGGCAGAGCTNTCTGGACACTGGACCCCTCAGCCAGGGAGGGTCTGCGGCCCTGAACTGCACTGTGGGCCATCTCGGGCCCTGGCTCGTGGTTGTGGCTCACCTCCTCTGATGCCCTTGGCGTGCTGACCAGCCTCTTGCTCTCCGGCCCGTGACTCCTCAGGGTAGGGATGAGCTGTGTCGTTGGGCAGCCGGGAGCCGCTCAGCAGGTGAGGGGTGGTGAGGTGATGATGAGGTGTGACATGGGCCAGGAGCCCCTTCTGTGCAAAGCTCTGCCCATACCGGGAAGGGGTGATGCTGGGAGCCAGCGTGAGGAATCCCACCCGTGACAAGGTCATGCGGCAGAGCTCTGACGGGCACAGCGAGTCAGATCTCAGGTTTTCCCCTGGTATTTCCTGAGCATGTACCCCCCAAAATAAGAATCTGCCTGCTTTTCCACTCTTCTGACATTCTCTGGAAAAAGTTAACTCAGGGCTTTAGTCTTCTGCATTTGAAAGGGATGTTTCAGTTAAACTCCCTCTGATAACTTTCTAGCTTGCCTAATAGGTTCCCCCGGACCTCTTACAGCTTGTGAGTTGCTTACAGCCCCCCAACTGCGAGAGGCACAAAGCTTAAAAGCATCTTAAAGATACAGAGCCTTTTCTAAAGAGCTAAAAATCATATTGGTGACGGGTTTTCACTGTTGACTCAATGATTGTCGCCAGGCCTCCATATTCTTTATCTTTTAGGCACCTGGGAGGATGTTAATCAATGTAACCGGGATATGGAAAAAGATATATAGTAGTTTTGATGTTAGCAACACTAGACTTTTGAGTCAATTACTTTTCTTTTGTTATAAATCACTGTTCTCCTTTTACTTGTTATAAATTGCTGTATCTTTGCTATGTAAGAATGTAACTTTATATAGTGCTTTCTGAGAGTGGCACCAAACTTTGGGAAGATCAACACAAATAAGTCTTCAGGTTAACAAACCCTTATCAGAAAAGGGCTGTAAAATGTTAATTGGACCTTTTGGCCAGAAGATGATTTAAATTGCCTAAGACAGGTATGCAGAGAAAAAAAGCCTGGTTTTGATAAGAGTCTGGGCTGCTAACGCTGCATAATTTTGTATTACCCATTGATCTCTATGTACAATCAAAAAGGTATAAAAGGCCTTTCTAGACAATAGAGGCCGGGCCAGTCCAGTCATTGGAAGGACTGGTTTCCCCCGTGTCTCCTCTTTACTCTAATTTCAGGCTGAATTCCCATCTGGAGCGTGGAGGCTCACCATGTCTACTTACTTGTCCCGGCTTCTAAGATCCGTAAGAGAGAGAGCCCAAGGCGGGGCACTCTCCAATATTCAAACAGGCGCCGGTGGCCCAATGTAGATGGTGCAAGTTCCTTGTCTGGAACTGTATTGGCTTTCCACGTAAACCAAGTTATTCAGCCTCTTTCCTCCACTTTATTTTCCTACTACACTATTTCTTCCTGATCTAATCTTATATTAATAAATAAGTTTTTCCTCGCCAACGCCATCCCCACTTCGAATTCCCTGGATCCACCGGGGCAGGACCCCGGCAGGGTGAGGGTCTGGCTGCTGTGGATCAGAGATGCTGCTGCGCAGGGGTGGGGGGTGGAAGCCTGGCTTACAGTTCAACCTCCAGTCCTGCCCCGTCAGAAACACTTAGGAGAGCGTGGCAGTGTGAGAACACCCGATTCCTGTGTCTCATGGCCATCATGATAGGTTAGGGTTATCGTGTTTGAAATCAGATCTGTCGATACTTGTTCAGTTGTAGTTACCTTTCGCCCTGAAATTTGTGGCATTCATTCATTTTACAAGGCAGAGGTAGAAACATATGAAGTGACGTGCAGAGAAGGTGGCTAACATTTTTAGCCACAGAATGTGATGGTATATCCTACTATATTTGAAAGTCGGTCATTGGAAAATGTTTGTTTCTGATAAGGTAGAAGTAAGAGGCCCGAGAATTAGCTGGGATGGCAGAGCCACCGTCTCTTCCTCTTTCTTCTCTCTGTGCTCCTTCCCTTCTTCATCTAAGCTTAGCAGTAGATGGTCACAGAAAGTGCAGGTTGAAACAGCTAGTCTTAAAACACGTAGAGGACTTTTTCCTGAGACACTTATCTTATAGGATCATCTTTCTACATTGTTGTGTGACCTTTCCATATTTCCAGATTTAACTGTAGGAGACCATACATAATCATCTACTTAAAGTTTACCTTAGAAATACATTTAAAATGCATAACAGTTGTTTTTAAAAAGATTAACACTTCTATTATGAAAAAAGCACAATGTGGTGTGAGATTAAATTACCGGCTTCAATAGGTGTATGTAGTGACCTGCGGGCAGCTGAAATCCGAATGACTGCATTTATGGGAGAGAGTCTTCCACCCATACTTTTCTGAGTAGCTGTTCACAAATGATGCATTACGCCCTGTGCTTCTGTTTCTCGCTGGGTTTGAAAAAACTTTCCGTTAGTGGTAAATTCATAAGCTTGGGGCGTGAAAATGTTTGAATTTGATATAAAAGAAGTTTTGAAAGGAAGATTAGTGGTTTAAACCAAAAGATTAGTCGCCCCGGGAAATTCAGCTGTCGAGAAAGCCGAGTTCAGTAACGCCAGGTCCTGCTCCAGCTGGTTGCTCCCTCCCACTGAGACTCCTAATCTTCCCACTGCACTCCCACCTGACCGGCAGGGCTGATCACCACGGCTTCACACTTCCTCCATCACCGGAGTACAGGGGGCCCCTCTGCTCCAGAGCCCCCTGTTTGTGGCAGGTTGATTCCTCCACTAAGTGGAAGGTGATTATTATTATTTCTTTACCCATTATCACTTTAAAGCGGAGGAGAAGAAGGGAAGTTACTGAACAGGTTACAATTAGTGGTGGTCGTGGCTGAAATTCTCTCATGGGCAGTGTTGCAAGAATCACTTGAAGTTTAACTTTCTTAGCACCTGATAGCTGATTCCCATCCATTCTGCCATGAAAGTGTCTGGTACCAGATCCTCCATATTCCATGGGAAGCAGATAATTAAACCCATGCCGAGGCCCCCTTCACATGGGAGGTGAGCCTGGAACCACAGGACATGACTCTCCTTCAGAGCATCTCAGCCTCTGGCTTCTCCGTGGAAATGACCCCTATGGAGGCACATGGCCACGGTTCCCTTCTAGATGAACAGAAGATGGTCTTCATATTGGATAGGTGAAGGTAAATCCGTTTACATTTTACCTGAAAACCTTTAAGGTCCATTTAGGGAAATGACTTCTACATCATAAAACCAAGATGCTGTCTTGAGAGAGCATTATGTCCATTCCTTCTCTCTGGATGGACCTTAAATGTGTATCATCCAGGTAGATGAGGCTCACTCTCTCCCCAGTGATTTGTGTTCTATTTCATCGTATGTGAAAATGGAAATTTCACAGTTTTTCTTAGTAATTCACTGAGGATTCTATGAATGTTCTGTGTATGAATACAGAAGCATACTTAATCTCTGCTCATTCTTCCTGAAGGAGAGATCCGTTAGTCATTACCTGGGAAAACACACACACACACGCATGCACACACGCACATGCACACACACACACGAGCGCGTGCCTCAACGGGCACCAGGCAGAGCACTGACATCTCCCCAGGTCAGTCTGATAATCTTATCTCAGGTAACTCAATCACGTTTATCTTTATGGATCTTTTCAGACTCTTTCTGCTCCATTTAAGGTATATAAAGATCACAGACTTTTGTAGGGATCTGAGAAGGCCTGAATACTAACCCTTCCGCTTCTCTTTCTCTTCCCAGAGCGTTTATGTTTTGTTACCTTTAAACCCTCTTAACTTCACGATCTACTCTCTATACTTCAGTGCTAAATAGTTCTAGGTTCAGAAAGATTAACTGTGTTATTCTGCACGTCGGCTAATCTATGTTAAAATACTTGTTGTAATTAATAATTTTAAGTTAGACATTTAGTTTTCCATAACATTGACATAGTTACTAGCCTTCTTCCCACAGTAAATGTTAGAGCCTGTGCTAACTGTAATTGTAGTCATTTAGATTACAAGGTTTCTGCTTGCCAGCTATTTGAAACTATTCTTTTCAAAAATTTTTTTCTACTAGATCACAGTATCCAACCCAGTTTGTACGTAGTATAGGCATATTTGTGAAAAAGTGTTAGTCGTTTAGCCACGTATGACTCTGTGATCCCATGGACTGTAGCCTGCCGGGCTCCTCTGTCTATGGAATTCTCCAGGCAAGAATACTAAAGTGGGTAACCATTCTCTTCTCCAGAGAATCTTCCCAACCCAGGGATCAAACCTGGCCTCCTGTATTGCAGGTGGATTCTTTACCATCTGAGCCACCGGGGAAGCCCATAGGCATGTTTATTAAACTGTGAATACTTAGAAAACTTGAATTATTATGGTATTTACATTTAGAACATGTATATGTTAAATCAGTATGCCCTGTCAATTATACAACACAATCAGGTTTTTGAGCATCTATCTTGAAGCCTTTTTTCTTTCAAAAAGATGTGTTTTTGTTTTTTTTTCATGATTCATGCTTGTAGGACACTGGAGCCACATGAAGGCATTTCTCTCTGTTGTTGAACATAGTGCAAGTGGTGAGGCGCTGGACTGTAGCTCCGCCAGTCCCAAGATATCAAAGCTATACCCATTGCAGTTCAGCTCTATTAGACTGCTTGGGTCATGACACTGGATGATTTTAGCTGAAATACATAGCAAAAAGGGCTTCCCTGATAGCTCAGTTGGTAAAGAATCTGCCTGCAATGCAGAAGACCTGGGTCTGATCCCTGGGAAGATCCCTTGGAGAAGGGAAACGCTACCCATTCCGGTATTCTGGCCTGGAGAATTCCAGGGACTGTATAGTCTGTGGGGTCACAAAGAGTGGGACATGACTGAGCGACTTTCACGTACCGAAAAAGGAAATCGGACACACGGTTGACATTCAGAGCCTACAATCTGCTTGCATTATACCCTAGAGGAGGTGATGGGTGGCAGAAGCCGTGGAGCTCTGGGGCTGGGACGGGGGTTGACTGCTCCAGCCCTTGAGTTAGGTTAGGGTCACAGTATCAGACATTTCACCAGCCCTGCTCCTGTGCTAGACTGAGGCTGTCACCTCTGACGGGACAGAAAGTGTGCCCTGTCCTCATACCCCCAGCGCTGAGGACAGGGTCAGTGTGTGCTATTGAACAGCAAGTGGTGTGAGTCCGAGACCCAAGTCTCCTTCCGGACACCGCTCTCTCCTCCACCCCCGAATTCGGTCCGTGTTGTCTCTTTTGCCACCCAAATCTCGCTTTAGAGCGATCCGTGTCTCCCAGTCTCCACCCCCACGGTCAGCCCTGTGCCCTGACCCAGCCTGCCGTGGCCTTTCAGAGCATTTCCTGGGTATTGCAGGGGCCTCCCGCCTGGCCCGCCCCCACCGCTCTGGCCCTCTTCGCTCCTCCTCCGCTCTGCAGCCAACATGAGCTTTTACGGACACAGCCCCTTAGCCTTTCTGCTGCCGTTCTGGGCAAATCATCATCGTCATCATGCTGACAGTGCTTTAGACCAAGGCCGTGAATAGGGGGGTCACACAGTTCATCATTCACGCGAGAACGCTGCTGAACGTGAAGTGGGCGCCACTGAGACCCACACAAGGGTGCTGTGGGGAGCAGGTGTGCGCCGGCCGCGCCTGCCCCATCGCGCTCCCGGAGCCGCAGCGCTGCTCGCGATCACTCTCTGTGCTTTCCCCCGGCGGCTGCTGCCCCTGCAGCCGCCACACGGCCTTTGCACGTGTTGTCTGAGTATTTGAAAACCACTGACCTTTCAGCTGTTAGCTCCTGCCTGGCATCTCACCGACTAGGTTGAATCTCCTTATTATAGACTCTTACTACACTCACTGATGCAATGTAGCACTTATTTATTTGAATCGATACTAGCAAGAAACTGGTAGTATTGTATTACCAATATACCAGTTATGGGATACAGTGGTTGGCACAATGGCAAAATAAACTATGTATTTAAATTTATATACTTAGTACAGAAGAAACTGGC
>SJYS01017158.1:921509-936232 GCA_006410695.1 Philantomba maxwellii | reverse complement strand
GTGGGTCACCCATCTATAGCAGAGCAGTTGCTTTGTGATTAGATAAGCATTATTTCAAGGTGTTCTTGCCTATCTCCCATTTAAGATATTTATCTAATGCAAGATAGTTTCTGCATTTGGAAGCTTTAAGTGATTAAAAAGAACATTTTGGATATATTTCATAAGTGGGCATTTTGCAATGTAATTTAAAGATAATATACTGAATATAAAGGTTTTGAGGACGGACATTTCTGAAAGGATCATGAAATGCTATAATCTTGGGCTAAATGTCAAATATTTATGCCATCAGATGGTTGCACTCAGGAAAAAAAAAAAAAAGAACTGTGAGAAGAAAATTCTTTTATTTTTTTCCCAGAAAGTATATGTGTAAGAGAATTTGCTGAATGGTTTTTCAAATATGCTTTCTCCCTACTTGACCATCCACTCCGTCCTGTCTTTAGGCCCAGAATCCCCACTCTTCTGCCTGGGCATCTGTTTGTGCCTACACAATTCTTAAGCTTATTTAGCAAATGTTTCTATCCTGGCTGTTAAAACAGGAAATATACTGAAATATGTAAAAGCCATATTTTAAAATTCTAGTAAAAATATAAATTACCTTGGGAAATGGGATAACTTCTGTCCTTTTTCTGTATTTTATTGATACTTGCTTAGGTATCCACCTTTATATTGATTCCAATTATAACAAATGCCTATGGAATTGGGGTGAAACACGGATAAGGGATCAATTTCTTATTCTCTTAGAGGGTGGTGGGGCTGAGAATAAGGCAGCTGAGATAGATTCCTGCGCAGTGTTCTGGAAGGTCCTTGTGTTGAGCACAGTGTGGCTGGGCACAGGTGGAAAGAGTCCGTCCTCGGAAGGGTGAGTAGGTTGACTTAGGCTTCCTCTCAAACACTGGAGCTTCTAATTAGTGTCAGTGGTGGAGGATTATTTTCATTCAGTAGCAAATAACTACAGAGTAATTCATTTGTTAATCCATTGTCTAGCTATGTTCCTGAGACAACACTTATTCCAGTACAAAAGGACGCAGAATGAAATAACAACTCTTAATTTTGTAAGCTTGTTGTTTGTTTTTTTTTTTTTTGACGTGATTTCTTGCTGAAGACTGCTTAGTTCCTGGCGAGCCAATAACACAAAAGATGTTCATAGGGCTTTAACTTAGTGTCATAGCAAACAGACAGTTTGCTTACCACCGTGAAGTGATTGATAAATCTCCAATCTCAGTAGAGTAATATGCCTGATGGCTTCTTTTTTTTAAAGAGATGAGATGAGGCTGATTATGGATATTTACACTTTCTCAAGGCCTTTTAGTTTCACATTTTCCACCTCGTCATCACCCCCGTATTTATTAAGTACCTGCTGTGCAAGAACTCATAAATCAGTACTTACATAGTTATCTCCACAAGTTTATGCATCATTCACAGATGTATTACTTTACACTTCTAATAAAGTCCAGCTCAGACCTCAGGTGCAAGAGCACTTACGCTTTGCCTCTGCCCAGATGGTTGGCAGTCAAAACTCACATGGCATTAGATCTGTTCTGGACCATGAGAGGCATCATTTAAAAATGAAACGTTTGGCTCAAGGTGTTTCACACCTATTGAGACAGCTCAAACCTCTCCATCAGCCTTTACCCTGATTCCCTGGGGTCAGCACCCTAACACACGGAAGAGATGGACCTTCGTCAAGGGAAGGAAGGAGGAGCCTCACCTTGCCACCCCTTCCCTGCCACGTTTTAACATTATCTCATAACCTTAGAAATGTGAGCTTTAGGCTTAATGACTTTTTTTTTTTTTTTTCATTTTCAAGGGAAACAGTGAGTCTAATGTTTCTCAACTTGAAAAATTAGTTGAATAGTCTATTAATAATATTAACAGCAGCTGTTATTGAGTACACTTTAACATATCTTCTCTAATCCTCAGAGTTGCCTACTGAGGTAGGTATAATTAGCTATCAGAACTGAAGAGTGGAGTTGTTAAATGACCCACCCAGGGGCGCATAGCTGACAAATGGCAGAGCCGGGGCTCTAACCCAGGTCTGCTGACTCTGCATCTCAAGCTCCCTTCTGCATCAGGCCAATTCTTCTTTTCACTTTATTTTGCCAAACCTTCTTCGTGCTTTTGATTTATTTTTTCCTCATACTGCTTTCATTTTTTTCCTCCTGTTTTAGAAGAGCAGCTTTCGATTTGAAATACTGTGGGTTAGCCTGGGTCTGCCATGAGCCACAGGCTCCCACAATCACAAGCCCACGTCAACAATGAACACACCTGTATGTGTGCTGCTGGTCCTCCCTGTTCTGGGTCTGTTGGTCCCTGTCTTCAGAAATTCTTGACAAAGAGAAGGCAAACACGGCCTTCTAATTAAGGCGTAGACATTTGTTTTGGATTGCTTTGTTAAGAGTGACATGATGGTAGGTGGCCAAGGGGATCCAGTCATTGGAGAGGTGTGTATGCCACATTCAAGGTTAGCAAAGGAAGCTTGATCAGCCTTGGGGGTGGTTGCTGTCTTGTTACCTGTAGGCTTTACGGTGCATATGGACCATACGTGCCAGTGAACAGAGCCCGCAGAGTTCCATCGCATCAGTTAAGGTGCTCTTGGCTGCAAGTCACAGAGGATGCCTCTGGCTGAGCACCAAGGACACGTGCTGGAGTGCTGAGAGGACTGCAGAGCTGGCCAACTGAAGCAGATGGGGCGGCAGCCAGGGCTCCCCCTGAGGCCCGAGGAGCGGGAGCAGGGCCTCCCAAGGGGATGCAGGGCCCAGTCCCTGAAACCGTTGTGTATGGGCGAAGGGGCTGAAGGCAGGGGCTCCACAGGGGACTGGTATGGTGGGACGGTAGGGGTCGCACCTGGAGGCAAGTGTCCTGGGTCTGTCCCCATGACCAGCATGTGGAGATATGGCCACTCATCCTTTCAGCATCTCCCCTGGAGGCGTTAGCGGGCGAGAGCCACGACCCCGTCCTGTGCGTGTGGATGCTGTCTCCTCAGGGGGTTTTCACCTCCGCTGGGTCCTGACCATCTAAGATGCTTCTCGCCCTGCTTGGCCTGCTGCTGTGCAGAGCAGAGATGCAATACGGGAAAAATGGAACGAATGAGGAATGTGGAGGAAACTTCTGTAATAGTATAAACATCCTCACCAAAGCGTGGGGCGGCGGGGAGAGACATCACAAACCTCAGGAGAACGTGGTGCTAACGTAGGCGAAATATATCTTGGAAAAGCAAACAATATTTTGAAAGAACTGAGAATAAGATATACTTAGAATTTTGAATTGGTAATTATAGGTTTTATTTATCTGAAAAGATGAAAAAAGTGCTTATATATTTTTCTGATTTACTGAATCCAAACAGTTAGTTTGCTACCTTTGCACGTCAGAGATGAGTATAGCCTTCTCTTATAAGTATAGTCTAATTTGATAATAGAATTGTTCTGCGTTATTTCAGCTTAGATATATGTTCTTTGTTTCCTTTCATTTCTCAAAATATGAAGTGTGACTGCTGATGCCATTCGGTGCCTCTCTTGCCCCCGGGAGCTAATGCACGTTGACAGTTATCAGATCAGGGCGCAGCCGCGTGCTCCGTGCAGGGCCATTCTTCCGCTTAATTGCAGGTTCTTGTGCTCAAACTGCACCCTTGCCTGCCTGACAGGAATGTGTAAGCGCAAGTGTGCGGGCGTGTGTTTTCCTAGGAATGCGAGGTTTATAGACTAAATATTTCAAACCTGCAGTCAGTTTTGTGAGACGACTTGCTCAGAATGAGCTGAATTGTGAAGTATGGGCAGGAAACAGCATCCCAGGTGACTTAAAAACAGTCTGACTCATGATTGTCCATGCTTAAATACTCGAACATCCATTAACCTATTACCATTTCATTTCAAGTGCTGCAAGAAAGATGTCTTTAAATTAGCACTTGTATTGGAAGTCACAACTTAATGCTTGAATGAAGTAGATCTGGTTGTAATAATATTTTTATAGTTAACTGGGCTTTCAAAATAATATGCTTTAAAATTTTTCATATTATGTTTTATAGGCATTTTGTGGATGTTTATAGAGTATGTCTATACGTGTGAATTGAGCCACATTTGTATAAGTAAAAAAGACTAGGAGACGTGAGCTCCAGACCTGCTTCCACCATTAATTCTGACCTTGGGAAGATGCCTAACTCTCCTCTGCCTCCGTTTTCTCATGTCAAAAGTGAGGGCGGCCTCGTCGGTGACCTCTGAGGTCCTTTCTGGTGTCTGCACCAGCGATGCCCAGGGCCAGACCTGCCCCTCCCCTGCCCTTGCTTCCTTCCTGCGCTTAGTAGGTGCCTGCTGAGCACTTGTCTGTGCCAGGCCCTGTTCCAGCTGCTCAGGCCAGGTAGGGGCTGAGGGCAGTGGAGCGTCTGCTCTCCCGGAGTCACAGTCCAGCGTGGAGACACGGGAGTGACCAGAGGAGGATGAAAGCGGCGAGGGGTGTGGCAAGGCGGGCGGGAGAGAGCTGAGCAGCAGCGGGGTGTGGTCGAGGACACCTCTGTGCAGGTGAGGGTTTAAAATGCCCTTTGTTGAGTTGTAATTTACATACAACAGGACATACAGATCTTAAGGACGCAGGCTGATGAATTTTAGCAAGTGTACACACGGACATTACCACCCTCCTCGTCAAGTTGCCTAGGGCAGTTCTTGCCCCGGCCCTGCCCCGCTCTGCCCCCAGTCTCATTCTAGTACCGTAGGTGAGTTTGCTTATTCTAGGATCGCTTATAAATAGAATCACAGAATATGAAATCCTGCGTTTCTGCCTTCTTTCATTGGAGATGATTTCTGTGATAGTTTTGAGGTGCTGTTGATGGTATTGTCTTTATGTGTCTTTTGAGTGCTAGGCGCTGGTTGAAGTGTTTTCTCTCTGCTGATTCACTGAAGCCCCACAGCAGCCCGCTGGGCTGTATTGGTATTAACATTACCGTCAGGTAATGAAAGGAGCAGTGGCAGAGAGGGGCCAACAGCTGGTCGGCGCTGAGCCCGCCCTTCGCCCCTGTGCCCCGCCGCATCCTTGGGCTCCTGTCTGCAGGAGGAGGGCCGGCCACGCACAGATCTGGAGGACAAATATTCCGAGCAGTGGGACCGCACACACGCAGAACCAGCACAAAGCCTGCCGCCTTTGCCGACCGGTGGCCTGGCGCTCAGGGCACTGTGAACAGAGAGTGGACAGAGACGGGGCCCAGGAGGGGACGTGGGATCCTGGAGGCGCCAGAATTTGGGAAGGAGTCTGGGTTTTATTCCACGCACAGTAGTACACCTTTCGAAGGGTTTGTGGTTTTTATTTTTGGAGTTTTTTTTCAATTGTGGCAAAATATGTGCAGCATGAAATCTACCTGAACCATTTTTCTCGTAGATTAAGTGGCGCTGACTGCATCCATGTTGCTGGGCAGCCGCCGTCGCCACCCTAGCTTCGGCACTCTTTCATCTTGTGAACTGAAGCACTGTCCGCGTGCACGGCCAACTCTCCGTCCCTGCCCCCAGCCCCTGGCATCCACCCTTCCACCTCCTGTCTCTGCGAGTTTGACGCCAGCTGTTGTTGACTTGCTCAGTCATGTCCAGCTCTTTGCAACCCCATGGACTGCAGCTCCCCAGGATTCCTTATCCTTCACTCTCTCCTGGGATTTGCTCAAACTCGTTTCCGTTGAGTTGGTGATGCCATCCAACCATCTCATCCTCTGTCATCCCTTTCTCCTCCTGCCTTCAATTTTTCCCAGCATCAGGGTCTTTTCCAATGAGTTGGCTCTTCACATCAGGTAACCAAAGCATTGGAGCTTCAGCCTTAGCATCAGTCCTTCCAGTGAATATTCAGAATTGATTTCCTTTAGAATTGATTGGTTTGATTTCCTTGCTGTCCAAGGGACTCTCAAGAGTCTTCTGCAGTATCACAGTTTGAAGGCATCAGTTCTTCAGTGCTCAGCCTTTTTTATTGCCCAGCTCTCACATCCATACATGACTACTGGGAAAAACCATAGCTTTGACTATACAAACCTTTGTTGGCAAAGTAATGTCTCTGCTTTTTAATATGCTGTCTGGGTTTGTCATAGCTTTTCTTCCATGGAGCAAGCGTCTTTTAATTTCATGGCTGTAGTCACCACCCGCAGTGATTTTGGAGCCCAAGAATGAAGTCTATCACTGTTTCCGTTGTTTCCCCATCTACTTGCCATGATGTGATGGGACCNGCATTAAGCTGAAATACCTATGTTTATCTCACAGGAAACCTCTCCACTAGGCCCACTTGTGAATGGCTGCGAGAGGAGGAAATTCACGACCTGCCCAGAGGCTGATGGGAACCAGAAGTGTTTGACTTGACTCCCTCCCCTTTAGCACAGAAGGAGCCTGAATCTAACTCAGGCAAGACGGTTCTCTGGGGGCACAGGCTGACCATCTTCTCAGTTTGCTGGCTTTCTGAATGAAGTCATTCTTCCTTGCCCCAACAACTTGTTTCTCGATTACCAGCCCGCCGTGAGGTGAGCAGTACAAGCTTGGAGTCGGTGACACAAGAAGAGAATTCATGGGCCATTTCAAACAGGACGAAATGCTGGAATATTAGTTGCTGGGTGTGGGTCTAAGTTTATCTACTTTTGCCTGCTCAGGAGAGGAAGAGGAAAGCATTGCATTTTCCACCTAGGAAATGCACAATTTTTTGCTTCTTGGATTTTGCCAGATGTTAAGGTTTTCAAGGGTTAAGATTATAATCACTCGTAATTTTTGCACCCATGTTTCTTTATCGGTTATATCGTGATCAGGTGTTTAACTGTGCCTTTTTAAGTTTTTTTTTACATTTATAGACAGTTTTCGTTTTCTTCTGATTCTTTTGCAAAAGTGCTTCATCTTCAAGAAGATTCATAGGAAGGATGTTTTAACAAGTACAGATCTCTGGTAAATTTCAGATCACACTGCTGACCTAGGTAAGTAGAATTCTAATGGAAAACCCAATGGCTTCATAAAAAGTTAACATAAAGGACTCGTTACTGAGAGAACTGGTGAATGTGGTTATAATGGGCATGGGTTTTGTCTGGAATGTTACTGGTTTTAATCTGTGTTTTTATGGGGAAGCCCTCCCCTCAGGATAGTTATGACTTACAGCAATCTGATAAATGACATGTGGATTGAACGGAAGCATTTTTCCTTTCTCCCTGTCTGGTCTCCAGATACTGAGACTCGTGGGTTCCGAGCAGCCTTAGCAGGGAATGGGAAAGACTCTCCCATCCTGTGCAGGAGTCTGATCATCTGGGGGACTCTGAAAGAGAGAGATCCAGAGGCGGGGCCTGGCCCCGGCCTCTGGCGCGGCTCTCCTGGCCTGGAGACGCGTTTCGGGAGCCCGGCCTGCTGCTCCTTCTGAGGAGCTCCGTCACAGCCGATCTGGAGGAGCCTTTATGACCAACCGACCAGACTTTTTTGACAAACAAATTAATCTTGCTTTGGCTGTGTTTGGTGGAGGTGCATGTAATTTTATGACAGTATTATGTTTCAGTGGATATTAAATTCTATCTCTGTTCACTGAGGTATTTATGAAAGTTATTGTGTTAGCCATACTTTGGCCTAGATGTTCTGGTTGGAAAGAAAATTATCTAGTGAAATTGTCACTATAACTACTCATGAAGTGTGACACTGCTTGCTTTAAGTCTGCTGCTAAAAGCAAGCGTATGATGCTTGTGTGACAATGGGGCATAAGTGATAAAATGCACGGCCTATAAAGTGTTTCCTCATTAACATACCCTGAGATCTGATTAGTTTTCTCTCAACGTGAAACACTAAGCAAACTATAATGAAGGCCTAGCAATCAGGGGACATGACAGAACCTGGGGCAGTGGAGCTAAAAGGCTGAGGACACAGCCTTTGAGGACATGCATGAACCGGCTAGAACCAGCTAGGGCCCAGGTGCAGAAGACTCTGCCTCCAGTAGACCTTGAGCCTCATCACAGGCTCACTGTGATGCACTAGCATCTAAGCGACACACCCACCCGCACCCTGACACTTCCTAGGCCAGACAGAAGAGGCCCCCAAGCTGGGTGAGGGCCCAGTTTCTGGAAGTCCCCGCCCTTTCCCCCAAATAGTGAGAACAGGCCTCCCCCTCATTAGCCTAAGAAGTGACCCAGCCTGTGGAAACCGGTTGCCCCAGCGCCGGCCCTCTGAGGCGGCCCCCGCTCTGCCCGCGGCCTGCTTCCCCTTGGCTGCGCCTGCTCTCTGAGATGACCCCTGCCGTGGGCTGCCCTCGCCTTCTGAGGCGGCCCCCGGTCTGGCTGGGGAACGCGTCTCCCTCTGAAGAAGGCCATACCTCACCTATCACTTTGCCCCTCAGTTCTTTCTTTGATGAGACATAAAGAGCCTGAGCTCCACCGAGTCCTGAGACCAGGCGTGTCGCCTCAATTCAGAGAGTGGGTTCACGCCCGGTCACAGTCTGGGCTGGGCCGTGTCGGTGGGAGCCGGCACCCAGCAACGAGGGACAGGTATTTTAATCATCAGTGCTTTCTATTGAAAAGTTTGTGATCAGAAGGGGAAATGATGGGAAAAACCTGCATGTATTCAGGCATGGGCAGGTCATTTTGGCTTATCCATGGCTTAAATTTTAGTGAGTGGAGCGGCCTGTTTTGTGGTCTTTCAGATGCGCAGAGTACATCTGCTTTGGCCACTGAGAAAGGGAATGCATTTAAGTCAAGGTGGAGTAGCTGTGATTCAGACATCCAAGGGAAAGCTGGGTGGCCACTGTGTACGTGATTTGGGACATGTCCTTGCATTACTGAAAACGGAGTCTTGTAAACTGCACTGCAGACCAGGGCAGAAGCCAGAGGTGGGTGTGGCATTATCTCCAAATGCTTGTGTTTTGCCCAGCTGTCACCATCTCCCATGACGGCCAGTCAGGGGTCTCCCCTCGCGTCCCTAGTCCGAGGGAGGAGACCCATCTGAGCACCAGTGCCAGCTTCACTGCGAGATGCTGTGTCCACAGTGAGACGCGGCCGTGCTCCTCCGGGTTNATCTTTTCCCAGCATCAAGGTCTTTTCCAATGAGTCGGCTCTTCGCATCAGGTGGCCAGAGTATTGGAGCTCCAGCATCAGCTGACTCTTGGCTCAGCCGATGGAACGTTTCTTTTAGAGACAGGGTCCGCCCCTCCCCGTGGGGATGGCCTGGCAGTATTTGTGGTATCCTGGTTGCACCTTCCCCAGGGATAAGGCGGAAGAGGGGCAGACCGAGATTGTAAGGGTGGTTCAGGGTCCGGAGGGGGAGGCGCGTGTGGTCAGGTCACTCAGATGACTCTTCTCTGGCTCCCTGGACCCCCTCCGCCTGACCAGGGCCTGCTTCACCCACACCGTGCTCCCTAACTGACCTTCCTGCTTACTTGACCCGGGCCCCAGCTAGTGACTGTTCTTACCAAAAGTGGGGTGAGGGGCCTGCCCTCTACCGGGTTCCCTGGTAATTAATGAGCCCACCTGACATCCGTTCCCCTAGGACTGGTAACGCCCCCCTTCCCTCTGCAGTGAAGACCACCGGCCGCGTCCTGCCTGCCTGCCATTGGCCACACAGTGGGGTGTCGCCCCAGGACTTTGCTTCGGACAGGCAGGCTCCCCTATTCACTCCACCACGGGGTCTCTGTTCCTGGCTCTGGGCTCTCTTGGGTCTTAAAGCCGGGCCAGTGCAGGCCTCGTAGGCCTGTGGGGTGCGGCCCAACACGCCCTATTTCTAGTTGGCTGAGAGTTTTTACCAGAGATAGGAGTTGAATTTTGCCAAGCCTTTTTTCTGCATAATTTTTTTTTCTTCTGTAGCTTATTGAGAAAGATGGACTACACAGACTGATTTTCAAATATTAATACTTGGAATAAATCCTAGTCATGATATATAATTTTGTATACATTACTTGAATTGATTTGCTAATATTTTAGTGAAGAATTTTTATGATTAAGTGTATGAAAGATTGATATACAGTGTTATTTTCTTTTAAATACTGTATTTGATGTTGGTATCAAAATAATACTATCCTCATAAAAAGAANTTTTTTTTTTCTTCTGTAGCTTATTGAGAAAGATGGACTACACAGACTGATTTTCAAATATTAATACTTGGAATAAATCCTAGTCATGATATATAATTTTGTATACATTACTTGAATTGATTTGCTAATATTTTAGTGAAGAATTTTTATGATTAAGTGTATGAAAGATTGATATACAGTGTTATTTTCTTTTAAATACTGTATTTGATGTTGGTATCAAAATAATACTATCCTCATAAAAAGAACTGGATTGTTCTTTAATGTCTCATCATATATGGTTTTCTGTTCTTTTACTTTCAGCCCACCCGTGTCATTCATTTCAAGCCACTTTCTTGTAGCCAGCAAACAGATGGATCCTGTTTTTATTATTCAGTCTACAGATCCACATTTTAGACTGTGTGTGCGTCCTAAGTTGCTTCAGTCATGTCCGACTCTTTGCAACCCTAGGGACTATAGCCTGCCAGGCTCCTCTGTCCATGGGATNAAGCCACTTTCTTGTAGCCAGCAAACAGATGGATCCTGTTTTTATTATTCAGTCTACAGATCCACATCTTAGACTGTGTGTGCGTCCTAAGTCGCTTCAGTCATGTCCGACTCTTTGCAACCCTAGGGACTATAGCCTGCCAGGCTCCTCTGTCCATGGGATTCTCCAGGCAAGAATACTGGAGTAGGCTGCCACTCCTTCTCCAGGGGATCTTCCTGGCCCAGGGATCGAACCTGAATCTTTCAAGTCTCCTGCATTGGCAGGCAGGTTCTTTACCACTAGCACCACCTGGGAAGCCCATGTCTTAGATCACTTACATTTAATATAATTATTGATACATTAGGGCTTAAATTTGCCATTTTATTTTTCTGTTTCTTTCTTCTGTTACTCTATTTCACTTTTCTTATCTCCCTGTGGGTTATTGAAACATTTCTTAGGAATATAGTGATTTATTTCTAGTGTTTTTCAGTATCTTGAATGGTTTCCTTACAGGCTGATGTAGGTACTATATGCGTATATAAAACTTACCACTCTAAAGTTTAGAAAACTTACTTCCATTTAGATCCCTTTACCTTCTCCACTTTTAAAGACGAGGTATACTTGTTTGAAGTATCTCCCCTGCATATACTGAGCACCGTTTCAGATGATGCTATAGTCTTTGCTTCAACCATCAAGTATGATTTAAGACATTCGAGAGAAGCAGAATAGTCTATCAAATTCACTCCTCTTTCTATGCACTCCAGTGTTCCTTCCTTTCTGAAGTTCTAAGCTTTCTTTCTGTTATATTCTGTTTAGAGAATTGCCTTTAGCTGCACTTCCAACAACAAATTATCTTAGTTTCTCATCACCTGAGTATGTCTTGATTTCCCTTTCTTCTGATGGATGTTTCCACCAGGCACAAAATTTCCTGTTGACAGTTCTTTTCTTTCAGTACTTTAAAAATGTTAGGCCAGTTCCTTCAGTACCCCACAGTTTCAGATGACTGCTGTCACTAGAATTCATGTTTCCCCTGTAAGTAATGTGTCATTTCTCACTACCTTCAAGACTTTCTCTTTAGCGGTCAGGAGTTTAATTATGACACGTCCGAGTGTGCGTTCCTTTGCATTTATCTGGTTTGGAGCTTACTCACTTTTTTAGGTTGATCTTTTCGGCCCAATCTGGGATGTTTTCAGACATGATGTTTTCCAACCCTTTTCAGCTCCACCTTTGTTCTCCTCTCCTTCTGAGCCTTGATGATATGACCCTTAGCTCCTGTCACTGCTTACAGGTCCCCGAGGCTCTGAGCTCCTCTCCACGGCCCNTGGTGTGAGGCTGTCACGGACACCTGATTCTGTGATAACAAAGTGGCTCATCAACTCCACCCAGCCCTCGAAACCTTGAAATAGCCTCCTGGTTCTTGGCCTTATTAGAGATAGGCCAACATGAACAACTCCATCTAAAGGTAACCTTCCAGTGGGGAATTCTTGAGGAGAAAAACTGAGGCATCATCAGAAGAGACAGGACACGCAGACGAAGAGGAGAGACGAGCTAGAAACCAGTGCCTGGGTAAGTCCAGACGCAACCACGTTTACAGGCTCCAGAACTGCCTCAGTGAAGGAGACGATGTGGAGAAGTGAGACCACTCAGAAAGCGCTGGGTTAGAGAGCGCCCTGGCGCCCCCGCGGGTGAGCACTCACTTCCAACTCGAAACAGTTAAACATGTTTTCTAGGGATGTCTTTCGGAGAAGGCAATGGCACCCACTCCAGTACTCTTCCCTGGAAAATCCCATGGATGAAGGAGCCTGGTGGGCTGCAGTCCATGGGGTCGCTAGGAGTCAGACACGACTGAGCGACTTCACTTTGACTTTTCACTTTCATGCATTGGAGAAGGAAATGGCAACCCACTCCAGTGTTCTTGCCTGGAGAATCCCAGGGACGGGGGAGCCTGGTGGGCTGCCGTCTATGGGGCCGCACGGAGTCAGACACGACTGAAGTGACTTAGCAGCAGCAGCAGGGACGTCTTTAAACATTTCTTTGAAGGATTCCAAATGATGTCCTCTTATTTATTTTCCCATCATTTTTAAAGGATAAATTTTTTTATATGTCCTTTGACTCTGAGACCACTTTTACTGACAGTAAATAAGTACTTAAAGTACTGAGATGCTTTTTTCCTAGCATTTGACCAAACTAAAAGGTAGTGGCCCCTAAATTTCAGTGACTCACAAAGCTTCTCAGAAAGCAAGTTCCACAGGGGATTGTTTTTATCTACAAAGCACCATCTTATGGACAGGATATTGACTAGACCTGATAGAATGGAGGCGTGAAATGAGAATGAAGGGTCGCAGTAGCAAAGCCCGGGGGGGTGGTTCGCAATCAGCAGGCCCACTCACTGCATGGAAGCAGCTGAGAGCTGGACAGGAAGATGAGAGGCAAGCGTCAGTCTCGGAGGAGGCCTCGGCCTCCCCCCGGTGTCACGCGCTGCCGTGTGGCCGCTCTCTTCAGGGTGCTCATCAGCTCACAGGAGAGTCTTACGCGCCTCATAATTTATACCCAAATGGTTAAACATTCCAAAACGGAGACGCTGGTGTGCCCCAGTCCTACTGGCGTGTTTCCGTCTGAGTTGATTCACAGCAGGTGTGAGATGCCATGTGTAGTCTTATTCTGCGTGTTTTCTTTTTCCTGTTTCATGTGATTTTGAATGTTATGTTTTCCTAATACGTCAGGGTGGCCCTGTCTTCCTGTGGGAGCCAGAGGGGCTGTGGGCAACACGAGCTTCTCTTCAGGCCCACTTGCCCTGCCGCTGGCTCAGTCACTTCTTTACATGCGGGCGATAGTTTCACTTCAAGGGAGGAAAACGTACATGTTGGTTTTACTTGAGAAAGAAATAGTGGTGGTGGCGGTACAACGCTGTTATGGTCTTTAATGCTGCTAAACGCGCGTGCATGCGTGCTCAATCTCGTTAGACTTGCACCACCCCATGCGCTCCCCCGTCCATGAGATTTCTCAGGCACGGATACTGCAGTTCAGGTCAGTTCAGGTCAGTCGCTCCGTCGTGTCCGACTCTCTGCGACCCCATGAGTCGCAACGGGTTGCCATTTCCTCCTCCAGGGGATCTTGGCGACCCAGGGATTGAACTTGTGTCTCCTACATTAGCAGGCAGATTCTTTACCATCTGAGCCACCAGGGAAGCCCATTAAATACAAACAGAACAGCAATTTTGAAGAAAACAATTCAGTGGAGAAAGAATAATCTTTTCGACAAATAGTGCTTGACCAACTGGATGTCTGTAGGCAGAAAGAATGAACTTCAACCTGAACTTCACAGCAGAACAACAACAAAAACTGAAAGCATGCCAGTAGTGAGGAATTCTTAGCCGTGGCACCAAAGGCATGCCTCGTAGATGGGAAAAAAAAGAAACTGGGTTTCATCAAAATTGAAAAGTTTGCAATGTGAATGATGTTGTGAAGAAGATGAAAAGATAATCTACAGACTGGCAAAGAGTATTAATATTTGTAAACCACATACCTTTCGAAAGACTTGTATCTGGAATATATACAGANCCAAAGGCATGCCTCGTAGATGGGAAAAAAAAGAAACTGGGTTTCATCAAAATTGAAAAGTTTGCAATGTGAATGATGTTGTGAAGAAGATGAAAAGATAATCTACAGACTGGCAAAGAGTATTAATATTTGTAAACCACATACCTTTCGAAAGACTTGTATCTGGAATATATACAGAATTTTCAAAATAACAGTTAAAAAAATCCAGATATGAAATGAGTCAAGGAAATGAATAGGCATTTCACCATAGAGGATACACAGATGTCAAATAAGCCTATAAAAATATTGTCAACATCATTTACTTCAGTTCAGTCGCTAAGTTGTGTACAACTCTTTGCGACCCCATGAATTGCAGCACACCAGGCCTCCCTGTCCACCAACTCCCGGAGTTCACTCAAACTCACGTCCATCGAGTCGGTGATGCCATCCAGCCATCTCATCCTCTGTCATCCCCTTCTCCTCCTACCCCCAATCCCTCCCAGCATCAGGGTCTTTTCCAATGAGTCAGCTCTTCACATGAGGTGGCCAAAGTATTGGAGTTTCAGCTTCAGCATCAGTCCTTCCAATGAACACTCAGGACTGATCTCCCTTAGGATGGACTGGTTGGATCTTTCTGCAGTCCAAGGGACTCTCAAGAGTCTTCTCCAACACCACAGTTCAAAAGCATCAATTCTTCAGCGCTCAGCTTTCTTCTCAGTCCAACT
>SJYS01017158.1:893312-904817 GCA_006410695.1 Philantomba maxwellii | reverse complement strand
TAAAAAATTATATATCATGACTAGGATTTATTCCAAGTATTAATATTTGAAAATCAGTCTGTGTAGTCCATCTTTCTCAATAAGCTAAAGAAGAAAAAAAAAATGCAGAAAGAAGGCTTGGCAGAATTCAACTCCTATCTCTGGTAAAAACTCTCAGCCAACTAGGAATAGGGCGTGTTGGGCCGCACCCCACAGGCCTATGAGGCCTGCACTGGCCCGGCTTTAAGACCCAAGAGAGAGCCCAGAGCCAGGAACAGAGACCCCGTGGTGGAGTGAATAGGGGAGCCTGCCTTTCTGAAACAAAGTCCTGGGGCAACACCCCACCGTGTGGCCGATGGCAGGCAGGCAGGACGCGGCCGGTGGTCTTCACTGCAGAGGGAAGGGGGAGGTTACCAGTCCTAGGAGAACGGATGTCAGGTGGGCTCATTAATTACCAGGGAACCCGGTGGAGGGCAGGCCCCTCACCCCACTTTTGGTAAGAACAGTCACTAGCTGGGGCCTGGGTCAAGTAAGCAGGAATGTCAGTTAGGGAGCACGGTGTGGGTGAAGCAGGCCCCGGTCAGGCGGAGGAGGTCCAGGGAGCCAGAGAACAGTCATCCGAGTGACCTGACCACACGCGCCTCCCCCTCCGGACCCTGAACCACCCTTACAATCTCGGTCTGCCCCTCNCTAAAGAGCAGAAAGAGCAAAGAATGAAGAAGATGAGCGCTCGGAGAAATGTGGGAGACGATTAAACACACCAGCACGTGCACAGTGGGAATATGAGAGAGAGAGAGAAGAGGAAAAAATATCTGCAGAAACAGTGGCTGAAAACATCTGAAATTTATTGACGAACAATAGCCTGTCCATCCAGGATGCTCAATGAAGTCAAAGTAGGATGATAGCAAAGAAACTCATTGTATCTTTATAAACAGATGCATCGTAGTAGAAGTGCTGAAAGTCTTAAACAAATGGGAATACCAAGCCACCTGACCTGCCTCCTGAGAAATCTGTGTGCAGGTCAAGAAGCAACAGTTAGAACTGGACATGGAATAACAGGCTGGTTCCAAATCGGGAAAGGAGTACGGCAAGGCAGTATATTGTCACCCTGCTTATTTAACTTATACGCAGAGTACCTCAGATGAAATGCCAGGCTGGATTAAGCACAAGCTAGAATCAAGATTGCCGGGAGAAATATCGATAACCTCAGATACTCAGATGATACCACCCATATGGCAGAAAGTGAAGAGGAACTAAAAAGCCTCTTGATGAAAGTGAAAGCGGAGAGTGAAAAAGTTGGCTTAAAACTCAACATTCAGAAAACCAAGATCATGGCATCTGGTCCCATCACTTCATGGCAAATAGGTGGGGAAACAATGGAAATAGTGACACACTTTCTTTTCTTGGGCTCCAAAATCACTGCAGATGGTGACTATAGCCATGAAATTAAAAGACACTTGCTCCTTGGAAGAAAAGCTGTGACCAACCTAGACAGCATATTAAAAAGCAGGGACATTACTTCTCCAACAAAAGTCCGTCTAGTCAAGGCTATGGTTTTTCCAGTGGTCATGTATGGATGTAAGAGTTGGGCTATCAAGAAATCTGAGCACTGAAGAATTGCTGCTTTTGAACTGTGGTGTTGGAGAAGACTCTTGAGAGTCCCTTGGACTGCAAAGAGATCCAACTAGTCAATCCTAAAGGAAATCAGTCCTGAATGTTCATTGGAGGGACTGATGCTGAAGCTGAAAGTCCAATATTTTGGCCACCTGACACGAAGAACTGACTCATTGGAAAAGACTCTGATGCTGGGAAAGATTGAAGGCAGGAGGAGAAGGGGATGATGGAGGATGAGATGGTTGGATGGCATCACCGATGCGATGGACATGAGTTTGAGTAAGCTTCGGGAGTTGGTGATGGACAGGGAAGCTGAGTGTGCTGCAGTCCATGAGGTCACAAAGAGTCGGACATGACCGAGCGACTGGACTGAACTGAAGGGAGTGCTGGCCCTCTCTTGCACATCCTCCCCTCTCTTTGCGGGGGACTCACGTAACGCCTGCTGTTCACTGTGGTCCTGGCTCAAGTCCACATTCCTCCGTGTGACCTTGACCGTCCCCCTCTTCTCAGACCTATGTGACCACCCAGTAGTGATGAAAAATCCTCTTTTATCTGTTTCTACATATTTCTTGTTCTCTTTACCCAGGATTTGATGATGGTGCTCTGAAATTATAGTCCGACTTTCTCTCACAGAGTATATCTGTTCTCTCTTCCTTTAAATCATCTTCTGTATTTAAGGTTATTCAAAAAGCAAAGATGATTGCATCCAATGTAATTATTGTCTAAATTTCCAGCCCTTTGTAGGTGCTAACTTCTAAAATAGCATTTAGAAAATTAATTAAAGAATGAAAGAAAAGATATTTAATTACTTTCCAATTTATTGATTCTATAATTATTGTAATAGACCATATATTGAATTTAGAGATTATAATATAATTATAGGAAAGTAATTTACTGTAAAGGAAGAGCATTTCATTGCTTCTGATTCCTAGGGTGTCCAACACTAATAACTTGGAGACATCTAATATTTACCATTGTAATTTCTTAAAGAAAACTGAAATCACATGGTATGAACAATACATTCCATTCATGTTTAGAATAACAATGCAGAGTGAACCCTTAGTTTGAAAATCCTTTGAAGACCTTGAAATGGATATACATCATCATGTTCTTAAGTATAATAATTGTAATGTTAGGCAAATCTTTTATTTTCTAGCTTTTCCTCCTCTAGCTGTTTTTTACCAATTTTTCTAATAAAACCTCGTGGAGTGAGTGAAGGGAATTTAAACCATTTCTTGCAAGGATTTTTGTCTATTACCTTGGAAAATAACAGCGCAGGGCTGTGGCTTTTAAATTGCTTGTCTGCTAATTATAAGAAAAGCCAAGATATTGAAATTTGTGTAGTGCTAATTGCTCATCCTCTCTCCCCCACTGTAATTTACGGTGTGTCTTTAGAATGTCAGTCGCTGATTTGGAGCTTCTGTCTCTGCCTTTTTTCTCAGCAATTAGGTTTCATCTTCAACTAATGGAAGTGAGCGATGTTTGGCTAACATTATGAAGAATCTCTCTTTAGCTCCGCTTCATTAAAAGTTGACATGAGACCTTAAGAAAGGTTTTGTGTTTTTTGTATCTTAAGGCCATGTGTATTAACATAACTTTCATCCTCCTTTTTTCTTAAATTATTTTTGCCTTCCTACTCTTTGCCCTGGACAGTTTTGGGCCATCTCCATCACCAGGCCATTATCTTTCGCCCTGAGCAGAGCAGGCAGGGTTCTTGTTTTCACTCCTAACGCTGGAGTACAGTCTGTAATGTATCCGTCTCTTCTTCCCACTTCCGTCCTGCAGCAGGTTTTTCTGTTGTTCCTCCAGCATCTCTATGTGCTAATGATCCTTGAATCTTATTTTGCTGATCATCAGTCTGTGGAAGAGAAAGAAAGACCGTTAAAAGAATCTTCTCAGCCCTTGCTTCTGGAGAGATGGAATAGATGTGTTTATTTTTCCTGCTCAGTGCAGCTAAAATCTATAAACTTTTTATATGGAAAACGTAAGGATAGCCTGAAACATGGAGTGCGGGAGGCAGATTGCCTAGGGACTTGGGGACCCGATGAATGGCAGTGGTCGGCTCCCTGAGCTTTCTGCTCACCTCAGATGTGTTGGACGGAATGCCAGAGAAGCTGGAAACCCAGGTGCCAATGGACACAGAGGAGAGAGCCTTCAAGAAACCCTGTCCTTCCTAGACAAAGGACCACAAGAGGGCTGGTCTCGCGAGACAGAAAAGCCTTAACCAATAGCCACTTTATTGCGTCGAACACTACACCCGCGGACTCGATCAGTAAAGCCAGTGGGAGCCTGGACTTCGGCCTTGCCAGGTCCACTCCCCTGCCGCTGCCCAGAGAGGTGGGAGAGAAGGCCGAGTGTGCTGCTGAGCCTTCTGTCCCCGCGGGGTGGTCGTGGGCCCCCTGTGGCTTCAGGGGGGACCCCGGCGGGCCTGGGCTTGTTTTCACACCTGGTGCTGTTCCTGCCTCCTCGCTGGGCCGGCGTCGGAGGAGGCCTGGCAGAGACTCGGGACGTCCACGTCCACCGGTGGTGACAGGGCGCCCTCCCCGCAGTGACCGCGGAGGCTCTGCAGGGGGTAGTGAGGGACCCCCCGCACATCCCGGGCAGGGAGGGGCCCGCCGAGGCCACGGGCCTCTTCCGGTCCCACCCAGCGCCAGTGTCTGCCGAAGCAGGGGGGCAGAAGCCCACCTAAACAGAGGCGACCCCGGGGACTGTGGCCCCCGCCAGGCTCCTCTGTCCATGGGATTCTCCCGGCAAGAATACTGGAGTGGGTGGCCATTTCCTTCTCCAGGGGATCTTCCCAACCCAGGGATCAAACTGGGGTCTCCCGCACTGCGGCTGGATTCTCTACTGACTGAACCACGAGGCTTCAACAGAAGCGCAGTTGCCAGGCCTTCTCCGCAGGGTGTGTGGACTTTTCCGGAATGGCCAGGGCCCCCTACCTTGCCTCCTGCGATGCCGGAGCGGTCCGGACCCTTGCCGGCCTTCGGTCATTGCCGCTCCTTTTTATTCCGCTGTTCCTTGCACCTTAGTGATACTTCAACCTGTTCTAATTTGCATTTCTCTCATGACTGGTGTTTCTGAATATCTTCTCATGTGCCTATTTTCCATCTCATAGCCTTTTTCATAAAATGTCTCTTCGTATCTTTTGCCCATTTTAAAGTTGAGGTTTTTTTATTGTGGAGTTTCAGGAGAATTCTCTATGTATTCTAGAGAATGTACGGCTTTCAAGTATGTTATTACAGTCCACAGCTTGTCTTTTCATCCCCTGAATAGGCTCTTTGGCAGAGCAAAAGCTTAAAATTTGAAGAATCCCAATTTATTGATTTTTATGGATCGTGTCTTTGGGGTCATGTCTAGAACTCTCCACCAAATCCTAAAACCCAGAGATTTCCTTTTATGTTTTCTTTCAAAAGTTTAACAGTTTTACTTTTCACATTTAATCTAACATATTTTGAGTTAATTTTTATATGAGAAATAGGGTTTAGGTCAGGCCTTATTTTTCTTCTTACGAATGTTTAATCCTTTGAGCACGGCTTACAGAAAAGCCTGCTCTTCCTGCTCTGGACTGCCACTGTGACTTTGTCGCAGATCAGTTGGCTGAAGCCGCGTCCATCTTTCTCTGGGTTCCCAATGCTGCTCTGCTGATGTGTGTGTCTAGCCGTGTGCCAGTACCAGAGTTTTCATTGCTCTAACCATGTAATAAGAATTCAAATTGGGTAGCGTGAACCCTTCCACTTTATCCTTCTTTCTCAAAGTTGTTTCAGCTTCTTCATTTTTCCATATAAATTTTAGAATAACCTCTTTTATACTTAATTTTTTTCCTTAAGATTTTTATAGGACTTGTATTAAACTTATATACATCAATTTGAAGAAAATTGACTTCTTTGAATCCATGGAACATATATTTAAATCTTTGATTTCTCTATTATATTTTGTAGTTTTCAACATCAGGTTCTGAACGTGTTTTGTTAGATTTATACCTAAATATTTCTTTTTTAAGCAATTGTAAAAAGAGATTGTATTTTTATTTTAGTTTCCATGTGTTCATCACTGCTGTACAGAAATGCGGTTCATCTCTGCATGTCGATGTTGTTTCCTGTGACCTTGCTAAGTTCAGTTACTCGCGGAGCTTTTTAAAAAGCAGACTCCTTGGGATTTACCAGGTAGACCATCACGCTCCCTACTAAATAGGAACAGTTATTTTTCTCCCTCTCCTACCTGCATGCCTGTTATTTCCTCTTCTGCATTATTGAGCTGCTTAGAAATTCCACTACTGTGTTAAAGAAGAGTGGCCAGGGCCGAGAACCCTTGTCTTGTTACCAGGTCTACAGGGAAGCATTCGGCATGTCCCCGTGAAGTAGGATGTCAGCTGTAGGATTTTTGTATACGCTACTTACCAAAGTGAGGAAATTCTGTTCCTAATTCACGGATAGTTTTGATCAGGCATGGCTGTGAAATTTTGTCAAATAATTTTCCCACACTTGTCATTGGCTTCCCAAGTGGTTTCATTGTTGTCTCATCTTACAGTTTTATTGTTTCTATTTATTCATTTGCATCAACAAATGGTTCCTGTCAGTAGAGTAAATTCTTTGTCTTGAAGTTGGTCTTCTACAAACCTTTTCTTAGCTGCTTTCCAGGATGGAGAAAACTTCTGCCATCAAAAGAGAATTTAGGAAGGTTAGAAACTCCAGGCTGTCTCCTGTTGATGCTTGTCATCAGGGACCTTTGTGTTGAGCTCCGTCTCAAGCTCAAGGGAGCAAGACACGTGGCAGATGCCCCAAGTCTCCCACAAACTTCTTAGTTTCGTGTTATTTTTTTATCTTTTGGTAAACTGTCTTAAAACCGTTTGATATATTATTTGAGTACAGAGGAAGAGATTTTATTAAAGCTCTTTAAACATTTCTTATAGACTTTTAATATTGCCTACAATGTCTTGTACATTCTAAACCCTTTCAGGAGCAGCTAGGGAGCTGATATCCCTCTGGCTTGTCAGTGGCAGAGGCTGTGATACTTGTGGCTGTAATATGCTGCAATTAGTTGCTCCGCTGTCCACAGGTATGATGCCTTTTGCTTGCCCTCCTGGCTTCCTTAGAGAGTTATGTGTGTGTACGTATGAGCCCAGTTGTGTCTGACTCTTTGTGACCCCGTGGACCGTAGCCCACCAAGCTCCTCTATCCGTGGGATTCTTCAGGCAAGAATCCTGGAATGGGTTGCCATTTCCTTCTCAGGGGATCTGCCCGACCCAGGGATCAAACCCATGTCTCTTGCATCTCCTGCGTTGTCAAATGGATTCTTCGCTGTTAGCACCACCTGGGAAGCCTCATCTTAGGGAGGGCGTCACGTGAAATGCTTCTGCTTCCTTCAGAATGGCTAGCTTGCGGTGAGGGGGTCACACGCTGGGCACACAGCTAGTGACCTGCCTGCTCACCGGTCAGTGAGTGCTCCGTGCTGCTTCAGTGAGACAGGGAAGCGCCCATTGCCCGGCCCTGATTGCTTTTAAAGTTCTCATGTTGGAATCATTAAAGGCAGAAATCCGATTGTTGTCGTTTCTAATCTCAACATATGAACAAGCTGTTCAGGGAAACTCTTTCTCTTCTTTCTTTCTCAGTGCTTCACAATGTACTTTTCCTTAAGCAGAGGTTTTCACGTGCTAATGCAGAGCAGTGCCATCAAAGGCAAAACTTGTGAGAGTGCTTGCACACCCCAAGTTACCTGCAGCCGTGTGGTCATTGCTTGAACAAAAGGGGCTCCCGGGTGATCCGGAGAGTGCCCCAGAGGCCACCAGGGGGCCCGCAGTCTTAGCAGCCACCCCCTTCCACCTTCTAGTAAATCCCCAGGAATGTCCACCCTCTTGGCTATTTCCATTTTCCAGTACCCTTATACTCTCACATGCTGCTGCTGCTGCTAAGTCGCTTCAGTTGTGTCCGACTCTGTGTGACCCCACAGACAGCAGGCCACCAGGCTCCCCCGTCCCTGGGATTCTCCAGGCAAGAACACTGGAGTGGATTGCCATTTCCTTTTCCAAATAACTCTCACATAACACAGTGAATACTACAGCGTTAACAAATATCTGGTTGAGATCTTTACTGCTATGGCTTTGCACAGTAATATAGGGGTTTTTCTCTAAAATGTAAAGTGCACTTTAAAATTATTCTTTTAACTTTATGTCAGTTTCCAACATTAATTTTATTTCCATTGAACTCTTAGGAAGTACTTTTGTATGCATGACCTATAATTTGATCGCAGTTAATATTATTGCCGAGAAGGTAGACTAGCTTTGTATCTAAAAGTCTGAATGATGTAACTTAAGAAAGTTGACATACTTTCTCTTTTATTATAGTAAACAGTATGATTTGATTTTTTTCAAACAACATAAAAATATTTTTATATATTTTTGCAGATTTCCTTTTTTCTTTAAAGTGAAAATAATCTCCATTAATTTAGGAGACTGTGCTATATGTCGCCTTTGCTTTTAAGGACTCTCTTATTCTGTTATTAAATATGTATTGAGTACTGGGCTTACACTTTGTGGATATATCAGAGAGAAGACAAATAAGGTCCCTGACCTCGTAACGTTTACATGGAGAGACAGGCAGTTAACAAGTAGGCAGATGAATAAACAAGATAATTCTAGATAGCTGTAAGTTACATGAGGGGCTTCCCAGGCGGCACTAGTGGTAAAGAACCCACCTGCCAATGCAGGAGACACGGGAGATGAAGGTTGGATCCCTGGGTTGGGAAGATCCCCTGCAGGAGATAACGGCAACCCACTCCAGTGTTCCTGCCTGGAGAATCCCAAGGACAGAGAGCCTGGCGGGCTACAGTCCATGGGGCCACAAAGAGCTGGACACGACTGAAGTGACTCAGCACAGCACAGCATAAACTGCACGAGGGTGTTGGGAGATTCATGTCATGGGTGGTGGGCAGCTTTGGCTGGTGGTCAGGGAAGTCTGTTTTAAGAAGCTGAAATCTACACTGGTTCCTAAAGTGTAAGACTGAGCCAGCGAATACCGGGGGTCAGAGTGCTTCCAGCCGTGGAGATGGCGGCTCAGGAGCCCGAGCAGAAGAAGCTGGAGGAAAAGGAGCGTGGCAGGAATGGCCTCAGGATGGGCGGCAGGGACGAGTGGGCCCTGCTGCTGGCAAGTCTGGCAGTGGGCATGGGCTCAGGGACAGCCGGGGGAACGGGGACCCCTCCGCAGCCTCGGGAGATGTGAGCACACCCCCGGCACAAGCACCTGTATTCAGAGCTGCGTCTGGCCGGTCAGCAAGCTGATGGACGGTGAAGGCATTGTCTTCCCGTTAGGATGAGAAGGATAGGGGTTTTCATACTTCAGAGTCCTCTGGGAGCTGAGGTTCTGTGTGAAGTACACTTGGGGTGTTTCTCTCTCCACACCTAGAGAAATTCAGCCTCTCAAAAAAGGTGGGGGGGGATTCCCAAGGAGTGTGAAGTAAGAAAGGATGTCGGTGTGGTTGCATGTTGCATGGGAATTGCTCCGCTCCTCTTTCGCCCCACCTGAGACATCTATTTCTTTCTCCCCACCACAGTCTTCTGCCGTTGGATCGGGCCTGGTCTAGACTTTAGTATTTGCAACAAAAAGGGCAAAAAAGAATCTTTTCAAACATGTGTCAGCTCCATTAGAATAAAATGTCATCGGAATCTCAGCAGCTCTCTGTTCCTCTATTTGATCATTGATCGTGGAATCAGAACTCGAGCTTTCATCTGGAGAATATACTGGCTTTGAAAGCAAAACCACCCAGCAATTTAATTACTGTATAATTTGCTTATGCTCAGATATTATAGTCACAACCTGTCGTTTATTGACAAGTCATATGTCTAGTGACCTTTGTGATAAACAACCAAAATGAGACCCAGGAGTCCGCAAAGCTGACTACACGGCCAAAATAAGCCCCATATTAATTCAGGGCTGGATTAAGAGAGAGCGCTCCTCAGACCCTAATTCAAAGGCTGTTTCATCTCAGTCCACACACAGGCTTGGGATCTCAGGTTAGAAGCGGTGAGAGGCAGGTGTCCAGGCTGCAGCGCAGAGGAGCCCGCGGCGCGGCAGCCCTGGAGGAGGCAGGGGAGCGCGGAGCGTGGGGCCAGAGTCACCACCACACCCAAGCCCACCCCGAGGGTATAGACGACCCTGCAGGACGGCGGGCAGGAGCAGCTCTGGACTCAGGGTCAGACAGGCTCCAGCACCCCACCCACCTGCCACGACGCGCAGCACAGGGTCCGGGGCCGAGGCCTCACAGTGCCGGCTGTGAGCAGACTTCGCTGTTCAGTCATTAAGTCACATCCGACTGCAACCCCATGGACTGCAGCACACCAGGCTCCTCGGTCCTCCACTGTCTCCTGGAGTTTGCGCAGTCAGCGATGCTGTCTAGCCATCTCATCCTCTGCCACCCCTTCTTCTTTTGTCTTCAGTCTTTCCCAGCATCAGGGTCTTTTCCAATGAGCTGGCTCTTTGCATCAAGTGGCCAAAGTCTTAGAGCTTCAGCTTCAGTCCTTCCAATGAATATTCAAGGTCGATTTCCTTTAGGATTGATTGGTTTGATCTCCTTGCAGTCCAGTTGCTTAAAATCTCCGAGTTGCAATTTCTTCATTGTAAAATATGAAGGATAAGAATTATTGTTCTTAGAATTAAATGAAATAATACATGTGAAAAGGACTTTGGCTCTATAAAATTACAGTGTGAAGATTAGCTTTTAAAAAGTCCTTTTTCTGCCTTTGATTAGGTATTTAATTACTGACTAGTCACTCATCCTGAGACTCAATTTCCTCCTAAATTGAGAAAATAATTGTACTTTACTTGCCCATTTCATACCAGCAAAATAACGTCCTTAAACTGCCTTGCATTCTGTAAGCATTGCATTCTTATGAATGAATGATACTGTCATTCCTGCAACACATTACAGAACAATAGACAAATGGTGAAAATGGTCCTGAGGCCTCCAGAAAAGGTTACATGCCATTCAGTATGGTTTATTTAAGAAGGAAAGGAACTGCTGTATAATTAATTTCAGAAAATTTTCTCCAAAATGTGTTTCTGAAACGATTGACCGTGCTTGAAGCGTTGAGCATCAGGTGTCTGCAAAGTTTGCTTTTGCAGGATATTTCATTTCCCAGTTATGCCAGAATGAGTTGTTTTGTGTGTGTCTCAAATGTGGAGAGGTTCTAATTAAGTGCAAATTGCAATGAAATTAATGATACCAATTTTGAGATTTAAAAATGGGCTTTGAGAGAATGCCCATTTGAGCTTAGATTGATAATAATTCTAATCTTTTAAAATTGTGAATCAATATTATATAGCATTAAAACACAAGTAAAAAGTAACTGAAGACTCAAGTAGAGAGACCACTCATCTCTCAGTGTGGATCAACCTCTCAAATGATGACTTTAAAATTTATTAAATGCTAAGATTGTAATCGTCCTTATTGTTCACTGTATACCAAAATAATTGTACATATAATTAATGAGAGATGTTAAACTACAGAAAGTGAGTGAGTGAAAAAGTTGGCTTAAAGCTCAACATTCAGAAAATGAAGATCATGGCATCCGGTCCCATCACTTCATGGGAAATAGATGGGGAAACAGTGGAAACAGTGTCAGACTTTATTTTGAGGGGCTCCAAAATCACTGCAGATGGTGATTGCAGCCATGAAATTAAAAGACAGTTGCTCCTCCAAAGGAACATTATGACCAATCTAGACAGCATATTCAAAAGCAGAGACATTACTTTGCCAACAAAGGTCCATCTAGTCAAGGCTATGGTTTTTCCAGTGGTCATGTATGGATGTGAGAGTTGGGACTGTAAAGAAGGCTGAGCGCCAAAGAATTGATGCTTTTGAACTGTGCTGTTGGAGAATACTCTTGAGAGTCCCTTGGACTGCAGGGAAATCCAACCAGTC
>SJYS01017158.1:865422-892993 GCA_006410695.1 Philantomba maxwellii | reverse complement strand
GAGGAAGTTTGAAATATTGCAGAAATTACCGGAACATGGCGCAGAGATGCAGAAGTGAGCAAATGCTGTTGGAAAAATGGCACCGATGAACTTGCTCAAAGCAGGGTTGCCACAAACCTGCAATTTGTAACAAACGTATTATCTGCAAAGTGCAGTATAAGGAGGTCTGCCTCTTGTTCATGGTACCTCTATCGACAACCCCAAATCGGCTGAATAGTCCTTCATCCTGATTCCCCAGAAAGTCTACTAAGGAGTATTGGTACCTTGAGGGCAGAGATAGTTCCTACAATTTGACACTCACAGGGCAGTTGCTTTGTAACCATTTGCTAATTTATGTAAAGATGCCCTGTCCCCTGTTGGCTCTGCCGCTGTCTGTTTAAGGTGTCGTGGTCAACTGCTGGGTCTTGACTGTTGCTCCAAGAAGGAGTCGGGCTGACTCCACTGAACAATAAAGAAAACATTTACTTAGAAGAAAAAAAGAACAGAGCCTCAGGGACCTGTGAGACTATAAGCTAAGATCTAACATTCATACCATTGGAATGCCCAGGAGAGGAAAAAGAGCAGGGCTGAAACACCATTCAAAGAGACAATGGCTGAGAACTTCCTAGATTAGGGGTAAAAACAAAGCAAAGCAAACCTGGAGGTTCCAGAAGCTGAGTGAATCCCAGGCAAAATAAATCAAAGAAACCTATTCAAAGACACATCATACTTAAACTTATGAAAAGTAAAGAAAAATGAAAACTCTTCAGACTGAAAAATAAAACAGAATTGGCAACTGCGAGTTCTGTATCTGGCAAAGATATCGTTCAGGAGTGAAGGGGCACAGCGTAGACTAAGGAGACCGAGAATGTGCTTCTACAGCACCTGCCCCGGGAGGGCGGCCAGAGGCGGCCCTGCCGGCAGAGCGCCTGGGCAGAGGGGCCGGGGACTGCAGAAAGGAGAGAGCGGCGAGGGGCTGGGCGCCGAGGCTCCACAGACACCGCCCGTGACTTCCTAAATTATGCACGCAGCTCGAGGGAAAAGCCGCCTGTGACGCAGTCTGCAGTGGTGCTAGACACGTGTAGCATGCATGCGCAGCCACTCCGGTCGGGTCTGACTTCTTTTCGACCCCATGGCCTGCGGCCCACCAGGCTCCCCTGTCCAAGGATTCTCCAGGCAGGAATACTGGAGTGGGCGGCCATTTCCGTCTCCAGGGGGTCTTCCCGATCCAGGGATCAAGCTCCCATCTCCTGCATCGGCAGGCAAGTTCCTTAGCGTGTGAGCCACCGGAGGAGCCCTAACGCGACTCTATCCAGCGCTGAGGCTTCCTCAACAGGAGGCGCCCAGGAGCTGCTGCGGCCCTGCGTGATTCTCCAGTCCTTTGCCTCTGTCTGTGTCCCTTTTCAGGATTGGGGACTCCGTATGGGCACACAGTGTACACCCCACAGCCCTCCACACACGCTGGACACGCAGGAAGTGCTTCCAAAGGGCCACAGTGAGTTCAGCACCAACCACGCCCCAGGAGGCCCAGACGCGTGCCCTGTGACACCACGCGCCCCTCATCCCGGCCCAGGGCCCCGGAGGCGGGGGCTGAGCTGTGGAGGCTCAGCACACACGCCTGCCTGTCCTTCAGACCGCGCCAGACACTGGACTAGGGCAGGCTTCCCACCCCCAGGACCACACCCCGCCCCTCCTGGCCTTCCTCTTCCGTTCCCAGGAAGCGCTTCCCAGGGTAGCATGGGAAGGCAGCCCAAGTATTGATACTTGGTATTTAGAAGCGCCTTTCACCTTGAAATTGCTTTACAAGCTTTAAACTTCACTTGACTCCATGGATAAAGAAAGAAGTGACGTGTAATATTCAGTTTCACACTTGGGAAACAAACGTTGAGGTTAAGTAACTTCTGCAAGGCCAGGTAGCACATCTATATTTGGAAGGAGTTTGTGACTATGTAGTTTTGTTCTCAGACCTTTCTCAAGTGTGTTCAAAAATAAAAGCCTTCCATACTCAAGATTTAGCTTCAACCCTCATGAGTAATAAGTTAAAAATTCAAGATGAGACAGTAAATAAGACCAGATAAATAAGTTGCCTCTGTGTACTGAGATGTAGACATAAATTCAGATCATTACCCTGGAACTGAGAGAGCACTTTCCTAAAATATTAGAGTAACAGTTTCTACATCTTAAATGCAAGCTTTTGAAAAATAGGATATTTGTTGATAAAAGGACACTTCTAAGGGCTGCTACGTATCTTGGGGATTTAACAAATGGGGAAGGCGAAAAAGGTTGCTTCTTCAGTTTTCTTTATTCACTTGCTAGCAGTAAAATTAGGAAAATCAGTGAGAGGATTTTACCTGTATTATTGACCTAATGATAATGCAATGTTTCATTGTAAAGCTTGAATTTCAAACATAGACTCTTTTTATCACTGTAGTCTGAAGACTTAGAAAAAGACGATTCATGGCGTTTGCAAAGTAGAACATGGCAGATCAAGGAGTTGCCATTCTACGGGGCCATCACCTGCTTATGTCTGAATGATACTGGTTGCTGTGTGCTGAGGGCGAGGTGAGGAGAGAGCGCTTTATTTAAGTGGAGCTGGCTTACACTATTCTGTTAGCTCTAAGTGTGCTGAAAAGTGAATCAGATATGTATATATATATACCATATATATGTTTTAAGATGATTTTCCATCTTACTACAAGATACTGAGTCTTGTTCCCTATATTTTGCAGTAAATCCTTGTTGCTTATCTATTTTCTATATTTTATATATAGCAGTACATCGCTGTTAATCCCATACCCCTCATTTATCCCTCTCCCCAGCCCCTTCCACTGTGGTAACCGTAAGTTTGTTTTCTGTGTCTGTGAGTCTGTTCCAGCTCTGTAAATAGATTCATTGGTGTTATTGTCTAGTTCTCACATATAAGAGATGTCCTACAATATTTCTCTTTTCTGTCTGACTTAACTTAGTATAATATTCTCTGGGTCCATCCATGTTGCTGCAAATAGCAACATTTCGTTTTTTTTTTGGTGGCTGAATAATGTGTGTGTGTGTGTGTGTGTGTGTGAATGCATACACACAGGTATGGCATCTTTGTTGTTCATTCGTCTCTCAGTGGACACTTAGGGTGCTTCTCTGTCTTGGCTACCGCAAACGTTGCTGCGGTGAACGCTGGAATGCATGTATCTTTTTGATTTAGAGTTTTTATCTTTCTGGATATACACCCAGCAGTAGGACTGCTGGAACATTTAGTTGCTCTTCTTTGAGCATTTTAAGGAACCTCCGCAGTGTTTTCCATGGTGGCTGTACCAGTCCTGGCCAGGGGGCTGCTTTCCAGGTATATCTGTGTGCTTTAGAGACAGAAGGTGGATTTTTGTGGACAGTCCGCCCAGAAGCTCTTTGTTCAGCTGTATTAGCTTAAACTTCTGTGCTTAGCCATGTTTTTGTCTCCAGACATGTAGGCCTCAACAGGTACTTTTAAGTGAAAGATTGTCCTAGAGAGTTGAATCTGTTTTCACCTGATACAGAAATTAATTGTTCCGATTAGAGTTTAGTTAAAGAAGGAGACTTCCTGAGCATTCTGAAAACTACTTGAAAATCTACCCTTAGTCTAACTGGAGAGGTAAACGAAGGCAAGGTTTAAGGTGCCGAGTCTTCCAGGCCTCACTTCTAGGAATTTCACAAACAGACCCAAAGTGTGTGCCGGGGCCTCGAATGTGAAGGGACTCGAGTCCCAGCGCCTTCCTGTTAATGTATAACGGGGGGCTGGGGAGGATCCATAGATGGACTTTCTGTCAAGTGACCCTTTGGGCTTTTCTCCTTGAAATCCAAAAAGGACTTCAGTTTTGACAAATTCTGTTTAAAAAATTTTTTTCTTAATCATGATTGTAGAGGGGGCTGTAATAAAGGATCCCCTTAGGAGTATTCATGCTGTCATTAAAATCACTGCTCCTGCAGGAACTCAAGCCCACCCCTGCTGCTCTCTTGCTCTCTATTTGTTAAATCAGAAAGGGCTCCCTAGTGGCTCCTGCCTGCAATGCGGGAGATCCAGTTTCAGTCCCTGGGCTGAGAAGATCCCCTGGATGCAGGAATGGCAACTCACTCCAGTGTTCTTGCCTGGAAAACTCCGTGGACAGAGGAGCCTGGTCGGCTGCAGTCCATGGGGTCACGAAGAGTCAGACACGACTGAGCGACTAACACTTCCTCATTTTCATACCATAAGCCATATAGAGAGAGACAGGAGCCCCAGGGACAGCGAGGCCAGCCACGCTGAAGAAATGATCAGCGCAGCCTCTGCCCTGGGCGCTCAGCCACCCCCAGGCTAACTTCAGAGCTGCCCGAAGCCAGGGCGGTTAGGGAGAGGAAAATTGCCCAGCCCGGCGCGAGAGTATACTGTCTCCTCTGCAAGCGTGGTCATGAATGACATCTGATTTGAAACCACAATTTACTGCTGTAATAAAGTTTCTAAGATTACTGCAGCCGGAATTCAATTGTATTGAACAGTCAATTGATTCTGGGCTAAAACATGCTTACATTACAAAATAATGACTGATTTGAGAAAAATAAGGTTGTGTTCAGGTACCAGTGTCTCAGAGCAACAGGGACGCTTTTGAAACTCTTCAGAGGAAAATAGTGCAGATCTGCCAAGTCCACCTGGAGTCACGTCACCTTCCGTCTCCCTGTGCGTGGCCCTCCCAGCATCCCAGTGAGACAGAACAGGACCCCCACTCCACAGCAGAGTCCTGGGGTCGGAAAGCAGCATCTCCAGAGAAGATTCCAGCCCAGTGCTAGAGCCCAGTTTGTGAGAATCTTTGCGCTACCGCAGGCAAAATATGACAGCCACTGAGCTGACAGAGACTTTCTTTTAAAAAGTGGATTTAGAGGCATGCTTCCCCAAATCCATCACCTCTGATCAGCATGAAGAACAAAGTTAATGCTTTTGGATATTAAGATAGACAGTGCATGCAAACAGTGAAATCCGAAGCAGCAGCTCAACTGTAGATATTTCTTACTTCTAGGAAATTAATTTCCTGTAGCCTTACTGGCAACTTTTGAGACCCAACTGTTATTCTCTACGTGTTTTCCTTTGAGGCAGTAAATGAAGTCTTTGTCTTGGTAAGAGCCTTCTAAAATACTTGATCTGAGGTTTGGTTTTATCCATTGCAGCGCAATTATTTCTTAGTTTATTCTTTGTTATTGAATCTGCTCCACATTTGCAAATCAAATAAATAAATACATATATATATATATATATATATAAACCTTTAGTCCTTCAAAAACTTTAAAAGGTGGGTAGCGGTGAACATTAAACTGGGTTCTCTGGTGTTGTTGGAAGTGGGAAGTTCACAGCTCATGATGGCAGATTTCAGCAGCGACCACAGGGCCGCCAGATCTTCTGGTTCCACTTTTCTAGTAAATGTTCTACGACCAACCCAGCTCTTCCCCTTCCTCAAGCTACTGTGGAGTCTGTAGGGGTGCACAGGCATGCTAAGCCACTTCAGTCGACAACTCTTTGCAACCCCATGGAGGGTAGCCCACCAGGCTCCTCTGTCCATGGGATTCTCCAGGCAATTCCTGACCCAGGGATCGAACCCGCCTCTCCTGCATTGGCAGGTGGGTTCTTTACCACTCACGACATCTGGGAAGCCCCTGTAGGGGTGTAAATGATACCAAATGGGTTTTGCTCCCCCACTTTGCTGGCTATATTGGAGAGAAATGCCATTTATACGTGCTAATCAAACTGTAATTGCCTGTCTCCATGATAAATAGATCAAGGATAGTCTCTGAGTGGCATTCCGAAGAATGTAACTCTCAGTCTTTACAGACACGATGTGCTTGTGACGAGAAAGCAGGCTTGACATTAGAGAGACAGCAATGCTTCCCTCCATTAAAGGGAATTGATTTTTAAAATTTCACCTGCATCCTAAGCAGGCATTGGAAAGCGTGTCCCTGGCTGATTGTTTACATGGCAGATAGAGAAGCCAGTTGCTTTTAGTTTTAAAAGCAACCTTGTTGCCATATTGATTTAATCAAAGCTCTATTTGCTTGTGTCTGCTGATCTAATGTGTAATCAGGGTCCTTCAACAGGAAGTGGTTTCGCTCCCTTGCTCTCTGTTCTGGAAAGAAAGCGCGAGGCTGGATTCGCCACCAGTGCTTGCCATCAGCTTGTCACCGCCAGGCACCAGGGGCGTCCTCGGCATCATTTCTGTGCTCCCCGCGTGAGGCTGTTTCTGCCCTGCCATCCTTCTCTTTCTGCCAAGAACACCAGTGAAGAATGACTCATTAGAAATAAAACATGTTAGCTAAAGCCCTTATTCCATTCAGATTCCACGTCTCTTTTCCGTCCCAGGGTCTCGTCCAGGCCCCCACGATACACGTGGTCGCCGTGTCTCCTTCAGGCTTGGCACTCTGTGATGGTTTCTTGGATGACCCTTGTTTGTGATGACCTTGATAGTTTTTTTTTTTTCTTTCTTTCTTTCTTGGTGTGTGTGGGGGGTGAGTGCTGATAAGGTACTTCATAGATTGTCCTTCTTAGTGTTAGTCATTCAGCCCTGTCTGAATCTTTGCGACCCCGTGGACTGTAGCCTGCCAGGCTCCTCTGTCCATGGAATTCTCCAGGCTTGAACACTGGGGTGGGTAGCCAGCCATTCTCTTCTCCAGGGGATCTTCCGACCCAGGAACTGAACCCAGTTCTCCTGCACTGAAGGCAGATTCTTTACTGTCTGAGCCACCCATGGGCTTATTGTTTGATACAAGACTTATTTGTTGAGAGCTGCACCAGGAAGGGAAGTGCTCACCGACTCAGCTGAGAGACCCAACTACAATTCCACAATGTATCAAGATTGCAGTCTGTCTTATATTCTTGGGTAAAACCTCAGAAATCCTCTAAATTTGCTTTGTGGGGTCCACAGTGGAGAAGGGTCTGGTGACCCTGAGGAGAATGGCCAGGAGACCACAGGATCCTGAGTTAGAAAACTCCAGCGACTGTTTCCGGGAGTGAAAGGGGGCTTTCCCGATGGCTCAGCAGCAGAGTCTGTCTGCAAAGCAGGAGACGCAGGAGACGTGGGCTCCGTCCCTGGGCTGGGAAGATCCCTGGAGCAGAAAATGGCAACCTGGTTCAGTATTCCTGCCTGGGAAATCCCCCAGACAGGGGCGCCCGGCAGGCTGCGGTCCATAGGGTCACAGAGAGTCAGACACAACTGGGCACGCAAGCGTGAAAACACGTGCTTGAGAGGAAGCCACTGCTTCCCGAGGGGCACCCTGGGCCCGTCACTGTGCTGCACTCCTCACCTGCCTTGCCCAGCTGGCAGGACACGTGGCATGACGCTCAGCCTGCTATGAGGCTGACCTCCCTGGACTTCCTCTCCGCACAACTCTGAGCTTTGAATGATTCTCAGCCTCTGACGTTCACTGTTCTTTTATCTGAAAAATTTCCCCTGTATTAACTTTCCGTCAGAGACCATGTGTTTTACGTCTTCTGTAACTTTCAAGCTTTAGCACAGAGCTGAGCCCTCATGGGCGTGTGCCTGAGACGCCCTCTTCTTTCTCCGCCCTGTGTCTTTTATAGTATCCTTAGTTCTGCCTCTGCATGAAGGACTGAGTATTCTTTTTTTTTTTTTAATTTTAATTGGAGGCTAAATAATTTGCAGTACTGCGGTGGTTTTTGCTATACATAGACATGAATCAGCCACGAGAACTGAGTCTTCTTGATCCCTGGCACCAGCAAAGCAGGCATCCTGCCTGGAAACAACAGCAACAGTCCTGTAGCTTGTAAAGAAATGCACTGCGAAAGAACTCAAGTTCCCACTGAAATGAATACATTCAAGCATTAGTTAGTGTCAGCAAAATGTGCAGAAAATTTGGTTTGAGAATTGTGCAGGAGATGACTCAGGGAGAATATAAGGTGCCCCTGGACGCCTGGCCTCCGCCGTGGGGATCCGCTGCTGGCAGGCCGGGCTGCTTGGCAGCTCCGTTAGCCTCCCCTGGCATCGCTGCCCTTGCTGAGTGGTGTCTGTATTTATTTTAACAGGTCCTCACACTACTTTGGGTGTTAATGAAAAGTCTGGATATAAGGTCCAATGAAACTGAGTGCTTTTTTATAATACTACATCATTCACTATAGTTTTCAATTTAGAATAAAAATTAACGCTTACATATTCAGCTGTGAAATTGTTTGTTAGCCCAATGAAATCCGACTTTCACAAAGGGACAGTTTAAAGGCTTGACGTTGGAATCGTTCACGCTAGGACTTTCTTCAGATGCCCACAGTGGCCTTGATTAGTGGCTCCAGGGTTAAGGAAGGAGTATGTCCTTTAGGGGACTCTTGACAATGTCTGGGAGCATTTCCAGTTGCCACAGCAGGGTGGAAGGGTGCTGTCCTGACATCTTGTGGGTGAAGCCACGTCCCCTACCCTCCCAGCCCCCAGCAAAGAGCTACATTGCCTGGGTCCCTAGGTTGACCGAAGCCTGAGCCTTATAGAGTGTTCCAGGATGACTTCTAGACAGTGATTTCCACTCAGCCTGTTTGAATAAGAAGAGCTTTTTTAATGACTAGAACTTTCAAGGAGTCTCACATGATTGTTGAGCTCTTATTCTTCAGTAATGGAGAAAATGCGTAGTAATGCTAGCACACACATTCACACTTGCTCACAGAGTGGCTGTGGGTTAGTAAGATATTTGTAGTCATTTCTGTCTTGTTGACACAACATTTGAAAAACAGCAATACCCGTGTTTCTGTGGTGTCAGCTAAGCTCAGTTCAGTCGCTCAGTCATGTCCAACTTTTTGCAGCCCCATGGACTGCAGCACACCAGGCTTCCCTGTCCATCACCAACTCACAGAGCTTGCTCAAACTCATGTCCATTGAGTCGGTGATGCCATCCAAGCATCTCATCCTCTGTCATCCCCTTCTCCTCCTGCCTTCAATCTTTCCCAGCATCAGGGTCTTTTCCAAGAAGTCAGTTCTTCGCATCAGGTGGCCACAGTATTGGAGCTTCAGCTGCAGCACCGGTGGTATGTGGTTGTGTTGGTTTAGTCACTAAGTCGTGTCCAACTCTTGTGACCCCGTGGACTGTAGCTTGCCAGGCTGGGATTCTCCAGGCAGGAATACTGGAGTGGGTTCCCTTCTCCAGGGGATCTTCCTGACCCGGGAATCAAACCCAGGTCTGCTGCCTCCAAGGCAGAGTCTTTACCGACTGAGCTACGAGGGAAGCCCTGTCAGAGGTATGAAACCTATTATTTATTCAGCCTCCAGTTAGTGCTTCGCTACATGTGGATTCCATGGCCCCTGGAAGGAAAGCTTTGTCCTCATGGGGGGAAAATGGCCCACCACATGGGAACCATCTTTAACGGGGATTCCTTTGAGACAGAAATGAGCTGGCGAATCCTCCCATTGGAGCCGAACGGTCAGTCTGGGAGAGGGGCGGGGTGCCTGAGCCCCCACGCAGCGACAGCTCGTTGCCTGTCTGCTGATGGTGGTGGGCGCCCTGCGGGCCTCCGTGTGCCTTCTCACCGGCGGAGGCGTCCGGCTGCTTTCTGCAGCCCCAGTGAGACAGGGGCCCTGTAACGGAGCCAGGGGATGGAAGAGACCGTCTCCCAGGCTCCGAATCTTCTGGGACTGTCTGTGTCCACTTTTTTCAAAAAGCAGATTGTGAAATGGCGCAGGTAGGACATGGAGGTAATAGAGATGTGAATGAGACAGCTCTAGGAGGGCAGCAGGTGGAGAGGTGCCAGCGCGAAGAGCCCGTCAGAAGAGCAAGTGCCCTGGCGGTGGGTCCGAGAGGACGAGGTGACAAATGGCCTTTTTCTCTGGGAAGGAAGCCAAAGACATGCAAGAGTTGTGGCTTGGGGTCCAGATCTTAGATCATCTTTTCTTACTCACAAAATTAAGGTCCACACTCCTTCCAGGAAACTAGCTGAAGCAAACAGATCAAGAGGCGGCCAGCTGGAAGAGCCTGGGTGCAGGAGGAGAGTCGGGGAGGGAGGGCGTGTGTAACCAGCTACTTTGGCAGCTGTGTCCCACCAGCTCTGGCCTCGAAGCTTTTTGCTTTGGCTCCCAAACTTGAGGGCTTTTCAAGGCTGCCATCCATCTTTGAAATGCAGCATCAGAGTGTATTTTAGGTTGAGCCTTGGGACAGCTTTGGTTTTGATTTTGGTTCTCAGCTCATATTCTCTACATTTCCATCAAGTAATGTATCAGCTATCTGTTGCTGGGTAACAAACCACCTCCAGACTTAGTTGTTTAAGGGAATATCTTTTTGTTATTTTTCATGAGTCTATCAATAGGCTGGGTGATTTTGCTGATGTGGGCTCACCTATGCATCCATCATCAAAGATGGGGGGATGCCTGGGAGTGAGTGGTCAGGGGTGGCCTCACACNTGGGTCCGAGAGGACGAGGTGACAAATGGCCTTTTTCTCTGGGAAGGAAGCCAAAGACATGCAAGAGTTGTGGCTTGGGGTCCAGATCTTAGATCATCTTTTCTTACTCACAAAATTAAGGTCCACACTCCTTCCAGGAAACTAGCTGAAGCAAACAGATCGAGAGGCGGCCAGCTGGAAGAGCCTGGGTGCAGGAGGAGAGTCGGGGAGGGAGGGCGTGTGTAACCAGCTACTTTGGCAGCTGTGTCCCACCAGCTCTGGCCTCGAAGCTTTTTGCTTTGGCTCCCAAACTTGAGGGCTTTTCAAGGCTGCCATCCATCTTTGAAATGCAGCATCAGAGTGTATTTTAGGTTGAGCCTTGGGACAGCTTTGGTTTTGATTTTGGTTCTCAGCTCATATTCTCTACATTTCCATCAAGTAATGTATCAGCTAGCTGTTGCTGGGTAACAAACCACCTCCAGACTTAGTTGTTTAAGGGAATATCTTTTTGTTATTTTTCATGAGTCTATCAATAGGCTGGGTGATTTTGCTGATGTGGGCTCACCTATGCATCCATCATCAANAATGTAAATTGGTGCAGTCACTATGGAGAATAGTATGGAGTTCCTCAGAAAACTAAAAATAAGTTACCATATGATCCCACTCTCAGGCATATATCCAGAGAAGAACACAGTTTGAAAAGATGTATGCATGCCGATGTCCATAGCAGCACTGCTCACGATAGTCAAGACACGGAGGACCTGGAAGTGGCTCACTCCAGCGTTCTCACCTGGAGACTCCCAGGGATGGGGGAGCTGGTGGGCTGCCATCCACGAGGTTGCACAGAGTCAGACATGACTGAAGCAATTTAGCAGCAGCAGGAAGTAGCCTAAGTGTCTATCAACAGATGTGTGTGTGTGTATGTGTGTGTATGGAATATATAATATATATAATGGAATATTGTATTTATATATAATATAATATACCCAGTCAAAAGGTAGAATGAAATAATATCATTTGCAGCAACAGAGATTATTATACTAAGTGAAATAAGCCAGACAGAGATAGGAAAATGATTCATAACACATGTGCAATCTAAAAATATATATATATATATAAACTTATTTTAAAAGGAAAAATAGACTCAAAGACATAGAAAACAAATTTATGGTTACCAAAGTGGAGATGGGGAGAGGAATAAAGTAGAAGTTTGGGATTAACACACACACACTATTATGTATATATGAGATAATCAACAAGGACCCATTGCATAGCTCAGGGAATTCTACTCAATATTCTACAATAACCTACGTGAGAAAAGAATCTGAAAAAAGATACATGTATACATATAAATGTCACTTTATACCTGAAGCTAACACAACACTGTAAATCAACTATATTTCAATAAAAATATTTAAAAAAGCAAATCCACACATAGCAACACATATTCCAAAACTTCAAATAATTTAACAAAAAAATTGTACAAAGTTGTACCATTGGCAAATGTACCCCAGCTGTATTCACTCATATGGTATGAAATAATACTCTGGGCCACAGCCACTGGCAAAACTAAATTACTTTATATGTTACTTCTTACAGTTCAGATTTTAAGTTTCCCATCTTGTTAGAGGGCTTCCCTGGTGGTTCAGATAGTAAAGAATCTGCCTGCAATGTGGGTGATCCAGGTTCCATCCAGGGTCAGGAAGATCCCCAGAAGAAGGGCATGGGAACCCACTCCAGTGTTCTAGCCTGGAGAATCCCATGGACAGAGGAGCCTAGCGGGCTATAGTCCATGAGGTTGCAGAGTCAGATAAGACTTAGCCACTGAGCACACCTGCACCATGGGCTCATACCGAGTGGTTTTCTTCTGATTTGACAGCTTCAGGATAAACCAACAGACTGCCATTTATTGTTGTTTTTTCCCTGAAATTTCATTTTCTTTTACAGATTCTCTTTCCAAATCCTTTACAAATGAAACAAGTAACTAAAATGGTATGTCTTTGTTGCTGATGGGTACATATTACATGATATTATTTATTCTCCTCTGTGTCTGAGTACACAAGTCAAGCCTACAGCTTCAGTGAAATGGGTAGAAAAGGATGCCATGTAAAAATAAATAATATGGAATTATGATTCCCCAAGACAGAATGAATAGGAACTCTCTGAGGTTTATGGAATGTCTACTGTATAACACAATAATAGTGTTAGATATAGAAAGATTAATAAGATACACCAAAATATTTGGATCTGCCATGCCCATCTGCTGGGCTAGGAGAGTTAGAAAACTCTACCCATAAGGTGCTTAAGCAAAATGATGCTTAGGTTACAAAAGCAGCATCTAGATAGTGCTGTCAAGGGCACCTCGGCATTTTTCTTTGTGGGCACTTGTTTTGTTTTTTATTGTCCCAATTTTTAACTTTTATTTCTCATATTTTTAAATAAGAAAATAACATAAATGTCTTTGCAACTCTCAATGCCATTCTGCTTTTATAAATAGATACTCTTTGAGTAGAGTAAGGATTCTGACTTCTAATGATTGAAGCAAACAGGCCAGCTTTTAGGTCAGCTGTGAAATATTCTGAAATTCTATTTGAACAATGTTTTGCACTGACATTAACCAACTTTTTAATTCTGTTTTTAAGCTACCCAGATACAACATAATGTCTTTCTATTATTAGGCTAGTGCAAGAAAGAAATTTGTCAAAGTTTTTGTTCCATAAAGCTCTTTACAAGTATAATGCAACATTTATTAATATGCCTTTGTTTTCAGCACAATGCCCAATCACCTGTTATCAGCTCAGGATTTATCCCAAGTGCATTAGATTTTGACTATAATGAGAAGACGTTTTACACATGCAAACCTCACAAAACATCATCTTTAAATATGGAAGCAAACAAATCTAGAAATGACAAGTCAGACTCAAAAACAAGTGTGGATTATTTTTTGTTTCCAGTGTACCTTTCATTCTGCTTATAATGGCATATTTAGATATTATGAGCTCTTCTCAAAATCTAGGAACATTGTATATATGCCATGCTCTTATTCTAAGATTTTTAAGAACAGAGAAATTGTCAAGAGAGAAAGAAACTATATCTGTTGTATATGCCAATAATATGCTAACATCAGTATGTATATACTTTAGAGAGACTGCATAAAAATGAATACATGAACCAATAGACATTGATTTTTAAACTCATTTCATTTACAACTTGGGAGCCATATCAAATTTGTGTATTCCAAAATATTCTTTACTGCACTATCGTGTCTCTTTTTTATTTCATCTAGAAACTGTTAATCTTCTTCTCTTATACCTTTAAATCTTTTGAGAAAAAAATAAGAGTTCATAAGAGATCAGGATATCCCCACCAGTCGCTCCTATTGGACCATAGGAATGCTCTGATACAAACCCAAGAGACATCCTAAATGCAAATTCTTAGCCGTTATATTACTAACATCTGCTTCAGTGCTGGTTTTTGATAGAAATTTTATCATCTACATATCAACACACTAAGCGCTGGGAGAGTTGGTTGTAAAAGAGAAATTTTATGTTCTTTAAATATTCTGTTCAAATCAACACTTAGGAATTCAGCTAGCGATCAAAAGTTAACAGTCTGAGTGAGAGCTCTCAGACCAGCCTGCTTCTCAAGAGGCATTTAACCACGTGTTGCTTTTGATTCAGTAAATACTGTCCTGACTCTCATATTCTCTAACTCCTTTTATACTTCTAATTGAAAGAGAACTTTGAATAGGCTGAAAGAGAATAAAAAGAAAACACTCTAAGGGAATATATACCCAGGGACTTAACCACTATCATTTTTCATCAATTAGCTTCAGCAAAAGACAACTTTTTCATCCTGTTCATAGGATTCTGAAAGCAAGGATACTGGACTGGTTTGCCATTCCCTCCTCCAGTGGACTGTGATTTGTCAGAACTCTCCACTATGACTGTCCATCTTGGTGGCCCTTCATGGCATGGTTCATAGCTTCATTCAGTTACACAAGCCCTTTCACTATGACAAAGCTGTAATCACTTTGCTGACAAAGGTCCTTATAGTCAAAACTATGGTTTTTCCAGTAGTCATGTACAGATGTGAGAGTTGTACCATAAAGAAGACTGAGTGCCAAAGAATTGATGCTTTCGAAATGTGATTCTGGAGAAGATGCTTGAAAGTCCCTTGGACTGCAAGGAGATCAAGCCAGTTAATCCTAAAGGAAATCAACCCTGAATATTCACGGGAAGGACTCATGCTTAAGCTGAAGCTTCAATATTTGGCCACCTGATGAGAAGAGGTGACTCATTGGAAAAGACAAGGATGATGCTGGGAAAGATTGAAGGCAGGAGGAGAAGGGGATGACAGAGGATGAGATGATTGGTTGACATCACCAACTCAATGGATATGAGTTTGAGTAAACATCAGGAGTTGGTGATGGACAGAGAGACCTGGTGTGTTGCAGTCCATGGGGTCACAAGGAGTTGGACATGACTGAGTGACTGAGCAACAACAAAAGGACAATTGTTAGGCATAGGTGAGATGATAATTTTCTGAATATCCTTTTACAATAGACTGCAAAATTTTGTTTGAATGTTAAAAATGATAACTTAGATCTTAGTGAAAAAACTGATAAAGAATAGCTAGAAACTGCTATGATAACTCATTTTCCTTCTCACATCTAATAGGAAACTTAAATGTAGGTCTTCTTCTTTACTAATTTAAAAGCAGCTCAATGCCATAAACTTTGGACCAAGACATATGATTAAAGAATAATAAACATTTTTTTCTGAAAATACCATTAGAGATCACCTTATCAACTGTTTTATTTTATTATGATGGCTGGAAAGACTCATAACAAGTATTTCTGGAGTAAAACAGTCAAGAACTTTGAATTTTGTATCTCTGACAAAGGTCTTTCCCTCATCAAATTGTTTAGCAAAGTATCCTAAGTATAGCAGGAAGCTAATTTTGTATTAATATTTTTTATAATTCTAACACAATATTGCATCTGAATGCTTCTCCTAAAAATGCAGAAAGCTAGAATTAACAATGAGACATAATTATAAATCATAAATACCTGTAGATATCTTCCACATTATGAACCAAAGTCTATGTATCCTTGAAGAAATGCTTTATGCTGTGTTTGGATATAATAAAATATTTTTCATAATTAAAAGGCAGCATGGATGGGAGGGAATTATGAGGGAAAATGGATCCATGTATATGTATGGCTGAGTCCCTTCGCTGTTCAGCTGAAAATATCACACATTATTAATTGGCTGTATCCCAATACAAATTTAAAACTTTGAATAAAAAGATACTTGTTTGTACTTATCTTTTGATTGTCAGTATCACTGTCTACAAATTACACATGGACACCAGAAAGTATTTTCATTTTAGCGAGTCCTTTTAAAATTCATTGTAGGTTATAACATGATTATAAAATTTCTGGGAAGATTATATTCAACTATGCAGTTAGAGAAGAAAGCTGATTCATTTTACAGATTCTTATATAAGAGAGAAAAATTTACTACTTTTTTTCGATTTCAGTTCATTTCAGTTCAGTCGTTCAGCCGTGCCTGACTCTTTGCAACCCCATGAACCGCAGCACGCCAGGCCTCCCTGTCCATCACTAACTCCCAGAGTTTACTCAAATTCATGTCCATTGAGTCAGTGATGCCATCCAACCATCTCATCCTCTGTCGTCCCCTTCTCCTCCTGCCCCCAATCCCTCCCAGCATCAGGGTCTTTTCAAATGAGTCAGCTCTTTGCATCAGGTGGCCAAAGTATTGGAATTTCAGCTTTAATATCTGTTCTTCCAATGAACACTCAGGACTGATCTCTTTTAGGATGGACTGGTTGGATCTCCTTATAGTCCAAGGGACTCTCAAGAGTCTTCTCCAACACCACAGTTCAAAAGCATCAATTCTTCAGTGCTCAGCTTTCTTTATTTAGTGATTATAAAAACAACATTGTGTTAGAGAAACATTTTTTATGAACAGTTGCTAGCCTCTTAACTATAAGGCTGTCAAAAAAAAAAANATTGAGTCAGTGATGCCATCCAACCATCTCATCCTCTGTCGTCCCCTTCTCCTCCTGCCCCCAATCCCTCCCAGCATCAGGGTCTTTTCAAATGAGTCAGCTCTTTGCATCAGGTGGCCAAAGTATTGGAATTTCAGCTTTAATATCTGTTCTTCCAATGAACACTCAGGACTGATCTCTTTTAGGATGGACTGGTTGGATCTCCTTATAGTCCAAGGGACTCTCAAGAGTCTTCTCCAACACCACAGTTCAAAAGCATCAATTCTTCAGTGCTCAGCTTTCTTTATTTAGTGATTATAAAAACAACATTGTGTTAGAGAAACATTTTTTATGAACAGTTGCTAGCCTCTTAACTATAAGGCTGTCAAAAAAAAAAACAAAAAAAAAAGTCTCTTTTTAAAATGTCTGCTTGTAGAGACTGCCAAGAAATCCTTAGGAGAAAATAAGATTGTATCCATGGATTTGAACTTCAAGTAAAACACTGACTCAGAAGTTATTCTCTTGTCTCTCAACACTTGGCTTCTTTTTCTGAGAAAGTAGAAGGAATGTAAAAGATTGAGAGCAAGAAGAATAGGGAATTCAGATGAAATCAAGAGTCATTCCAGAGGATTTCCAAAAGTTTCATTTATGATTATAATCACCTTGTGGAGAGAAAGTTGAGACCTAGTTGCTCTAATATATGCATGCATAGCTGGCACACTTTAAGTGAAAAGAACCGACTGGGAAAGGTTTATGTACTCAGTGGTGTCTGACTCTTGGCATCCCCATGGACTGTAGCCCACCAGCCTCCTCTGTCCATGGGATTCTACAGGCAAGAATATTGGAACGGGTTGTCATTTCCTCCTCCAGGGAATCTTCCTGACCCAGGGCTCAAACCCATATCTCTTGCATTTCTTGCACTGGCAGGCAGATTCTTTACCACTAGCATCACCTGGGAAGCTCAGAAAAGAACAGAGAAACACAGCCATTTATCAGAAAATTCTGAGTGCAGTAAGACAATTTTAATTTTTAGTGTTGTTGTTCAATTTAATTTTAATATCTAGTGTTGGTGGTGTTGTATTAACATTACAGACAATTTCATCAAATAAGTAAAACTCCATTTCTGATTTAGGAGTCTTAGAAGTTGACAAAGTCATGTCGAGTCAGGTTCCATTTTGGTGCAGCAATCCTACTGGGAAGACACCAGTGAGGGCTGCCCCAGTCTCACCTATCAGAGAANACACTGATTAGTCTTTGCAGTGTGCCCTTTTGTCTGATTAACCGAGGCAGGAGTGTCTGGGAGTACAGTCGGTGGATGGGATTTAGCAGCAGAGAGGGGAGGCACCTTCCTTTCCGGCTCCTGGAGCTGCCGCAGGAAGCAGAAGACAGCAGGGCCGGGCAGGGCTTCACTGTCACTGGAATGTAGGTGTGATCAGTGTGTCTCTGAAATCAAACCAGTCAGTCCTAAAGGAATTCAGCCCTGAATTCATCGCAAGGGCTGATGCTGAAGCTGAAGCTCCAATACTTTGGCCACCTGATGCAAAGAGCCGACTCATTGGAAAAGACTCNGGCCGGGCAGGGCTTCACTGTCACTGGAATGTAGGTGTGATCAGTGTGTCTCTGAAATCAAACCAGTCAGTCCTAAAGGAATTCAGCCCTGAATTCATCGCAAGGGCTGATGCTGAAGCTGAAGCTCCAATACTTTGGCCACCTGATGCAAAGAGCCGACTCATTGGAAAAGACTCACGCTGGGAAAGATTGAAGGCGGGAGGAGAAGGGGATGACAGAGGATGAGGTGGTTGGATAGTACATCGCTGACTCAGTGGACATGAATCTGAGCAAACTCTGGGAGGTAGTGAAGGACAGGGAAGCCTGGCATGCTGCGGTCCATGGGGTTGGAAGGAGTCGGACGTGACGCAGCGACTGAACAGCAAGCACGCTAGTCGCCCTTTCTTAAAGCGGCTGTCCTGACCTGGGTGGAGAGTGAGCTTGTCTGGACTGCAAGTTCTCCTCGCATCTGGGGACGCGCAGTTCGGTTTCTTGCAGGTAATCCCACAGATCGCGAGCTCGCGTTTGGTCATTGGTCTGCACACTGGCAAGTGACTCCATCCCTGCAGCTCTATTTCCCTGATTAATGAAACAGACGTCAGGCAGTTCAATGATAAGCGTAAAAGAGTTTGACAGAGTTCTTGAAAAGAGGGTTTGGGTGGCTGGGAACGGCTCCCTGTGTGATGTGCTGGGTCTTTAGAGGATTNAGATGTGTATAAGAGACAGTGCTGGGAAAGATTGAAGGCGGGAGGAGAAGGGGATGACAGAGGATGAGGTGGTTGGATAGTACATCGCTGACTCAGTGGACATGAATCTGAGCAAACTCTGGGAGGTAGTGAAGGACAGGGAAGCCTGGTGTGCTGCAGTCCATGGGGTTGGAAGGAGTCGGACGTGACGGAGCGACTGAACAGCAAGCATGCTAGTCGCCCTTTCTTAAAGCGGCTGTCCTGATCTGGGTGGAGAGTGAGCTTATCTGGACTGCAAGTTCTCCTCACACCTGGGGACGCACGGTTCGGTTTCTTGCAGGTAATCCCACAGGTCGCGAGCTCGCGTTTGGTCATTGGTCTGCACGCTGGCAAGTGACTCCATCCCTGCAGCTTTATTTCCCTGATTAATGAAACAGACGTCAGGCAGTTCAATGATAAGCGTAAAAGAGTTTGACAGAGTTCTTGAAAAGAGGGTTTGGGTGGCTGGGAACGGCTCCCTGTGTGATGTGCTGGGTCTTTAGAGGATTTGTTAATTTATCGCCCTGTGTTTCTCAGTCGGCCACTTGATGACAGGAAAACAGTCACCGTGTTGGGAAGGCTTCTACACAAGCGGAGTTAAACAGCCATCATGTTAATAAATTATAGTGTTTCATATGGGAGAGGCTGTCTCTCGAGTTATCGTTCATGATTGATGCATAGAAACCACAAGTCACAAGTGCCCTCTTTGCCTTCCTCGGGTTCCCTGGGTCTTCCTTCCAGAGGCGCAGGGTCTTCTCAGTTCCTCACTCTGGTGGTCCGAGCACAGAGCAGGAAATGCCTGCAGGTGGCAGGCTTCCTGGGCACCTGCGCCAGCTCCTCCGCCTCTAACCTCCCTAAGGCCTGTGCCCACCTCCCCGCGGTTCCTAGAGCTGCCCCTGTCTCTGGGCCTCCTTGACGCCTGCTGCAGTGACTAGAGGCGAGGTGGCCAGTCCAGACGGTGCTTGGGCAGGAGGGGACGCAGGAAGGCGCAGCGGGGCTGAGTGGCTTCCCTCGGAGGCGCTGCGGGAGCCTGCAGGGCCCCCGCCTCCTCCGTGCGAGGCTGACCGCCTGTCCCGTCCCAGCTCACACTTCCCGTGGTGACCGTCTCAGGACCGACGGCTCTCGACCCTAAAGGCATGTCAGAGTCACCCAGGGCACCTGTTCTAGAGTCTCAGCCCCGAGCTCCTGACCCCGCATCTCCAACAAGTGGCCCCGAGGATTCACTTTTCCAAAGGCTCCAGGATGTTTCCGAGACCTGCCGCTGGTCTCGGCGCTGACCGGAAGCTCCTTCCTCTTGCCCAGGTTCCCAGTAGGATGGAGGTTCCTACAACCCATTAGCTCCCCTTTCTGGCAGGCGCCTGGAGTTAAGGAGCCAGGGGCCTCTCCTTTCCCTGCAGCATCTGCTGGTGTTTACACTGTCTCTACACTTGTTAACGGTTCGCTCCCGGGACAGCCTCCCGCCCCTGTGGGGGAGGCCTCGGTGCTCTAACCCCGGAGGCGCAGGAGCGGAGGCCCGCGTTCCGTGACCGGCCTGCGCAGGACGGGCACCAGCCCAGGCAGAACTGGGTCAGGGCGGTGTGGACTTTCTCTCTGCGCAGGTCAGCTTGAGGAGATGTATCTTCCCACGTTAATCACGGCCACGACATCTCCATTCAGACTCTGACCCACCTGCAGACGATGTTGAAAATGGTACTCGAATTTAGAATTTGTCTATAAGCAAGCTTCTCCTTAAGTATTAAGTCAGTAATTTGGTAAGAGGGCTAAACATTTCAGCTAAAGATATTATCTGAGATGAGTTACCGTTCACAGTTTAAATAATGTTTCCCTTTCAAAACCTACTCAAACGAAATAGCCGTTAATTAAACACCAGTTCTTTTCCACTTGGAGGAAGTGAGTGTAAACAGCAAAGGCTGGAGGCCAAAGTACTTCTGAGAGGTATGGGGTATTTGTTATGAGCGCGGCTGATGTGTGTCTAAGCCACTTCATCTTCTACAGCATGAGTTTTTAACTGAATAGCTCTCTCTTAAAAATGAATTACTTGACTATAATATCTTTAGGATCAGCCTTCCTTTGGAGGTGAAGCAATGTTTTCCATCCCCCATATTCTTTATTTTCTGAGTTCCACTGATAATAGGCTCTTGGCAGAATTGTGAAGACGCGATGTGTCGTTAGTGACTGTGTCCCTCACTCTCTTTGTGTGTGCGTGTGGGCTGACTGGTGGGTGCATGACACACTCTCAACCTGGGTTAAGCCCAGCGGGGACTTTGTCACAGGACTATTGAGGTCTCTTTGGAATCATAGGGCAGGAATCCAGCTGGGACTCAGAAGGGCTTAGAACCAGAAGCCGCTAGATCTTTGTCTCTTTGCATTTCTCTCTACATTTGCTTCATCCAGCTCTTTCACTCGTGGACAGTGGTTCAACCGGACGTGGACAGGGAAGGGCCTCTTTGTGTGGAAAAGCCAGCAGGGGCCGACCCTGAGGTCTGTGCGCCCGTGCCGCTCCCAGCCTCCCAGGGTGGGACGTGGCTGGTGGAAGAACATGGGCTGCTTCAAACCACGTGTCCCTGAACGCCCACCTCACCTGTCACTGCCTACACACCAGCTGGATATCTAGGCTCTTGCTGAGTTGCCGAGGAAGGCACAATGGAGTTTCTAGGACAGGCCTCCCTGCACCAGCAGCCCAGGACTGTCTACAGCATTTTAAGTTTATCCAGCAGGGTCTTTAAGAAGCAGAACTCTAGGAAACCCCTGTCAGCCCCCCTGCACCCGGATCTCTGAGCAGAAATGTGCTGCTTGCCTTCCCCCCGGCCCACCCCGCACCCCTCTGCAGTGGTCTGTGTGGGCATTGTGCCCCCACTGCCAGTACCATCCATATGTGTGTGGAACTTATTTTAGTAATCCTAATCAGGAAATGATTAAAACAACTGTTTTTTTTTTCCTTTAAACTACTCTGTATTTCATCTGTGTTATTCTTGAATATTGGATTTATATTAAATAGTAGTTTGCCCTAATTAACTTTAATGTTACAGATTTGTGCCTTTTGAACTCAGCATGCAGATTTATGCAAATTATATGAAGCTTTTAAGCTCAGAGTCCCAGCATTTCCATTTACAGTCCCATTTATCTTGTGTCACTATATCACAAACTCACCAAAGAAAGAGATGAGCTATTGGGATTGACATGCTTGATTTTTTTAATTTTGCTACTGCGTAAACCAAGCAGTATATAGTACATGACTTTCCTAAGACAGATGCATATTTGGCTGTTGACTTGGACAACCAACCAATGCCCAGCTCGCTGCACGGTAAGCCCAATACTCCATCCATTTTCTTGGCTGTAGTTGGGGTACTGTACCCCAGTCCATATATGTGTGTGCAACATTTGTAGCAATTTCAGAATTAGTCCTCGAAATAGAGAGGACAGAACGGTAATTTGGGGGCAGTTTTAAATGACATTTTCATCTGTCTGCTTTCATTAAATCTGACTCTCCCTTTCCCCTCATTCTTGTTCTTCTCTCTTCTTTATCTTCTTTCCTTCTCAATCTCTTCTGCATTTGTCAAAGTTCATGACATCAAAGATCAATGCTCTTTTGATCAGAGTTCACAGGAATTTGTTCACGGGAAGACATCCCTGGAGAAATATTCTAGAAAAAAAATTGTTACTAACAAGCAAAAAGCGTTGCCAGGAAACGGTGCTTGTTGAACTGAGACTGGCTTCCTGCGGGGCGAGTCTTCTCATCCGCGTTGGTAGTTCGTTCTGAGCTTTGGTGCGGCGTCACCTCTGCTCCTTGAGAGGCACGGAACTGGCCGTACAGGATTTTCCCGCATCAGTGCACGTGGCATGTCAGGAAAGGCTGTATTCAAGAATGAGAGCCATCCTGGGTGCCGTGAATAGGAGAGGTGCACTTAGACACACAGATGGGGAAAGTCTTGATGTGAGGGTGAGGGGGACTCACGTGAGGGATGGTTTAAACACGACCCTTTGTTTAGTTTATGCCTGGCGGTAGCAGCAGGTGCGCTTGGAGCTGGGCGTTGTCTGGCCGCCTGGGTGGGTTTGGCTCAGCTCTTGTAGTTGGGCACACCTGACCTGTGCCCGCCTCTCAAGGCTCTCTGAACTATAGCCATCAGCCCTTTCTCCCTGCCGTATTCCCTCTACCTCTCCTCTGGCTTATCAGAGCAATTAGAGTTGACTTTTTGATTTATTTAATTAATGGGGGGGAGACAAGCAGCTCCAGGGAAGGCAGACGCCTCCTTAAAGCACTCACACCTTCCAGTCTTGCTTTATTTCACTAGAACAGATATGCTGAGACACAAAATACCCTAATGCCTAAAAATAGTCTCAACTATGAGCAGTTACAATAGTCAGCATTTAAGAAACAATTACCGTGCCCCAGGAAGGAGCGTGCTTGGCGCTTGCTACGTAATAGTCATTGTAATTAGATAGAGGGGAGGGGCAAGACTGAATATACCACCCTTGGGTGTCATGGAAAGAGGCAAAGACAGAGGCGGGATAAGGAAGCCTTCCTGCTTGGATATTACTGCGTGAAGGCGTGATGCCTGGGACCGTAGCCGTGATCACTCAGCGCCGTCTGTATCCGTGAGTGGATCGTAAGACATGTCTCCCCAGATGGTGTCGCTGTCCAGTCACAGCACCAGCCCTGGAGTCAGTGTGACCCTCAGGCGTGATGCAGCTGTTCTATATTTGCTGTTCTGTGTGATCAGTAAAACAAGGGCGACTGAAACTGTTCATTAAGCAGCGCTATTCAGGCGCTCGGGAACTTGCATCCGGAATCATCCTGTCGGATACCTGGAAGGACAGCCGTCTCTCCTCTTGTTGATTGCAATGGCTCCTAGTTTGCTCCTTGGAAATTAAGGTGCACACTTCAAAATAATCCATGAGTTAAAGAGGAAATCACATGGAAAATTAGAAAACATTTTTAGTTCAATGAAAGTGAAAAACATAACATTACAAAATTTGGGGATGTAGAAGTTCCAGAAAAACATCTACTTCTGCTTCATTGATTATGCTAAAGTGCGGGGGACTGCCCGTGAAGGGTTAAGTCCTGGGAGCTGCTCGAGCGTTATCGCAGGGCCTTGGGCATATCCTAAGCTCTCTGTCCCGCCTCCCTGAAGATTGTTACCTTGTGGCTCCGGGTGTCCGGTGTTTATCGCACTTCAAGGAGGAAGGCACTGTGTTCTGTACACAATGGTGAAAGTATGGTGATTGATTAACATGGTCAAGATAACCTAGTGAATGCCTTAAGTCACGTACGTTATACTATAAATACTGCACACATAATAAAGTCGGTATCAGACATTACGGTCTGATCCTCTCAACCCCATCTTTCTGTCTTCTTGTTTTTCTTAGCGAGCGTTCTCCTTCGCGTCCCCGTTACAGGTGTTGCTCCTTGACTGTGCTGGCCGCGGCACTAAAGGCTTTGGCTGTGTGGATCACAGCAAACTGTGGAAAATTCTTAAAGAGATGGGAATATCAGAGCACCTTATCTGTCTCCTGAGAAACCTGTATGCCAGCCAAGAAGCAACAGTTAGAACCCTACATGGAACAATTGACTTTCAAAATTGGGAAAGGAGTATGACAAAGCTGTATATCGTCACACTGTTTATTTAACTTATATGCAGAGTACATCATGGGAAATGCCAGGCTGGATAAAGTACGGGCTGGAATCAAGATTGCCAGGACAAGTATCAACAACCTCAAATATGCAGATGATACCACTCTAGTGGAAGAAAGTGAAGAGAAGCTAAAGAGGCTCTTGAGGAGGAGCTCTGGAAGAGGAGAGGCTTGAAGCTGGCTTAAAGTTCAACATTCAAAAAACTAAGATCATGGCCTCGAGTCCCATCACTTCAAGGTAAATAGAAGGGGAAAAGTGGAAGCAGGGACAGATTTTATTTTCTCGGGCTCCAGAATCACTCTGGAAGGTGATTGCAACCATGAGCTTAAAAGAAGTGTGCTCCTTGGAAGAAAAGCTATGACAAACCTAGACAGCGTATTAAAAAGCAAAGACATCACTTTGCTGACAAAGGTCCAAATAGTCAAAGCTGTGGTTTTTACAGCAATCATATTAGAATGTGAGAGTTGGACCATAGAGAAGGCTGAGCACCAAAGAACTGATGCTTTCCAACTGTGGTGATGGAGAAGACTCTTGAGAGTACCTTGGACACCAAGGTGATCAAGCCAGTCAATCCTAAAGGAAATCAACCCTAAATACTCACTAGCAGGACTGATGCTGAAGCCGAAGCTCCAGTACTTTGGCCACCTGATGCGAAGAGCTAATGCACTGGAGAAGAGCCTGGTGCTGGGAAAGATTAAGGGCAAAAGAAGAGGGCGGCAGAGGAGACAGTGAACCACAGGGAAGGCTGGAGGGCTGCAGTCCACTGAGGCACACAGAGCTGGACGTGACTCGGCAACCGAGCAACACGCTGCAAAAATCATACCGAGTCCAGCTTCTCCCGTGGTGACACACTGTCTAACCATAGTGAAATATCAAGGCCAAGAAAATGATGTTCACGCGACACTGTCAACTGGACTACAAACTTTATTCAGTTTTCACCAGCTTTAACAGGCCCTCTTTTAAGATTTCTAGCCAATGTAATTGACGTGATAGATAGTAGTAACATTGTTGGAATAGAAAAGAGAAATGTTGTTGTGATTAAGAATGTATACTCTGCAGCCTAACTATGAGAGTTTGGATCTCGGCTCCACTGTGGACTGTCTGTAATTTTTAAGCAAACTACTTAACCTTTCTTCTCATCCTTAGAATAGAAATATAATAGAGTCTGTCTTGCTGAACTGTTTGTGAGGCTTAAGGAAAATAACATAGATAAAGCATTTAGAACTATACCCAACATATAAGAGGTTAAGTTATAAGAAATAGCTGTTTTTGTGGATCAAATGGTTGTATGTTGGCCATGCCATATAATTTGACCTAAAAGTGATGTATAAATGTTTCCTTTTATTTGTGTTATTACCACCAGTAAGGGCAACTAGTAAAAAATTAGATGTTAAAAAAAATCAGAGAATATCAACTTCTAACATCATAGTATGAGGAACTCCACCGACCCAGTCCCCAGTGAAACTTATAAAATTATTTAAAAATATATATATTTAGAGCTTCTATAAATGGTCAAATATACGTGCAAGGGACAAATATAGAAATATCTATTAAGGAATATCTACAAAAATTCTAGAGGAAAGGTGGGAGTCTGTGGAATTTGTATCAAGATTGCTCCTTCCTTCTAGCTTAGCAAGGCAGAGGCTCCATTCCAGACTCCCTCAGCCTAGACTGGGGCTCCTTATGCCTCCACCTCCCCAGTGAAGGATTTTCTCCCTGTGAGGAAGCGTCGGTGTTTCTCATCCACCTTAACTACCTGCTGCTGAGTCTCAGCTCCAGTAACTGCCGTAGATTGGTGCAGGCTTCCCTCTTTCCACCCAGCCTCCACTGTGGACTACAGAATTCGCTAGAGGAGCTCAACAGTAGATTTGAGCTGGTAGGAGAGGAACACGCAGACTTGAAAGTATTGACAGGGCTATGCAAGCTGAAGAGCAGAGAGAACAAAGAATGAAGGAAACGAGAGCTCAGAGAAACGTGGGAGACTACTGAACACACCAAGATGTGCATCGTGGGAATATGAGAGAGAGAGGAAGAAGAGAAAAAAATATTTGCAGAAACAACGGCTGAAAACGTCTCAAATTTATTGACAAACAATAGCCTCGATGAACATCCAGGATGCTCAATGAAGTCAAAGAAGGATAATAGCAAAGGATCTCATTGTATCTTTATAAACAGCTGCATCATAGTAGAAGTGCTGAAAGTTACAGACGAGGAGAAAAATCTTGAAAGTAGCAAGAAAGAAAAATGGTTCATTACTTGCCAGGAAGTCCCAATAAGAGGAACAGAGAACATCTTACTAGAAACCATAGATGCCAGAAAACAATGGAGTAAGATACTTACCCTGCTGGTGCTGAGCAGTGGGGGGCCCTGTCAGTCAAGTGTCCTATACTCCACAAAGCCATCTTTCAGAAATGAAGGCAAAGTAAAGACATTCCCAGATAACGACTGAGAATCTGTTACCAGCAGACCCTCCTTACAGGAAACACGGAGGAAAATTGTCCCAGCCTAAAGCTGATAACTCTAGGTAATTTGAATCCACATGAATGCCAATGAGGATAAATTCCAGAAATCTACTACTAGGAAAATCACATTTAAACTATAGAAAATCAAAAACAGGGAGAAAATTTGGGGAAAAAAGAGTAGGGGGAAAAAAAAAAAAAAAACACCTTGCTAAGCAGGAAAGTAGAATAAGAAACACATCAGACTTCTTGCTGGAAATTGTACAAGCAGGGGAAAGAGTGGAGTTAAATGTTTAAAGCATTCAATTAAAAAAAAAGCCTCATCAACCTAGAATTTTGTATCCAGTAAAATTTACACTTCAAAATTTGAAGGAGAAAAAGTGAAGGAGAAAGACTTTCTAGCCCAAAACTCAAGAATCTGTTGCCAGCAGACTTGCCTGGCAAGAAATGTTAAGCTCTTCAGAGAGAAGGAAAATCATGCAGGTCAGATGCTCCAATCTACATAAAGAAAGGAAACACATTATAGAGGGAATAAATTAGTGTAAAATAGTTTACTTTTTGTATTTGTAATGTAAAACATCAGTATCTCAGAGTAGTTACTGTATAATTCCATTTTTACAAAGTTCAAGTATAGGCAACCTGAATTACGGTGTGTAGAGATGAACACATAGGCAGTGAAGGTTCACTAGGGTGTGAAGACTGCAAGGGGCACAAAGGCTCTATGTTTTGACCTAGGTGATAGTTTATATAGGTATTTTTGTCTCACATACTCTCTTGCTGCTGCTGCTGCTGCATCACTTCAGTCGTGTCCGACTCTGTGTGACCCCATAGACGGAAGCCCACCAGGCCTTCCCGTCCCTG
>SJYS01017158.1:845603-856056 GCA_006410695.1 Philantomba maxwellii | reverse complement strand
AGACGTAATGTGTGTTTAGGGAATAAGACATGATTTATTTGCCAACCACAGAATTGACTAAGTTATTGAACAAAATTGGCAAAAATGTTTTAGTCTCAGAATATATGGTTATTTTGACTGCTTCAATTAAAAATCACTTAATAGCATCAGTTTATCATTGCCAAGGAGGACCAGAGATTTAGGAGGATCTTACCAGCATCTCTAAAGACGGCGCTTGCCTCAAGTGATTAGATGGACAAGAAGGAGTGTGAAAGAGGTGCTAATTGCATCTCAGAAGAGTGAAGACTGAGGCAAACCACTTAATTCAATGTCTTCTCTCGTGTCAAATCAGCACATATAAAAGCATTTAAATATATAATTTCTATGTAATGCTGCCTACAAATACTGAGATAAGAGGTACTCATGGAGTCAAATGCGATAAACCATTTCAGTTTTTGCCATCGATTCACACCTTTCTTTTCTGCATATTTTCTGCTTAAATCGTGGGAAGATGCCTGAGTGCGGTGGTTGCGGGAGCTGAGGAGTGTGTGTCACGGCCCCCGGCTCGCGTACCAGCCTCGCGTACCTGCGTGTGCAGAGCCTGTCCCTTCTGAGAGCTTGCTTTTTCCTTCCGGAGCCGCCTGCCCCCCACGGTGAATCCTGGGGCTCCCCCTGTAGCTGTGCTCCCAGAGGAAGCCTGGGGCCTCACTGTCCTGGCCCAGCGCCCACCCCTGGTCCCCGTGTGGCTACCGGCCTGAGGGCTCGCGCTTCCGTGATCACGGGACGTTTAGGCTCTCACTAACATGAAACTTAAATTTCAGTCAGTGGTTTTCATGTGCACGTCAGTCTTCTGAAGGTTGATAGTTCTTAAGCCATCGAATAAAAGGGCTATAAAATAGGATAATGCCCCTTTTTACTTCCTGTCCCATAAACCTTGAAGTCAGCGCGTCCGTTCATAATTCACCACTCACCCCGAGACGGTGCCTGTCGCAAGCAGAGCAGGTGGGTGGGACCAGAGCCGCCACCCACCAGGAGAGCGTGGGGCAGGGGGTGCGGCTGAGCCCCTGATGGTCCAGGGGCTGTCTACTCGTCAACCATCCCCGTGGACTACGGCCAGGGGACTGAATCTCAGCCAGAAATGAGTCTCTGACCGCCTTACAGACCTCTTCTTGAAAGGTGCTTTTCCTCACAAGAAAGTATTCAGCATTTCCTTGCTGGCAGTGCTGAGCTCTGACCAGACCTTGCCCACCAGCCCTGGAGGGGGGTCTGTGGGGCCATTGGCCATGGCCCCTGGCAGCTCTGCTGGCTGCTGGGCTTCGGCTCCAGACACCTCCCCTCCTCATCGCCTCCGAGGACTGCTCTCTTCTGAAAGCCCTGGGAAAATCGTTTTCTGCTTCCATTTCCTTCCCTGGTTCAGTTGCAAAATGTATGTGGTTATATCTAATTTTTAAAAACATCACGGATGATGGTCTAGAGACTGAAGATAGCATTTCATGTGAGGCATATTTCCAACGAGCAGAGGGTGAAATGAGCTCTCTGCCAGTGGGAAAAGCATCCCTTTTGCCTTCTGTGATTTACATTTCAAAACAGCCTTTGGGGAGAAAGTTAACTAATAAACTAAGTCTCTGCCTACATGATTGAACATATATCACAATTCTTGTTTTCATCTTGCCAAACCTGATGGCTGAGGCTGAAATTGACTCTGTTAACTTGTCTTCCTAAAGCTCTTGTTCACTGCTATTAAGGACTGCAATCTAAGTAATGAATTTATTAGATCAATTATTTTAATCTTAATGCATGTTTAGGACTTCAAAGATCCCTTTCTTTTGATTTTCATTCATTTAAATAGTTTCCTGCACATCACAGCTTCCAATGCCTTCACTTTGATACATAATTACTATTCTGCAAGGATTCCCTACACTTTTAATGTCTTTGGACCTTAGGATTTTAACAGAGTTAAACACAAACAAGCGGAGAAAACAAGGGTCATGGAGAAACTGAGCACTCGGAGAAGTTTTAAACTCTCGGTCAAAGTGTGATTCTGTATTTAAGAAATCAAAAGCACACTGAGAGATGCCTTCAGAAACATTGACAGAAATTGCTTTGATTTTAGAACTCTAGTGTGCATTTATATCATCTGGGATTACACTCATCCCTCGGTATCCTCAGTGGGTTGGTCCCAGAACCCTCACCCTGTACTACCCCTCACTTCAGAGCTACCAAAATCCAAAGATGCCCAAGCCCCTTACATAAAATGGTGCAGTATATGCATGTGACATCGGAATACTCTCTTGTGCTTTAAATCATCTCCAGATCACTTGCAACTCTTTGTGGCCTCAAGGACTACCTATGCCAGGCTTCCCTGTCCTTCACTGTCTCCCAGAGTTTGCTCAGCCTCATGCCCATCGAGGCAGTGACGCCATCCAACCGTCTCATCCTCTGCCACCCCCTTCTCCTGCTGTCAATCTTTCCCAGCATCAGGGTCTTTTCCAATGAGTTGGCTCTTCGCATCAGGGAGCCAAAATATTGGAGCTTCAGCCTCAGCCTCAGTCCTTCCAATGAAGGCCATCCTGTAGACCTGTTTATCTCAGGGACAGTTTCAGCAGCCTGACTCAGCAGTGAAATGCATGAGGACACACTCATAAGTTGATGAAGTGGTGTTTGTAGGCCATGATCTCAAATAAAAAGAGATCAAATAAAAAGATATTTAAAAAGCCATATTTTGAAGTAACTAGAACTGGACCCTTCTGTATTTATTGTCTTTTTTTTCTATATTTTTTTATTTCTATATTTTTACTATATTTAAAAACATATATTGATGAGAATTCAGTATCACCTATAAAATAAAATTTTGAAGGAAAGTAAATGCAAAAAAATTAATGATTTTACGAGGAACATCTTTCTTAGAGACTTGATATTTCTAGGCATTGCTCTTGGCTTTCCTTTCAAGACTTCTGGCCAAACCATAAACATAAATGTCTTGGCCATGTGGAAATGGTTGTAAAAGGTATTTAAAAGAAGGCTAATCCAAGAGCCTTGGATGTTATGCTGGCCAATGAGTTGGCTCTTGGAGAGTTTATTCAACCAACCTGAAGTTCTTTTTCTGAGAAATTCATATTGCTTTTTAATACAATTATCTTCGTTCATACCCCTAAGATTTACTGAAGTTATAATTGAATATTGCATTTTTAAGAAGGTTTCTTAATTTATTAATTCCTTCATCAAAGTTTGCTTGGTGTTGTTCTGTCAGAACAATTTAATTTTACACCAGCTAATTTAGCCTATATAATATTTCTCCTGAAATTCAAATAGCTTGGCAAGCTGTTACAGGTGTAAGAAAGAAAACACTTTTATAGGAAGCATTAAAATGTTAAATTGTGAAGTGCAATCATTTTTTCAGTCCTCAGAGGCATTCCATTACTAACCCTCCTGTGTCCTTGAAAGAAAATGTGTATTTCACGGAAAGGCCAGTGCTTTTCTCAGTTGCCCTTTCATTGCCTAACGCACCTCCTTCCTTCCTGCCTCCTCCTATCCCGGAAGTTCTTCCAGGATTGCTGACTAGAGTAGCAGCAGGACCTGGTTTCTGAGTAACCAAGAAAAAAGAAAAAAAAAAATTCCTCGTCAGTTGTTAACAATATGCAGTGAATAATTCAGAAGTGATGAAGCAACGTCTCGTTTGACAAGACCATACCTGCCACCGAGCTGCCGGCGCGGTCGCCGTGGCCTTGGTTGGGGGATGCGCGGGGTTCAGAGGGCTTCGGAGAGTCTGGAGGAGCCTGCGGCCGGGGAGCGCTCGCCAGCCTCCTTTCCACTCTTCACTTGTTGGGCCCGGAGCTGCTTATGTTACTGATTGCATAGCACCTGGGCAATGTTTTATCTAATTTCTGATAAGGCTTTGTTTTATAAAGTGAGTTTGCTTCTGTGGAAATAAACGAGGAGAACAAACAGAGGCTCTCTNCGGGAGCGCTCGCCAGCCTCCTTTCCACTCTTCACTTGTTGGGCCCGGAGCTGCTTATGTTACTGATTGCATAGCACCTGGGCAATGTTTTATCTAATTTCTGATAAGGCTTTGTTTTATAAAGTGAGTTTGCTTCTGTGGAAATAAACGAGGAGAACAAACAGAGGCTCTCTGCCCACTCACTCCAGCAACGGAGGGAGCCTTGCTTTCTGAGACGCAAAGGCCGGCGAGGCCCGGAGGGCTTTACAGGGGGAGGAGGGGGCGTGCGGGCCCTGATCCAGGCCGTGCCCAGGGGCTGGAGGCGGCTGCCTGGAGGAGGGACTGGTCTGGGGAGTGTAGTGGGCTCCCCTGGGTGGCCCTGAGCTGGGGAGGGGGCGGGGGCCAGCGGTGACCGGGTCTCAGCCTCCCCAGCTGAGGGGCAGGGGACGCGCCTGGTCTCCGCGGGCTTCGCACGCGGGTCAGCGTCCCGTTGCCTGAATGGTCTCTCATGTGTTCAATCTCTCGTTTTGTGCTGAGAAACTCACCTAGTCACGTGTGAACTGAGTATTCTTCAGTGGGAAGTCTGAAATCAGGAAGGATATTGGGATATTTCTAAACTTACTTTTTAATTTGCACACAGCCACCTCTACTCTCTCCAGAGGGTGTAGGATCTGACCACCACCACAGTCAAGACACAGAATGTTACCTCCAGACGCCCTGCGCTTTCCGGTTGTAACCAGCCCCTCCCCACCGCCCTCACCCCAAGCAACCACTCACCCACTTTCTGACCCTGTGGGTTTGCCTTTTCTAAGACATCATATGAGTGCTTTTTGATCTGGCTTTTTTCGCATGTCATACAGTGGAAGACACATCCATATTGCTTTATGTATATCAATTGTTTATTCTCTTTTTTAAAAAATCTAAACTTCAGGTTTTATCTGAATTCCACCAGTTTTCCCCTAATGCCCTCTTCCTGCTCCAGGATCCCATCCCGGGTCCCGCGGTGCAGTTAGCCATCCTGTCTCCTTCGTCTCCTCCAGTCTGTGGCAGCTTCTGGGTCTCTCCTTACTTTTATGATGTTGGCACTCTGGAAGAGTACTAGTCAGCTACTCTGTGGAGTGTTCTTCCACGTGTTTGACGTTTCCTCGTGGTCAGCCTGGGCTTGTGGACTTGGAAGAGGACCACCAAGTGCAGGGCCCTTTGCGTGGCATCACCTCCGGGGCTCCAGGAGGCCAGCCTGCCGTATTCGCTACCTGGGGACCTGGACCACTTGGTACACGTGATGGGTGACAGGTTTCTCCAAGGTATAGCTCCTGAGTTTTTCCCCTAGACTCCTGGGAGATTTTTCCACATACTGACCAAACATGTAATGCTCTTCCACACCGGTGCGCCAGCTCTCTGACAGCAGCCGGTGTCCAGCAATTCAGTCCTGGGAGCTGAGCTTCCTTTTCCTCTCTGGCTGTGCCCTCTCCCAACTCCTGCGTGGGTTCACCTACCCAGAAGCCCTGCAGACCCCTCAGTCTAGGAGTTTTGTGGATGTTTCATAACATAAGCATAGTTGAGTACATCACTGCTCACTGGTGATTACCTCAGTCCCCAATCCCTTTCTTCCCCAAACCTGGCGGAGTGGAACTGATAGTTCCAAGTTTCTGATCGAGGCTTGTCTCTTTGCAGCCAGCCCCTTCCACCTTCCCCCAATCTTGTAAGCTCCCTAGGAACCCACCAGGAATCCTGTCTTTAGAAAGAAAGACACTTCTGTCACCCCTTGTTGTTATTATTCAGTCACTAAGTCGTGTCTGACTCTTTTCCACCCTGTGGACGGCAGCATGCCAGGCTTCCCTGTCCTTCACTATCTCCCAGGGCCTGTTCAACCTCACGCCATCCAATCGGTGATGCCATCCAGCCGTCTCATCCTCTGTCGCCTCTGTCTCCTCTGTCCCTCAGTCTTTCCCAGCATCAGGGTCTTTTCCAGTGAGTTGACTCTTTGCATCAGGTGGCCAGAGTATTGGAGCTTCAGCTTCAGCATCACTCCTTCCAATAAGTATTCAGGGTTGATTTCCTTTAGGATTGACTGGCTTGAATTGCCTTGCAGTTCAAGGAGTTCAAGCTTCAGTCCAAGCTCAAGAGTCTTCTCCAGCACCATAGTTCAAAAGCATCGATTTTTAGACACTCAGCCTTTTTTATGGCCTAACTCTGACATCCGTACATGAGTACTGGAAAAACCATAGCTTTGACTGTATGGAACGTTGTCGGCAAAGTAATGTCTCTGCTTTTTAATATGCTGCCTAGGTTGGTCATAGCTTTTCTTCCAAGAAGCAAATGTCTTTTAATTTTGTGGCTGTATTCACCATCCAGAGTGAATTCAGAGCCCAGGAAAATAAAATCTGTCACTATTTCCACTTTTTTCCCATCTGTTTGCCATGAAGTAGTAGGACCAGATGCCATGATCTTAGTTTTTTGAATGTTGAGTTTTAAGCCAGCTTTTTCACTCTCCTCTTTCACCCTTGTCTCCCTTACTCAGGAAATCCTAGTTGTTTCAGGAACTCAATTGCCAGGAACCCAGGCAGAGACCAAATGTGTGTTTCCCATTAGTCTCCAATTACTTAGAAGCAGGTCAGTCACTTGGTCCAGCCCACCCTTCGGGATGGCAGTGTGTTGGGATTAAACTCCACTTTCTGAAGAAAAGTGTCAATAATGTGGGCATCAGTTCAGTTCAGTCGCTCAGTCGTGTCCGACTCTTTGCGACCCCACGAATCGCAGCACGCCAGGCCTCCCTGTCCATCACCAACTCCCAGAGTTCACTCAGACTCATGTCCATCGAGTCAGTGATGCCATCCAGCCATCTCATNTTCCATGATCCAGCGGATATTGGCAATTTGATCTCTGGTTCCTCTGCCTTTTCTAAAACCAGCTTGAACATCAGGAAGTTCACGGCATGTGGGCGTGGGCACCTGTTAAAACTGCCGCAGCAATCAGCTGGTACTCTGAGGAGATATTTTAGGGCTATTCAAATACCGTTTCTCCTTAAATTTTATCGTCAGGGGATCTTGCTCGTAGCAGGTATTGTGGTGAAGTTCCGTTTCTCTCATTCTTTCTACGTTTATTATTTTGAGTTCTTCTGTAACAAAGATTTGTCTCTTCTCCCCGTGTATTTTTTTATCCAGACATTTATTATATTATTATGGGCGTGGGCATTTATGTTATTCCTTGACTTATAATCTGTTTTTAATTTGTGGCTCAGATTATTCCAGCCTTGGGAGTTTTTTCAGGTTGGCTTCTGTGTGTCCCTTTGATTCTTTTGTTTGTTTGGTTGGTTTTCTTTTTGCTCAGCATTTCCTTCCTCTCTGGACCCAGGGGATGCTGCAGGCTCGTTTCGTGTACTATCTGCACCAGCCTCGCAATTGGCCAGGCCTTAAAGGATTCCTGGTTTCCTTTATTGGAAATAGGATTAGAAAGATCTGGGTACTGAGTGTGCTTGTTGCTACTAGATTGTCACACTTCTAGGCCTCGCGGTAGACAGAGCTAGTACATTGATACAAATATTCTAACCACTCCCCCCCCCCCCCACACACACACANGCACCAGCCTCGCAATTGGCCAGGCCTTAAAGGATTCCTGGTTTCCTTTATTGGAAATAGGATTAGAAAGATCTGGGTACTGAGTGTGCTTGTTGCTACTAGATTGTCACACTTCTAGGCCTCGCGGTAGACAGAGCTAGTACATTGATACAAATATTCTAACCACTCCCCCCCCCCCCCACACACACACACACAAGTCTGTGTTCCAGGATCTGTCTGTATACATTTTTAAATAACCAGGAGTTCCTGCAGGTGTCCCTCTCCATGATCCAGGACCACAGGGTCATTACATTTTTCCCATTTCTTCTTTGTCACTTCTTTCTCTGACTTCCATTCTCTATAGTTTATTTACCCGCTTAACCCCAGTGCAGCTAGTTTCAGAACTGCTAACTCACACCCCTGTGAGAAACAGGTATACCAGCTAAACACTGGTTTTGTGTAACTCCCTTCCCTTTAGCCTTGAAATAACCAGTGAACACAGTTTTCCAAAGCTGGTTAGGGCACTTCCCTTTCCTCACTTCCTTCAGTAAGATTGCATCTCACATCTGTATTTCATTCATCAGTCATTCATTTATCACAGTCGAAGCTCCATCCTGGGACCTTCCAGTACCTTGGCTGAGTTGCTTCCTTTTTTAGTTTGCAAGCAGTGAAGTCCAGTCTTTGATGGGCTTCCTGTGGCCGTCCCAGAAGCACCGCCCACCGCAGTCCCGTCGCCCTAGAGACGCCCGCGTGTCCTCTGCTCCGTCCTTCCCACCCAAGCCTGGCAGCCACTAAGCCGTTTCTGAGCACACAGTTGTGCCACTGTCAGTATGTCACATAGTGGGGTCTTTAGGTCTTGCCTCGCAAAATGTATTTAAAATTTCTCGGGCAGTTGTGTGAATAAGCAGTTCGTTCCTTTTAATGTTGAGCTGCCTTCCATTGTCTGAATGTATCGCAATTTGTTTATCCACTCCTCTGCCACAGTGTGTTCTGATGCTTGGGGTGACTGGGAAGAGAGCCGCTACCAGCGTTGCCTGCGTGATCCTTTGTAAACTTGCGTTTGCAATTCCCTTGGGTGTATGCCTAGGAGCGGGTCAGATGTTCCATGTTTGATTTTTACGTCTGTGTTTGTGAAACGTTTTTTTACCGAGAACACGGAATGAGCCGCGTTGTCCTTGCACGCCTTTGGAGGCCCAGTCACATGCGGGTTTGTTGCTATTGTTGTTTTAGTTGACCGATTTCCCCCCTTAATTTCCTTGAAAAATTCAGTATCCTGTTGATGAAGAGCATTTTCCTTTGGTCCATACTTAGTGATCTGTTTAATTATTTGGCAGCACCTCTTCTAAACAAACAAACTCAGGGGTCCTTTCATCTTTTCTTGCCTTAAAAAAAATATGCCTAATCATTGTACAGAGATGATGGGGGGAGAGAGAAAAAGAGAGGAAGGAGGAGACAAGGGCAGAAGACGTCATCCAGGGTGCTGGGGAGGGTGGGGCAGACAGGGAAAAGCCTCGAGGGCACTGGAGACACCAGCCTGATTCGGATGAAGACACAGCAGCAGCGCTGCGGCCGAGGGACACAGACCGCAGTGACTGTCCAGTCTTGGGGCCACGCAGCACCAGAGCACCAAGGCTGGGTGATCTGAAGACTGAACGCAAGCCCTAAGCACAGCATTTAAGAACAAGCACGGGGTTTTTGTACTTGCTTAGATTTTCAAATAGCAGAATGCAGACCGTTTCGCTTCTGGCTCAGTGGTTTAACTCCAGCCCTAGGCAGGAATAAGCAAATATTGTTTCCATGTGACAAGTCTTTAGCTACTATTCGAAACACTTTCTTCCTAAAGAGCTATAGTCAGGAAATGTCAGCCGATGACTGTGTATCTGAATATATCTTTGTGGGGTTGTATTATTTTTAACCACAACTGGGCCATGAATTGCTTAAAGAAATTGAAAATATTTTTGCATTGAGCGGTTTAGGGAAGACCACACGATAGACTGCTAGTCCTGTTTGGGGGACTACATTTCTGCTGTTGAAACCTGAAAGTTCCTCAGGCCAGCCTCTGCTCCCCTTAGATCGCTGGTTTCTCGTGGAGGTGCGTCCTGGCGTGGGGTGTTGGCGAGGCGTGTCTGGTCCCCAGCGGCAGCCAGTCACAGGATAGGAGGCAGGCGTGGGGCTCACGATGGTCCTGCAGGATGACAAATGGCTCTGTGCCTGTGTGGCTTCCCCACACCTCCCTGGATGTTTACACAGACTTAGAAAAACAAACATTGATTATGATCCGAGCCAAGCACTCCATTTTAAAAATAAGCATATTGTGTTTTTGCAGAGTTTTTAACATACACTGAAATTCTCCACAAATGCAATTACTCAGTAAATTGAGGGAAAATTGTACTTTGTTTTGTTGGGAACTTTACCAAGAACTGTTCACCATTTCAGCAATGCCCCTGTGGTATGCGCGCACCTGTATCTGTCTTCATTTGCAGCCGTGGCATGCAAGCATCTAACAGAGGGAACTGGGGATTCAAAACAAGAGACTTAGAGCCCAATGTTTTCTAATTAGCAGAGGAGTATTAGATATGAAGACACCATGCCTACTAGGTTTTATAAAATGTCATTTACTCTCATCCTCGCTCTCTTGTTCTTGCAGTATGACCACATGAAATGCATTATAAAATCGCATGCTTACATTAGTGATTTGAGGGGATTGCCTGCTGTTTTCTCAGTCTCTCTCTGATACTGGCCCCAGTGGCGCATGTGTTACAGCCGCTCCGCTCTTTCCCTTGAAGTACAGAGACCAGGCCTGTGGCTTGGCACGTGGGGGAATGTGTGACAGAAGCTGTGTGTCTGGAGGCTCATTTCTCAGCAGCCTGTCCCGTGTCAGAGTAGCACATTATGTGGACACAGCATTCAAAAATAAGCCTCGTTATTCCTGAGAATATCGTCTACTTATTTTTCTTCACTTTCAGTTCAGTTCAGTTCA
>SJYS01017158.1:741302-760020 GCA_006410695.1 Philantomba maxwellii | reverse complement strand
AAGTTAAATAAGCAGGGTGACAATATACAGCCTTGACGGACTCCTTTTCCTATTTGGAACCAGTCCGTTGATCCATGTCCAGTTCTAACTGTTGCTTCCTGACCTGCATACAGATTTCTCAAGAGGCAGGTTAGGTGGTCTGGTATTGCCATCTTTTTCAGAACTTTCCACAGTTTATTGTGATCTACACAGTCAAAGGCTTTGGCATAGTCAATAAAGCAGAAGTAGCTGTTTTTCTGGAACTCTCTTGCTTTTTCCATGACCCAGCGGATGCTGGCAATTTGATCTCTGGTTCCTCAGGTTTAAAGCTGCGAGATGGGCAGCCATTTCAGGGTGAGAGAGAAGCCTCTTCGCTCTCGAGGAACTCGGGTGTTTGTGTTGACAGACCCCCTCTTTGGAGAGAAATGTTTCTGAATCTCCCGCCACTGCTCTGGGGCACCTGAGCTCTGACCCGTGGGGACTTTCTGTGATGACGGGGGTCCTCTCTACTTGAGCCGTGCAGTGTGGTGGCCAGTACCCACAGGGCACTGTCGAGTACTCGAAATGTGACTAGAGTGTTTGAGCAAGTGGGTCTTTACCTTTATTAATTTATTTTAATTTTAGTAAGCGCGTGTGTCCAGGGGGTATATTAGACAGAACAGTCCTGTGAGAACACCCTGTATTCAAAAGGGCTCCCACTGAAGCCACCTGCGCACCGCCTTTGCTCTCCGTGTGCTCCTGGGATTGTGTAGAGGTGGCGAGGGCTGTCGTGACCAGCGACACTCCGGCTCCAGCCCCCTTGCTGGTGTGAGTGGGTGCACACCTGGGTTCACGCGCCCAAGGTCTGCAGCCGCGGAGCGGTTCCCCTGGGCGGGCTTCTCTTGGCAAAGACGGGTGGTCAGTCCCTCCTCTGGGGCAGCTGCGCTGCGCGCCTCCAGCGTCTATAATAATCTCTGTTAACGGCGCCCCGAAGAAGTGGTCAGCTCACGGCCAGTGTGGGGTACTTGGCAAGTGACTGATGACCTCATTACAGTTCCTTACAGAATATCTCTTACGCCAAGTCTTGCGCTGGGCATTGGACAGTCAGGGAAGCCAAGGGTGAGAAGGTCATCTAATTAAATAGGTGATTAAAAGAAGCATGTGAGCCATAATGGAGAGAAGCCCAGGTCACTATGGAAACGCCCAGGTGGACATCCGGCCCCATCTGGGGGACCCTGGGAAGGGGGTCCCTGAGGGACTGATGCTGACTGAGACCAAGGGTTGAGTAGGAGTTTGCCGGCTCAGGAGCTGAGGGGGAGGCCGCCCTGATAAGGGCACAGCGGTGCCTGGGGTCAGCAGACCCCCCGCCGTTCACGGCTGGATCATACCAACTTCCGGGACGAGAAGCAGGCTCGGTCCGAGCAGAGGCCCAGAGAGGCCTATTCAAGAAATGTGAATAGCCGTAAAAAATCCAGAAGATTCCACGTGGACACTGAAGAGCTGGTGGCCCTGGACCCATACGCCCTCAAGACAGCGGGGAGCCCGAGCGGCCGCCGCCCGAGTCTCGTGGGCAGTCCCGGCGGTCCCGGACGGCTGCCCTGACAAGGACGCCAGCCCGGCGCCGGTTCCTGTCCCTCTCATAGCGGGACGTCTCCTGCGGTGCCCGGTCTCTATCAGAAAGAGGTGAGAGGTCAGGCCGAGAAGCTGGGAGCATCTCACAGTGCTCGGCGGAGTCGTCCCCGAAGCCTGGCCGCTTGGTGCCCCCTGCTCTCCGCTAACTGACGGGTTCACCTCCATCCAGGACCCTCAGGTCGGGGCTCAGTTACTCCAGGGCCCCAGAGATGGGTGGGTTTCCGGGAACCAGTTTCTACCCTGCGTTCACGCGTGGGCTGTCTCCTGGACTGATCTGCCCGAGAAATCGTCTGCAGCAAGGAGCAGGGCGTCCCCTCCCTTTCTCAACTGCTCTTCTCCTGCCGGTCAAGGGAAGAGGCTCCGTCCCACCAAAGGCTAGTCTTCCTTCCGTGCATTGCTCTGGACTGTCAAGCCCTCCACTTGCTGGATGAAGAATAATTTCAGACACCGGGGTCAGTGCTGAGAAAGCAGATGCCCTGAATGCCTGGGTAAGAGATCCTCTTGCAAGTTGGGCGGCTTACAGTTCTTAGCTTTCGACAGAATGGAAGGAGGACTTAGGCAAGCTGTCAGCCAACACATCATGCAAAACAATGTTTGATGATAAATGACTGTGTGACTTTGGGCAAAGCCATCGGAATCATGTCAAAGAAGTGACTGACATTGTTACAATGAAACTTCCATTCTCATCTACTTATTTATGAAAATAAGTTTCCTTGGTGCATACATTTATAAAAACAAAAAATAGGAATAAAATTGATGCTGAATGCTTCCTCATTTTAGCTGGAAGTAATATTCATCCATGAATACATGAACTAATTAAAAAGAGAACAGTCTCATTCATCTCATGAAGAGATGTATTTCCAGTAGAATTTTACTTTTTATATTCAGTATTTTTCAAAATTTGTAATGATATATGTTGGTTTGATTTATTAAATATTAATAATAATTATAATGGATAGCCAACCTAGAAGTTTTTTTAACATATAGAGTTTTAGAATTAGAGGAATTTGAAAAAAATGAAATATCTCTCCTTTCTTATGTAGAGAAGTGTGATGCCATGATAAAAGACTTCCAAACATAAAACATACTCCAGTGAATAGAACCCTGTCATGGACTGAAGGAGAAAAAAGAATGACATAAAATTTCTAGACATTAAAAGGAGATTTTTAAATGAATGAAGGCTGGCATCCTTTCACAAAGGAATCTAGGTCCCTTTTAGGTGAGTGTGAAAGGGTGATCTGAAGGTTTATTTAAAATGCACTAGAAATTAAGTGTTGTCATTCAATTGCTTAGTCATGTCCGACTCTTTGCGACGCCATGGACTGCAGCACGCCAGGCTTCCCTGTCCTTCTCCATCTCCTGGATTCAATGTAACCATTTAAAATGTAAGCTTTAAAAGATGTGAAAGGGATACAGGGGATATAGTTTCTCAAAATTCCCTCATGGTTGATATGGGCATAAATATGTGAAGCCCATGGTCAGTGAGAGTGGTAGTGAGAGGTCTGTGCTTAGTTAGGAAATGAGAGTTGAAACAGGGAAAGAGGAGGGGCGGGGGGTGTGGAGCGGAGGGCCGCTGCCTGCCCTCCTGAAGGGCCCGGACAGTGGGAACGGGAGGTCCACTGACAAGGAGAGGCCACAGGAGACTCGGAAGCGCTGGGCCAACGTGCTTACAGTAGCACAGGGAGAGCGGCAGAATGGAATAAAAGCACCGTTAAGCATATGACGCTCGCCTTAACCCTGGACACCCGAGAAAGTGACTGGGCTGGTTCAGGACCTTTTTTAGCGCCCAGGTGATGTTACTATAGCCATCCCTGAAAATTATCAGACCAAAGCCAAGGTATGGTCCTTGGACCGTGATTATCATATCATCTTGGGAGCTTGTTAGAAATGCAGAATTCTGAGCTCCATCTTAATGGCCGCTTTATCAAATTCTGCATCTTAACAGGATGTTTAGGCGATTCCTATTCTAAACAGTAAAGTTTGAGAAAGCCACGGTTTCTAACACATTCCCAGGTGATGCTGCTGGTTGAACAGCCGAGCTCTCGAGTGGTGCTGCGCAGAGGTTCTAGCGCAAAGCTGCTCAAAGTGTGTCCGGGGCCAGAAGCGCCAGCATTACCTGGATGCTTACGAGACGCGCAGATTCCCAGAGTCTCACCCCAGCCTAGCGACCAGCACCTCCGACCACGGCCAGGAGCCTTGGCTCAGCCGGCTCTCCAGATTCTGATAGTGAAACTCGAGAAGGACTGCTCTAGGGAGAACCCGCATGGATCTGGACCGCTCTGAGCCTCCAGTTAGTGCAGGGAGATGGCTCGGCGTTCAAGACCGGAAAGGACAGCTTAGTGAGAGGCTTGCTGCCGAAACTGTCATCCCAAGCTTCACTGTCTCCAAGCCTGTGGCCACCCGTTCTGCTGCGAGCCCCGGATGCATAACAAGCGGGGAAGGTCACCTGGACACTTTGAGGACGGTCTCAATCACCTCCCCCGCCCAGACCCGCAGCCCAGTCCAGCTGACATGCCGGCCGAAGGCGAGGAACACACCCTTCCTTCCTCACTCTGCGTCACTGGAATCGACTCCCTGACAGCCTGACAGCAAGGCATCCAGGCCTGCATGGCAAAGAGAGCCTGGCGTCAGCACACCAGGAAACGGCCCAGGAGAGCACGCGGCAGCAAGGAGGGGAGGGGGCCCGCCTGCGCTCCCTGGGGCGGGGCGCCTCGAGGGCCCGCAGAAGCCCCTTCCCACTCACTGTGCAGGGGGAGCACCGGTCTAGCCAGCAGCCGCCATGGGACTCGATCGTGGAGGGGCTTGTGCAGACAGGCGCCTCCCTGGGCTCTCGACTTCCAGGCGCTGGCTTAGTGTGGGGCCTGGTGCCCACCCAGACGGGAGGACAGACTCACTCTCCTTGACTCTGTTGACTTCAGGATTCTGCAGAGCGTGGACTCACCTTGCTTTGTCTTCTGCACCAGGTTGAATACCCTGGCTTCAAATTGTCTTCTCTTTGACTACAGATGGGATATGATTTATTAACTTTGTCTCTAGCAATTTTTAAAAAGGAACTTTTATTGTGGAAAAGAAATTGTTAAAATTTTATCACCTGCAAAATAGAACTTGTCTCTCTCTTCTCCAAATTAACTAAAATTGATGATATTCCTTCATTAGTTTTCATTCATTTTTTAGCACATCTGATTTTTTTTAAATTCATAATGCTTTTGATGAAAATTAATTAGTTTCTTTTAGAACTGAAACAATATTATCATAGGCACTCAGACATTGTTATACAAAAAGGCCTTATTATAAAGCCTGTCCTCCTCTCTGAAGGTTTGAGTCTATTTTGTAGAGAACCCAGCTCACGATGAAACTGCAGAGGCGTTCAGGTTTTTTCACTGCTGAGGATTTGGGCCTCAGTCTTTCCATCTGTAAAATGAGGAGTCTGAACCCTGTGAAGTCTAAACTTCTGTTTTATGAGCCCAACAAAACTAAATAAACTTTTATAGACTAGATATGGGAAGAATACATACAAAGGCTTCTGTGACTATTATGCTGATTAAACATTTTCTCAGCCCTGTGAAGAATACCAATCAAAAGCTGACTGGTGCGGCTCTAGGATTTTTCCCTGGGGCGGCGGGGGGGNCCTTCTCCAATGCATGAAAGTGAAGTTGCTCAGTCGTGTCCGACTCTTAGTGACCCCATGGACTACAGCCTACCAGGCTCCTTCGCCCATGGGATTTTCCAGGCAAGGGTACTGGAGTGGGGTGCCATTGTCTTCTCTGAAAAGAGGTCCTCGACCTGCCCTAAGGGAAAGCAGGTCTTGCCTCGGAGTCCCCAGGCAGTGGGTCTTCCTTCAGCATTTACATGGGATTCTCTCTGTGCACAGTTTTTTATTTTTAATTTTTTTTTTCAAGTGCAGACTAGTCAATTAAAAAGAAGCTCCATTTGCAGTGAATATTTATTTAACACTGAACCTGTCTCTTATACACATCTGGTTTGAGTCTATTTTGTAGAGAACCCAGCTCACGATGAAACTGCAGAGGCGTTCAGGTTTTTTCACTGCTGAGGATTTGGGCCTCAGTCTTTCCATCTGTAAAATGAGGAGTCTGAACCCTGTGAAGTCTAAACTTCTGTTTTATGAGCCCAACAAAACTAAATAAACTTTTATAGACTAGATATGGGAAGAATACATACAAAGGCTTCTGTGACTATTATGCTGATTAAACATTTTCTCAGCCCTGTGAAGAATACCAATCAAAAGCTGACTGGTGCGGCTCTAGGATTTTTCCCTGGGGCGGCGGGGGGGGGCACGATCCTTAAACAGGGCCAGGGGATGGGAGGAGGGGAGTGGACTCCATCAGGGGTCAGGTCCTAAACTGCAGGGACTGGGACTTGCCGACCTGGCTCTCAGGGGACACCGAAGCTTGGCATCTGCACCTTCACTGATCTTTCCCAGATAAACGGCTTCCTACAACTTACTCTCTTTTGCAACACAACACTGTGAAACCAAACTTTAGCAAACCCAGGGGAAAATCCACGTTTTCAACTATAATTTCAACAGCGAAGAATTTGGAAAGAACCACCTCGAAAAACCCCTTCATGCCAACAGCAGCTCCCAGCATGAGTCCCAGGCACGGGACATCGCTGTCCTGACAGCCTCAGAGACAGAAGTCAAACCTACTTTCCTACCGTGTTTCTGATTTGGTCTGAGTGAACAAGAGCCTTAATTCGGATAATATGTGCGATTATGTGTTCAAAATCCATTAGGAGTAAAACCTCCTGAATGAATCCAATCATTACTTAACAGATAAGTGTGCATTTCTCCTGCCACCCACCCCGCCAAGAGAAGGGCTTTTCACATAATACTTGGTCAGCCGGAATATGTGTCTCAGCAGAACATCCGTGGTCACACAAGACACAGAGAAGGAACCGGGCTCCGCGGCCCGGCCCAGGGAGGCTGCCCACTGCCGGGCAGTGCCAGGGGAGGAGGTCTGAGAGCCGGGGCAGGGCAAGAGTGGGGACCCAGCAGGTTCTCATGAACAGAGGGGTCTGAGCCGGGAGGCGAAGCCGCTTAAGCCAGCGGGTGAAAGAGGATAAAAACATCATCTAGGTCTGTCAGTGGTCGGCCAGACCCATGGAAAGAACAGAGGGATGCGTGGGCCGTGGAGCTCATCAGAGGGCCTGCAGTTTGCTTGTGCTGAAAAGAGGTCCTGCTGCTGCTGCCGCTAAGTCGCTTCAGTCGTGTCCAACTCTGTGCGACCCCAGAGACGGCAGCCCACCAGGCTCCCCCATCCCTGGGATTCTCCAGGCAAGAACACTGGAGTGGGTTGCCATTGCCTTCTCCAATGCATGAAAGTGAAGTTGCTCAGTCGTGTCCGACTCTTAGTGACCCCATGGACTACAGCCTACCAGGCTCCTTCGCCCATGGGATTTTCCAGGCAAGGGTACTGGAGTGGGGTGCCATTGTCTTCTCTGAAAAGAGGTCCTCGACCTGCCCTAAGGGAAAGCAGGTCTTGCCTCGGAGTCCCCAGGCAGTGGGTCTTCCTTCAGCATTTACATGGGATTCTCTCTGTGCACAGTTTTTTATTTTTAATTTTTTTTTTCAAGTGCAGACTAGTCAATTAAAAAGAAGCTCCATTTGCAGTGAATATTTATTTAACACTGAATAGGTCACTTGCTGTATGAGCCCCCCAAATAATAAAAGTAAAACATCTGAGTGAATAGGGGAAATTACTGGCTACATTTAGGAAGTGATTGGATCCTCAGTATGAACAGGCTGAAAGTGTGGTTTCTGGAATACGTTTAGTGGAAATGGTATTTTATTGGAGCTGCTCCCCTACACACAACTTTACAGAAATCCAATTTAATAATTTTAGACCATATTCCCAATTACTTGAAGAAGGTTGGGTTTGCATGTCTTGATAACGCGTATATATTTCTGTTTGAAGTAAATGAGAGGAGCTTGCACATGGCAGGAGGAAAAAGAGCCCAGAAGTTTTATTAACAGTAAGTTTAGGTTGCTGATAAATGACACGCTCCCTCATTTCCATGAGCTGAATAATAAAAAGGCTCACAGGGGACACACAGCCAGTCACATGTGTGTGCATACACAGACCACACTTAGGCACGCACGGGAAACAGAATACACACGGACACAGCCCTTGGGGGTATGCCGTTAATACACTGTTTAAAGGGATCTCAGTAAAGATTTCCTATAAGTTATGTTTATTGCATAAAGTGAGTAGAGTATTAGGTGTGAATTCTAAACGTGCTCAGGGAATTCTACCCTCTGATTTTAAAAAGAGAAGGACGTTTGCCTAAGGAACTTGATTACCTCCTGAAAGGTCATTTTGGAAAATATATACCGTGTTCATCTCAGACCACAGTCAGTGTTTCCACACAAACCGCTCTCCCTCCCGCAGCCGCCCTTGCTGCCCACTCTCTCAGCACGCTGCTGACCCTGAGGAAGAGGAGCCAGCTGACCCCTCTATAAATTCCCTCCAAAGCGGTGTGTACCGCCTGGCTCTCAACTCGCTTCCCGCCTGTTTCCCAGGGGTCTTCCTGCTTCTGCTCACGCCTGGAACACCCCCACTTCCTGGAGCCGCTCTTCTGGGCGGCCTGGCCCTGCTGTCTCCCGCCCCTGCAAACTGCTCATGTGTCCTGTCTCCCTCTTGCCACCACCAGGCTCCCATCGGCTCGCCTGGACTCTGCCCAGGCTTGCGCTCCTACTGAAAGAACTGCACAAAGATTGGTACCTCCTTGCATATTTCTTAAAGATATTACAATTTTTATTAAGCATAAACATTTTCAAGAAATATCTGTTATTGACTTCATTGACTGTGGCTCAGTGGTAAAGAATCCACCTGCCGATGCAGGAGCCTCAGGAAACCAGGCTTTGATCCCTGGATCGGGAAGATGCCCCTGGAGCAAGGAATGGCAACCCGCTCTTGCCTGGAGAATCCCAGGGAAAGGGGAGCCTGGTGGGCTATCGTCCATGGGGTCACAAAGAATCAGATACGACTGAATGACAGGCACACGTGCATGTCTTAAGTGATTGTCATCTGCCATTTTCAATATTAATAAAAACAGGACATCATTTTTAATTTCTAAAAAGTGTCTGAGTTCTTGACCAAATCCGAGGGACTAACTGAAAAAAAAATCCCATATGTGCATGATTATAATTCAAAATTATACAATACATGTTGGAATTTTTACTTGTTAGAGTGAAAATTATCATTTTATTAAAATGCATTTAAAGCTTGTTAAAAGCAGACAAAGATGCTATCTAGCACGAATAATAAGCTTTTAGGAGACAATGTCTCTCTTGAAGACATGATATCGTCTTTCTAATTGAATTATTTGGTGATATTAACATTTTAATGAAGGAATTATCCTATTTTATATTTCTTCAGAAACTGATATTTAATTTCTGCTTCACGTTAATAATGTTATAAGTATTTAGCATATTTTAAATCTGAGGTAAAACTAATTTATATTTCATATTTCCCTAAAGAGAGAAGCAGAATGCGCTTCGTTGCATCATGTGTTTGTCTTCTTGCCTTGCCAGCAGCATCCGCTCTAGTGGAGCTATAGTTTGAAAATACTAATCCCAAGAGAATGATAATCTAGATAAGCAGTATCTTCGGTGTCAGAATTTGCCAATCATACAGGTGTTGTGAGGATGCATATTTAAAAAAAGGGCCCTGCTCGCTAAGCACGGTCCTCTGGCGTGAGGTATCTTGGTGCGTGTGGTTTATGGGAAAGTCTCCCCACAGCCCGCCGGTAAAGCGTCCTCACAGGCGGCCGCCGTGAGCCCAGCAGAGCCGCCCTTTGGGAAAGACTGGACCCAGAAGCAAATGGCTCCTGTCGCCCCTGGAGGAAGAGGAATGCAGTTAGAGTATGGCTGCTAAAGAATGAGGCCTGCAAGCGAGAGTGCATCCTGATTCCCTGACGGATTTTGACAAATAAGAGAAGAACATGTTCCTAACAGGAAGCACGTGTTGGAAGTATATTCTAAACTGTTTACTGGTTCTGGTGCCTTGAGAGGTTGCTTGTGAAGTGGAAGCTGAGTTAATCTGAGTGAGCGGAGAGAGGAGGAAGTCTTAGGTGGGAAGCCGGCCTTTTTGTGGACCATCGAGTTAGAGGACAGGCCCCGCTGCTGCCCTCCAGGCCCTCACGTTCATGATTAACTGTGTTCAAGGCTGTGGGCCGACTCTTGTTTTTCTCTTGGGATCCTTATTACGTCATTTTGAAATTTTGATGCCGAAGGTGGCTCTAGCTAGTGTCCTCTGTCTCGCAGACCAGCGGGCTGGGTGTAGAAAGTCTCTGAAGGACAGCTCCCGTGTTTGGAAGATGCTTTCGGAAGACGTGGTTACCATGCTGTCATCAGCCGGCACAGCTGGAAACACATTCATTTTAAGAGACTGGGAAAATGCGTGAGAGCTGCTATTTGTTTGAAAATCTGTCTCTTGAAATTTACTTTAAAACATGCTATTTAGGGAAAGAAAACCCTGCTTCCTTAGTCTTTAAACACCACGTACCTTTGCCATCGCAGTCGCCTACCCCCAGGGATCAGCCCTATGAACGCAGAGTGCTGACTCGTGGCCCGGCTGACTCGTTCTGTCTTCCTCCCAGCAGCGTGGACAGGACGTGTCTGCCATGTGGCTGATGCCCAGTGTGTGTGTTGACTTTGCTGTTTGGAAAGATGGGAAGAAATCTCTTGTTCAGACTAAGCTTGGAAGCAGTTTGCAGCCCTGAGTGTAGACTCTGGAGTGTGCTCGTTTATTTGACAATCCTGGGTGGTGTTTACACAGCGTCAGCTGTCGGGGATATAGCGATAAACATGACTGTCTTTTTGGCCCTCCCAGTCTAGTCTGTCTTATGTTACAGTCCTTAGGGTTTTTTTTAATCAAGTGAATTTAAATATTGAAAACTATGTGAGGAAATTTTTGTAATTAGATTTTGAATATGTGCATGCGTTTATTCTTAAAAAAAAATAAAACTTAACAAATTTCTTAATTTGAGAATATGGAATAGGGATTATAACTCCAAGGAATAAAGTACTTGAGGACGATACAGTAAATCTCACTTTCTTAGAAAACTTGTTGGGGCCAAATATGATCCATGGAATGCTAGAGGAGCAGGGGTTCAGGTCTCTGCTCCATCCCTCCCTTGTCTCACGACTCCCCGCAGGAAGGGTGCCTTCAGACTCCCGCTAAGCTAGAGGAAAGGGGAGAAGGCGCTGCCCGGGGCGATCGAGATGAGCACCAGGGCCCACGGGAGACCCGCGTCCTCCTCTCCCCGCAGTGAACGGACGCAGCCTGTACTCGAGCATGGGTCCTCAGCCCAAGAGATGCTTCGTCTGTGCGAGGTACACAAACACGCCTTACAGAGTGTTTGTGCAAATTAAGTCAGATGACATAAAAGGAGCTCCTCGAAAACGGCAGACGCTCAGCAAATGTTATTTCCCCTTATTTCCTTACCCATGTTCTTAGTACGTACTCATCGCCATTATCTGTTATTAGCCACTGAAGATGATCTGATTTTTATAGAGTGCATAGCAACCATACTCCCTAGTGCTGACAAGAAGATCTTTCAGTGGGAATGGAATGCAAACTTAAGACATATTCCACTCATGATATTTTAAAAAGTCACAATTATACTCGAAACCTATATTTATTAGAAAACGTAAAAGCGACAGGGTGGATTTATTCTACAATATTTTCTACTGGAAATAGAAGAATATTTGAGGGGTTTCAGTTCAAACGGGGGATGAAGATTCTTTATGAAGAATAAAGAACCTCTTCCTCTTCCTCCAAATGGTAGAAACAGGAACAAAGATGGATAGATGATAGATAGATAATAAATGAATGATAGACAGATGGTAGATAAATAGGTGGTTCTTGTTCAGTCACTCAGCTGAGTTTGACTCTTTGCAACCCCATGAACTGCAGCACGCCAGGCTCCCCTGTCCTTCACCATCTCCTGGAGTTTGNAATGAATGATAGACAGATGGTAGATAAATAGGTGGTTCTTGTTCAGTCACTCAGCTGAGTTTGACTCTTTGCAACCCCATGAACTGCAGCACGCCAGGCTCCCCTGTCCTTCACCATCTCCTGGAGTTTGCTCAACTCATGTGCATTGAGTCGGTGATGCCCTCCGACCACTTCATCCTCTGTTGCCCCCTTCTCCTCCTGCCCTCAATCTTTCCCAGTATCAGGGTCTTTTCCAAAGACTCAGCTAGATAACACAGAAAAAAAAGGAAAGGGGATATATTATGAAGAATTCCTGAAGAGAGAGAGCAAATGAGTGCATGGAAAGGAAGCTGGGAGCCGCCGAGAGCACGGTGACACGGAGACGCAAGCGAGGGGCCCGACGGCTCTGCAGCAGCCCCACCAGCTGCTCCCCACACCCGCGGACGTCTCGCCGCCCCGTCTGCTGTGGCCACAGGTGTATCTCCCGACAGGCGAGAGCGCTGAGTACTGAGACTGTGTGAGAGAGAGAGAGGCCAGTCCTCTAGTTCTAAAGCCAGGAGGAGAGGTTAGAACTCACTCCCAGAGAGACGACACCAAGCTCAACAAAGGGTATCTATGCAAGGAAACATTGAGAAGAGCAAGTCAAACCGGAAATGCATGCTTTACTTTAGGAAACACAGGAGAGAACGTTCACCAATAAAAATGAGAGATCCTGGGCCGTCCCCTGGGCCCGCAAAGCATATCACGAAGATGAAGCAGTGAACTGTCGACCCTGGAGCAGGAAGGAACGCAAGTGCTGTGCTTGGTATCCGGTGTGAAAGCTGTCTCCAACATCACTCGCTAAAGGCCATCATTTCCCCTCCCTGCCTCTGCTCGTGATTCTGCGGGTCATGAAACAGGAGGAGGAAGCTGGAGGATTATCTCCCGCCCACCCGTGGTCAGCTGGGCGCTGGGTTAGGAGTCTCCTTCCAGGGTGGCTTGTCCTCATGGACCTTTTACTTCTGGTGACTTCAAGGTAGTGGCACTCTTAGGATGCGAGAGGCGCTCATCAGTTGGGTTCCTTTGGATTTCAGGGAGCAGAGGAGCTCAACTCAAACTGTTTATTTACTTATTTTAATTGGAGGTTAATTACTTTATAATATTGTATTGGTTTTTGCCATACACCAACATGTGGGGGATTCAAACCGGTTTCTAACAGCTAGGTGGCATCGCGTGCGCAGCCGCTAACTGAGCCTGGCTCCTCCCGCTTCTCTCTTGTTTGTTTCTTTGTTTAAGTAGAATCCAAGCATCGCTTCCTTTGATGTCTCAGTAAACCCGGAGCTGTGTCTCCAGTACGTCGTTTCTCCCCTGCTTGCAGGGGTTGGTAATCCCACATGGGCGTTTCTGGGTCTGGGGAGGTTTGTGTGCTTCAAGCTGAAGAGTTTTAGTTGGTCCCCTGCTGTTTGGTTGCCTCCAAAAAGAAATGGAATGAGTAATTTGAACACAAATGGGAGAAAGCAAGACTCATTTCCATCCCAAGGAGAACTTGAATGTCTCCACCAGAAGGGCTGTCTGTTAACTTGGTGCTCGTTCAAAACCTTATTTGGGGCTAACACTTCTTTATAAGACGGCTTCGTGTGCCTGGAGTAATTCACGGAGATTGATTTGTAAAACATTCTGAATCAATTAAGGCTTTAATCAGCAAAGAAGCAAACTTCACATGGCTTGTGGACTAATTTTACCATCTCCCATCAAAGTGAACCTAAGCTGAAAAAAGAAAACAATTACGAGGATGCAATTATCTGTCCTGATTGCTGAATTAGGAAAGTTTGTGTTTATCCCTCCCCACGTAAAGGTGGGTACCGTCTGCGGAGAACGGCCCCAGCAGCTGTCGGGGTGACAGGCACCCCTCCTCGCAGACCCTCAGGGACTGAGGTTGACTTGGGTCCGGAAGACTCCAGCCGTCAGCTTTGAGTGACCCGGCACAACACAAAGGCTCCTGGGTACTGTTTTGTGGAAATGTTTTTGAGAGCAAGTTTCCAAAAGCTCCTTGCCAAAAGCAAGGACTTCTCGGGAACCCCTTAAATCTACATCTCATTTGAATTACTACATCTGCAGATCATCTACTTACGCAATGATTAGGAAATTGGTTTCCTTTATTTAGACCAGAGCTCAGCTGTGGCTTCATGTTGGAATCACAAGGGGAGCTTCGGAAAGTCCCAGAACCCACCCAGGCCTATTCCACCAGAACGTCGGGGGTGGGGGAGCCAGGCATAGGCACTTTTTGAAGTTCCCCAGGTAATTCTGGGCTGCAGCCAGGATCAGGAACCCCTGACTGAGACAGCATTTCCAGGAGAGCACAATCCCAGTCTGTGTTGCTATCACATGGTGGCTGTGTCGTTCTAAACTAGAATAATCTTTGACATTTTATTCTTCTCAGTAAAGGGTGTGTGGCTTTCCAGGTGGCTCAGCAGTTAACCCACCTGCGAGTTCAGGAGATGCAAGAGCAGGGATTTGACCCCTGGGCTGNTCCAGGAGAGCACAATCCCAGTCTGTGTTGCTATCACATGGTGGCTGTGTCGTTCTAAACTAGAATAATCTTTGACATTTTATTCTTCTCAGTAAAGGGTGTGTGGCTTTCCAGGTGGCTCAGCAGTTAACCCACCTGCGAGTTCAGGAGATGCAAGAGCAGGGATTTGACCCCTGGGCTGGGAAGATCCCCTGGAGGAGGGCATGGCAACCCACTCCAGTATTCTTGCCTGGGAAACCCCCTGGACAGAGGAGCCTGACAGGCTCCAGTTCATGGGGTCACAGAGTCGGACATGACTGAGTGACTGGATGCAGCAACACACCACGACACAAAGGGTGTGTGTTCAATACAGAATTAAAGGTAATTTTTGTGACCTTATCGGACTTTCCTCCCGTATTTACAAATCAGAAAGATCCCTTCCTCAGACACTTTCTGATTCCAGGTTTGGAAGCTGGTCGCCTGAACTATATGTTTCGTAAACCTTAGATGACCAGTGACTTTCACTTAGTTTTGTCCTTGTATTTATCAGAAATGTCGTCCTTTTTCTGACAAAACTAGGATTTGAGATACTGGTGGCCCTCTCCTTGAGGGCATCTGGTCTTAGCCCGTATATTGCAGGGCCCCTCGGAGAGAGGGCGGGGAAGTGCCGGTGAGAACACCCCGCCTGCTGGCCGCCACCCTCAGCCACTGCTCCACCTCTGTCTCGGGCTGGAGAGCTCTCCTTGGCGGTGTGACTGGCACACCTCAGAGGAGACCCGTCACTCCCGTTTGCCCGCAGGGTGCTTGCCTCTCACGTCATCTTGCCGCTCATCACACAGCTTCCTCCAAGAGAAGTTCCGGCAGAAACTTTTCTCAAAGTTTCCATCAGTGTCTCCACACCCCATTGCTGAATGGGTCCTTTTGTTTAAAAAAAAAAAAAAAAGTTTGTGATAAAATATGTGCAATACAAAATTTACCGTTTTAAGCAGTTCAGAATGACACTGAGCACTTTCCCATTGTTGCACAACCATCACCACAGTCCACTTCTGGAATTTCTTCATCTTCCCAAGCTGAAAGTTCTTCCCCTCTACACAATAGATCATTGTCCCCTGCACTCAGGAATTCTGCTCCCCTGCTGTCTCTGTGGATGGGGCTGCTCCTCCTCTGCGTGGAATCCTGCATTTGCCCTTGGTGTTAGACGTCTTTTGTTTAGGATAACGTTTGCAAGGTTCATCCAGGTTGCGGCAGGTGTCAGAATTTCCTTCATTTTAAAGACTGATTAGCACTCCCGTGTACGGAGGAGCCGCATTTTGTTCACCCATTCACCCGTCAGTGGACACTGGGGTTGTTTCGACTTTTCGGCTGCTGTGACTAATGCTGCTCTGAACGTGGATGTGCAAGTGTCTGTTCAGGTCTCTGCTTTCAATCCTTTTGGTCACACGCCCAGAAATGGACTCGCTGAATTGTATGGTAATCCCGTCTGACTTTTCAAGAAACTGCCATATCATCTTCCACAGCGGCTGCACCATTTACAAGATGAGCACACCTTGTCTGTGTTTCCCCCCATGCCACCATTTAGCTAAGTCCCATCTCTCCCCATTGAGGGACAGGATGCAGAGCAGAGGGAGAGAGATGAACGGATCAGGAGTGAACATCTCTCTGCGAAGAAGTCTTTTCCTCAGAATTATCCCCCGAATGTAGCAGAGTCTCCTTTGCTCCTACTTGAACTTCGTCTCCGGCTGCTGGCCTTCTGGGGTTGCCAGCTTTGTCCACACTTTTCATACATTTATGCAGCTTCCCACCACTCAAACCTCTTTCCCTGGACATCAGACAGGAGTACAAAGCACACCCTGGCCTGGACTTGGGGAGCGAAGCGTGTCCGCGGAGGTGAGACTCACGGGAAGCCTGCTGGAGCCACTCTGGAGGGGCGGGAGAGGGGAAGGAGGAGAGGGCGGAGGGGGGGGTTCGGGCGGACAGAGCCTCCTGGCGAAGGGAGGGCGGGGTTAGCCTTGAAGGAGGGAGTCTGACAGAGAGCCTGGGAGCAGTCCTTCCTTCCCCCTTTCAGGGGAGGTTGGAAGGAAACAGAGGTAAGAGCACGGGTTCAGAAATTGTTTTGACATATGACCTGCCGTTCACCAAAATACCTGCCTGCATGAGGGACTGGAGCAGCAGCCGTCGGCAGGAGGCCGAGGGGCCTCAGCCTCGGACACTCTGGTTTTGCGGGCTTCCTTCTGTGCACCCACATGCAGCCCAAGGCCCTACCGCCAGCACCTCTCCAGAGGTCATGCTGAGGGTCACAGGGAAAGGAGGCCTTTGTAGTCAGAAGAGAATAAGCTTTAAATATGCACTTGAAAGAGAAAGAGAACAGCAGTAAACAAGGCTATACTTGCGTACCCTGAGAGGGGGTTCAGTACCTGCTCGCAGGAAAGGGAGCCTCGGCAAAGGCTCAGAGGCAGAAAGAACAGAGCGTCAAGGCTGTGCTGCGTTAGCTGAGTTAGATACGCTGCGAGTGCCCCACAGCGTCCTTCTGAGCACCAGGAGGCTCATTTCCCTCATCGCGTCCAACCACATCTGAACCTCTCGCACGTCTCAAACTGCTTTGAAAGGCTGATTCCTTCACGCATTCATTAATTCAGCAGATATCGATTGGGTGTCTCTGCCTTGACCTGCTCCAGGCTCTGGGAGCCTGATAGTCACCCTGCTCTGATGAGCCCTGTTCCGTGGGCAAGACAGACAGCAGACAAGTCAAGAGGCGCCTCGCTGCAGCCTTTGCAGACGTGACGAGTGCTTGGAATGATGCAAGAGGCAGGAGCAGGCGCAGGGGCCCCAGGAAGGAGGGGGCTGTGAGGTTCAGGGGAGGAGGCCAGAGCAGCGAACCCACCGTCGCTGCCGCGGGGGAGCGGAGGGACAGACGGTGAGCGCCGTCGACCAGCACGGTGCACACACTCACACAGGGAGCTTTATGGATGCCCCCCACTTCCCATCCAGAGTCCATGGGCCGCAGATTAGAGCAGGAGAGAGACTGAGCTTTGATTTGGGGGCATACAGAAACCACGATGTTAGAATGGGGAAGCGTACCGTTCCCTGTGAGAACCACAAGACGAGTTTGCAGGGTGGTGATGTTGGAGAAGCAGTGTGAGAGAAAGGGATCAGGACCCCTGTGAAGGACTGGTTTGCCAGCTGGAGAGTCTGGATTTGACCCCATTGGTCATGACAGCTGGGTCACCAAGAGGGTAAATGGCTTGGAGCCCACAGCACTCAGCTCGCTGGCCAGCGTGGCAGCAAGGCTGTGGGACCCTGATGGACTCAGGCTGGAGGGTGTGGTCATTGCCTTCTTCCTCTGCCCTCCTGGCAAATTAACAAGGCACAGCGGGAGACTGTAGACGTGGCCATTGTGCGCGGGTGTTCATTCCTGGCACTCGTGGAAACCCATTTCTCCAAGTGATGACTCAAGAACTAAGAGGAGTTAAGGTCCAGCCAAACACAGGAAAAGCAAGTTTGGTGATTCTATCATGCTGGATGAAGAATTTGTCTTGGTCAATCAGTCAGAGGATATGAGTTCAAACTGGCTGAAGAAAAATAAAAGGGCTTTTAACACAGGAGAAAAAAGAAAATCAGCTCTTCCTTGAAAGCGTATTTTTCCCAAGCACATTAAAAAATTAGAATTTGATCATTTTGGTGGGAAGATATATAGAAGCATAGGTCCTTTTGATTAAAACATCTTAGAAAAACTTAAAATGCACGTCTGGATCTCTGGGTCATTCTCCAGCGTTGAGACTGCAGGCTGTTCTAGTCGGTTTGGGGGATAGCGACGCGTTTCAGCTCAGCCGTCATCCATGGGGCGTGCGTGGTCTTCCACCGCACGGCGTGTTCTGTCCTTTGTTTGCTTTTCTTTCACGAAAGAGATAAATGTTTTCTGGCAGGCCATTACTTATCCTTTATATCTTTCTAGAGATGATCAGAGTTCACAGATTACATAAACCCTCTCATAAAAACCCCATTTCGTAACTCGAGAGTCATTTTGGCCTGAACGTTAGCAGGATGTTAATTCTGGCGCATTTAGCTGCCACGATGAAGGATTGTGACTGTGGGGCTGTGTAAAGTCTAGATGAGTCATAGGTCAGCCTTATAAACTGGAAGGAAATATAATCAAGTAACCTGACAATTACCCACTAGAAATGTTATCGTTTATTGCTTATTAATGAACAATAAACAAAACTGTCACCAACCATTGATTCTGAAAAAAAACACACCGCTCAGTTTATTTCAGTGGCTGGCCTCATCTGAACAGGGAGATTTGTCTCAGGGAAGCACTGTGATTATTAAATACCATCAAGTAGACCCTTGATATAAGGAGATTAAAACTGTCTGTACTGGGGAACTAGACTTTATTAGAAAAGAAAGAGGAAACGAAAGCCACCTTACCAGGGCTGGCTTTACAGACTGGGCAACATCTGGCTCATAAGTCTGCTCTTTTTGCTGAAAACACAATTTGCATTGCTACTAGATGAGATAAAATAGGCGGACGCCTTCGCGCCAGTCAGCGCAGTGTGCTCGGCCACCCTGGCCAACCCAGTTCTCTCCTCAGCACTCTTCTTCCACAAGAACCCGCCGGTATTTTTATGCTGCATTCTACCGTGGTAAATGGGAGGGATTGGGGGCAGGAGGAGAGGGGAACGAC
>SJYS01017158.1:721034-737356 GCA_006410695.1 Philantomba maxwellii | reverse complement strand
AGAGGGCGGAGGGGGGGGTTCGGGCGGACAGAGCCTCCTGGCGAAGGGAGGGCGGGGTTAGCCTTGAAGGAGGGAGTCTGACAGAGAGCCTGGGAGCAGTCCTTCCTTCCCCCTTTCAGGGGAGGTTGGAAGGAAACAGAGGTAAGAGCACGGGTTCAGAAATTGTTTTGACATATGACCTGCCGTTCACCAAAATACCTGCCTGCATGAGGGACTGGAGCAGCAGCCGTCGGCAGGAGGCCGAGGGGCCTCAGCTCCGGACACTCTGGTTTTGCGGGCTTCCTTCTGTGCACCCACATGCAGCCCAAGGCCCTACCGCCAGCACCTCTCCAGAGGTCATGCTGAGGGTCACAGGGAAAGGAGGCCTTTGTAGTCAGAAGAGAATAAGCTTTAAATATGCACTTGAAAGAGAAAGAGAACAGCAGTAAACAAGGCTATACTTGCGTACCCTGAGAGGGGGTTCAGTACCTGCTCGCAGGAAAGGGAGCCTCGGCAAAGGCTCAGAGGCAGAAAGAACAGAGCGTCAAGGCTGTGCTGCGTTAGCTGAGTTAGATACGCTGCGAGTGCCCCACAGCGTCCTTCTGAGCACCAGGAGGCTCATTTCCCTCATCGCGTCCAACCACATCTGAACCTCTCGCACGTCTCAAACTGCTTTGAAAGGCTGATTCCTTCACGCATTCATTAATTCAGCAGATATCGATTGGGTGTCTCTGCCTTGACCTGCTCCAGGCTCTGGGAGCCTGATAGTCACCCTGCTCTGATGAGCCCTGTTCCGTGGGCAAGACAGACAGCAGACAAGTCAAGAGGCGCCTCGCTGCAGCCTTTGCAGACGTGACGAGTGCTTGGAATGATGCAAGAGGCAGGAGCAGGCGCAGGGGCCCCAGGAAGGAGGGGGCTGTGAGGTTCAGGGGAGGAGGCCAGAGCAGCGAACCCACCGTCGCTGCCGCGGGGGAGCGGAGGGACAGACGGTGAGCGCCGTGGACCAGCACGGTGCACACACTCACACAGGGAGCTTTATGGATGCCCCTCACCTCCCACCCAGAGTCCATGGGCCGCAGATTAGAGCAGGAGAGAGACTGAGCTTTGATTTGGGGGCATACAGAAACCACGATGTTAGAATGGGGAAGCGTACCGTTCCCTGTGAGAACCACAAGACGAGTTTGCAGGGTGGTGATGTTGGAGAAGCAGTGTGAGAGAAAGGGATCAGGACCCCTGTGAAGGACTGGTTTGCCAGCTGGAGAGTCTGGATTTGACCCCATTGGTCATGACAGCTGGGTCACCAAGAGGGTAAATGGCTTGGAGCCCACAGCACTCAGCTCGCTGGCCAGCGTGGCAGCAAGGCTGTGGGACCCTGATGGACTCAGGCTGGAGGATGTGGTCATTGCCTTCTTCCTCTGCCCTCCTGGCAAATTAACAAGGCACAGCGGGAGACTGTAGACGTGGCCATTGTGCGCGGGTGTTCATTCCTGGCACTCGTGGAAACCCATTTCTCCAAGTGATGACTCAAGAACTAAGAGGAGTTAAGGTCCAGCCAAACACAGGAAAAGCAAGTTTGGTGATTCTATCATGCTGGATGAAGAATTTGTCTTGGTCAATCAGTCAGAGGATATGAGTTCAAACTGGCTGAAGAAAAATAAAAGGGCTTTTAACACAGGAGAAAAAAGAAAATCAGCTCTTCCTTGAAAGCGTATTTTTCCCAAGCACATTAAAAAATTAGAATTTGATCATTTTGGTGGGAAGATATATAGAAGCATAGGTCCTTTTGATTAAAACATCTTAGAAAAACTTAAAATGCACGTCTGGATCTCTGGGTCGTTCTCCAGCGTTGAGACTGCAGGCTGTTCTAGTCGGTTTGGGGGATAGCGACGCGTTTCAGCTCAGCCGTCATCCATGGGGCGTGCGTGGTCTTCCACCGCACGGCGTGTTCTGTCCTTTGTTTGCTTTTCTTTCACGAAAGAGATAAATGTTTTCTGGCAGGCCATTACTTATCCTTTATATCTTTCTAGAGATGATCAGAGTTCACAGATTACATAAACCCTCTCATAAAAACCCCATTTCGTAACTCGAGAGTCATTTTGGCCTGAACGTTAGCAGGATGTTAATTCTGGCGCATTTAGCTGCCACGATGAAGGATTGTGACTGTGGGGCTGTGTAAAGTCTAGATGAGTCATAGGTCAGCCTTATAAACTGGAAGGAAATATAATCAAGTAACCTGACAATTACCCACTAGAAATGTTATCGTTTATTGCTTATTAATGAACAATAAACAAAACTGTCACCAACCATTGATTCTGAAAAAAAACACACCGCTCAGTTTATTTCAGTGGCTGGCCTCATCTGAGCAGGGAGATTTGTCTCAGGGAAGCACTGTGATTATTAAATACCATCAAGTAGACCCTTGATATAAGGAGATTAAAACTGTCTGTACTGGGGAACTAGACTTTATTAGAAAAGAAAGAGGAAACGAAAGCCACCTTACCAGGGCTGGCTTTACAGACTGGGCAACATCTGGCTCATAAGTCTGCTCTTTTTGCTGAAAACACAATTTGCATTGCTACTAGATGAGATAAAATAGGCGGACGCCTTCGCGCCAGGCAGCGCAGTGTGCTCGGCCACCCTGGCCAACCCAGTTCTCTCCTCAGCACTCTTCTTCCACAAGAACCCGCCGGTATTTTTATGCTGCATTCTACCGTGGTAAATGGGAGGGATTGGGGGCAGGAGGAGAGGGGAACGACAGAGGATGAGATGGCTGGATGGCATCACGGACTCGATGGATGTGAGTCTGAGTGAACTCCGGGAGTTGGTGATGGACAGGGAGGCCTGGCGTGCTGCGATTCATGGGGTCGCAAAGAGTCGGACACGACTGAGCGACTGAACTGAACTGAACCATGGTAAACAGTCCAGACGTTCCTTCTGTTTTTAAAATTAGTATGAATGTAAATCTGTACTCTTGTTTATTTCCTCAGAAACTAAGGGCCCTTAGGTCACTTGCAGTGTGCCATATATCTTTTTCTCTGTAACATGAGTTAAATTGTAAACATTTCTGCTAACGTGCACCCATAGGAGGGTGTTCAAGAGCTGCTGCTCATGAAAGAGGAATTTATAAAAAGGCATCCTTTTAGCCTTCAGAGTGAAGTATCTGCCTTGCCTGCTCTTGTTGCCTAATATCCTGAGATGAATAAATGATGTGTACAGTACCACTGCTCTGTGTAAAAAAATGTAAATTACTGTATTATACATTACATTGTCGAAAGGCGGTGATACGGAAGGAGATACGAGGTTATTGACATTTCTCCTAAAGGAGAGAGAGCTGCCTCTGGTGATTCTTGTAGGGGATTCTACTTAGCTGTAGAGCATTGTCAGTTGAAGATTTTCTTAAAAAAAAAAAAAACACCAGTGGGAACTAACATTGTGTGTTTTGGCACAGTTGTGCTTTTCATTTTCCCAAGATTTCCATTAGGGGAGCAAAGCCTGCAGGGAAGTGGGGCGGCTGGAAGTCCAGGGCGGCTCTGAGCTTTCAGAAGCCCCATCTCCTCTCCTGAATAACTCCTCCCCCGCCCCATGCTCAGCACTCCACAGGCCAGGGGCGTTCTCCCTGTCGGTGAGCAAGGGTGGGCACGCTGCTTTTGACTCTTTGACAGGTAAGACTTTGAGACCTCACCTGGAGGAGGACGTGGGCTGTCTCGGGCAGTCTCCTGAACACAGGAAGGCTATGCTGCCCAGCGAAAGGGAGAAGGGCTCACGTGTGGGGCTGAGGTCAAAAACTAACAGAACACATTGCGTGCAATATCAAATCATACGTGGATTCCTTTTGTTCCCACGGGGTAGAAAAAGAAAATGCTGTTTAAATAATCTTATTTGAAAGAAATGCCATCTGATATTTATCATTCCCTGAGTATTACAACTTAAGCGTCTCGTGGATTTATTTTGGATCATCCGTCTGTGTGTAATATGAAAGGTTCTGGGTAAATGGAGTTCTGTCATTGTGTCATTAGAAGTAAAAATGATCAAAATAATAAAGGGTATTTAAAAATGCATTTTTCTTTAATACAAAGCTTTTGTCAGCACTCAGAAAAGTTTATGTAAAGCTGTGTAATGCTTTGCTTTTAAGATTCCACGGAGATATTACAGTCCAGAGGCCAGGGTTTCTGTGTTTTTGTATATTAAAATTAACTCTCTCATCCTATAAATTTATTCTAATATACCAAGTAGTTGCCACTTCACATTGTTTTTACCGCTCTGTGCCCCTTTTAAACTAAGGAAGCTGATCTTACGTGCCAGTTTCCATGGAAAGATGACAGTCATGAGGCATAAAATGCATGCTCCATGAGAGTGTAACTGTTATACCAAACAAACTGGATTTAGGATGCAGTCACTTTTTAAAAAATCTCTTTAATTCTTGGCTCTCACTGTCGTTTAGTGTCATTTGGTGTCAAGGTCACGGCCATTGAGACATTCTCCTTAGACCAGTCTTTCCCTGACTGCTCGAGGGAAGTCTCCAGCAAGTACTATTTACCTTTTTTTTTTTTTTAAAAAAAAAGAAAGTAAACTTCTAATTTTAAATATTATTAGATTTACAGAAGAATTACAGTTTGTACAGAAAGTTTTGTATACATTTCATCCAGTTTCCCATAACATTTTTTATGTAACCATGATACATTTATCAAAGCTGGGAAATTGACATTGGTACAGTGCCATTAACTATTTAGATTTTATTCAGATTTCATATTTTCCCATCTATGTCTTTTTTTTTCTGTTGCAGCATCTACTTCGGGTTGTCATTTTGCATTTAGTTGTTATGTCTCCTTCAATCTGTAATCATTTCTCGCTTTTTCCTTGTTTTTCATGACCTTGAAATTTTGGGAGGATCAGATATTTTGTAGAATTTGGTTGGTATTGAATTGAATCTGTAGATCAAACGTGAGAGAATTTGACCTCTTTACAACAACTGATCTTCCTATCCATGAATATGGTATACTTCTCCATTCCTCTCTGTCTTCTTTGACTTCTTTCATCAGTGTTTTACAGCTTTTAGCAGACAGATCCTGCACAAATTTTGCTAAATTTATACCTAAGTATTTCTTTTCTTGTTTGTTTGTTTTTGGTGCAAGGGTAAATGGTGGTGGGTTCTTTTCTCACAGATTCCCGTTGTTCATTGCTGGTATACAGGAATATAGTTGACTTTCATATATTAATCATGTACACTGCCATCTTAGGAAACTTACTTATTCTAGGAGCTTTTTCATGAATTCTTTAAGAGTGTCCACATGGACAAGTCATCTCATTTGTAAACAGAGACAGTTTTCTCTCTTTCTTTTCAATCTGTATTATGCCCTTTTCTTGCCTTTTTGTACAGGTAGGAAATGAATAGATTGTTGACTAGAGCTCATGGAGGAGACATCCCTTTCTTGTTCCTGATCTCCAAAGTCCTTTCACTGCTAAGTATGACATTAGCTGTAGGTTTTTATGGATGTCCTATGTTTGGTTAAGAATGTTGTTGTCAGTCACAGCACCAGGATCTTTTCCAAGAAGTTATTATTGGCTCAGAGTTATTTAGCATACCCCTAAGTAATTGTCTACTAGAGAAGACAATTTTCTTCTTTTGGAAAATTACCCAGGCAGTTGTTGTTGTTTGCTAAGCTGTGTCCAGCTCTTTGTGGTCACATGGATTGCAGCACGCCAGGCTTCCCTGTCCTTCACTATCTCCTGGAGTTTGCTCACACTTAATGTCCATTGAGTCGATGCCATCCAGCCATCTCATCCTCTGTCACCCACTTCTCCTCCAGCCTTCAATCTTTTCCAGCATCAGGGTCTTTTCCAGTGAGTCAGTTCTTCACATTAGGTGGCCAAAGTATTGGAGCTTCAGCTTCAGCATCAGTTCTTCCAATGAATATTCAAGGTTGATTTCCTTTAGGATTGACTGGTTTGATCTCCTTACAGGCCAAGGGACTCTCAAGAGTCTTCTCCAGCACAATTCAAAGGCATCAAAAGGTTAAGAAACTTTCCCTTTTTTGCCATTTGTTGAGAGTTTTTGTCATGAATGAACGTTGAACTTTATAAATTTCTTTTTTCTCCATCTATCAAAAGGTACATATGGTTTTTCTTATATAGTTTTAATAAGCTGAGTTATTAATACATTGATTGTTCTTTTGATATTGAACCCACTTTCCAATCCTGGGATAAATTCCACTTGGTAATGATGTATTTTTCTTTTGTACACTTTGTAGATTCCTGTATTCCGTTTCTAATATTTTGTGGAGAATATATACATCTATATTCATGATGGGTATTCATCTGCCATTTTCTTTGCTGGTAATGTGATTATCTATTTGGTATTGGGGTAATGCTGGCCTCATAAATGAGTTGACATATTCCCTTTCTCTTCTATTTTCTGTGGAGTTGGTATGTTTGGAAGATTTCACCAGTGGTACTCTCTGGGACTGGACGTTAGTTTTGTTTCATTTTAATTTTAGACGTAAGGCCTTGTGCCTTATTTTAGGCGTAAGGTTGTGCTTTTCTTCTTGCGTGAGTTTTGCTCATTTGTCTCTTTCAAGGACTTAGTCCATGTCATCTGAGTTTTCAAATTCATTGACATAGAATTGTTTATGGTATTTCCTTACTATCTTTTCATGTACAGAGTATCAATAGTAATGTTCCCGCTCTCATTCCAATATTTTCAGTTTGTGGCTTCTCTCTCCTCAATCAGCCAGCCTAGTTGTTTATCACTTTCGTTGGTATTTTTTAAAACAACAACTTTTGGTTTCTTTGACTGTATCTCTTTTTTGAAAGCCCTTATCATGATTGCTGTAGCGTTTCCCATATGCACTTTAAAGTGGTTTTTTACTGGAGTACACTTGCCTCTTAGGCAGGCCCCGTGACGCTGGGCAGGGCTGTGGCCTTTGGGTGTTCCTGTTGCGGCTCTACATGCCTTGCTGGGCTGGCATGTGCTCCGGGGTCTTTCTCAGCAGCAGAGCGCCCCACCCAGGGGGCTCCAGTGTCCCCCTGCCAGTTCTGTTGCTGTTTCTCTGACTAGTGAGCCCTCTGCGTTTTTTGGGGTGGTTTGGGGAGATGGGTCGGGCAGTGTTGATGCTGACTGCCACCACTGCCTTCTCCCAGCTGCTACAGGGTTCTGCCGGTGCCCAAAGGCCTCGGTTTTGCGCTCTCCCCTGCAGAGGAGCGATTTTGTTCTTGACGGGACAGAAGAGACAGGTCTGGGCGGGCTTTCAGCGGGGGCTGCTCTCTGCCCCACCAGCTCCAGGAGAGGCTTTCTTCGGCCCGCTGTCAGCCTTCCCGGTGAGCGCCTTTAGGGCTCCGGCAGGGGAACCTTGACTGAGCCATCAGCCACGCATGTCCGTGGCCCTCAGGGCGGCACGTTCACACTAGTCCACGCGCAGCCACAGGCGTTTCATTACAACTTCTGCTGAGTCTTCCTCTGGGCTTCAGCCCTGTTCCTGGTGTCTGTCCCAGATAAGCAGATGCAGGGCTCAGATCCTACTTCTCCCTGGAGGCCCCTGTTTCTTTCTAAATTTGGAGTCAGTTGTTTGCCCTGCAGCTTCAGTTCTCCGGCAGTTTCAAGAAAAATCATTAGCTTGCTCTTTGTCCAGCATTTTTCTTGCTGTAATCGTGGGAGTGATGCTCTTTACATGTTTTATTGTATCGAATTTCTACCATTTACCTTTCAAGTCACTCAGAAAAATCAACACTCCTGCACTCGGTTTAATACCTCCGATAATCCCAGTTCAGGAATTAAACCATCTGACAAAACGCAGAGGAGACGCTCCTGAAGCTCTTTGCCCTGCTGTCTTCTCAGGCTTCTGCGGAGCCAGCAGCCGGCAGTGGGAGCGGGGCTGGGGTGCCGGGGGGCTGCTCCCACTTCCCACTTATGCTTCTCCTCTCCCCCTCCCGGCAAGCCCAGCCCTCCCAGGCTGGAGACCCAGGGACAGAGGAGGGAGAGACGGACTAGAGGCGGGGTGGGGAGGAGTAGAGAGGATGCAGGAAGTTCTTACTGGGCCAGGATTTTCTCACCTGCAGTGTTTCTCCCGTGAGAGCCTGGTGAATCTGGGGCCCCTTCCTGCCGGGCGTCTCCAGCTGCAGGTCCCTGAGTTGAGAAGGACGCGCCTCCTCCAGCCTGCCGGGCCCTGTGTGCCCTTCCTGAGCCCAGGCACCCGGTGCCATGCTTGTGCCTTCCTCCCTCCTTCCCTGTCCCGGCCGGGTCTGAGACAACGCCGGCCTGGCTCACACATGACCCGCGGAGCGCTTCCACCTCTGCAGCCGTGTTGCCGCCGGGGGAGGGAGGCTGCGTTCCCGGGGCCGCTCTTACACTGAGGCACTCGGGCCGGTTCTTTTGCCTGGTCCGGTGGCAGCCGGACTCCAGCATGCTCCTTCCCCCAGACTGCCAGGGACACGTATCCCAGCTCTGCCAGGGGCCTCCTGCAGCCCCGAGCACTTGACTCAGGGTGACTGGAGTGAGGGTCAGATTCTCAACGTTCTGATAACTGTCTCCAAAAAGTTGTTCTAATCTCCAGCTCCTTAGGTGCTGCTTTCCCCAGTCTCTTTAGGTTGCAAATGTGCAAAGCAAGTTTTTGACATCAGTGTTGCAGGTCTCATTTTGAGATCTTGCACTGTGGAACAAAGAAGTCATTCCTTAAATTTCTCAGGGCCTCAGTAGAACTGCTGCTGCTGCTGCTAAGTCACTTCAGTCGTGTCCGACTCTGTGCGACCCCACAGATGGCAGCCCATTGGGCTCCACCATCCCTGGGATTCTCCAGGCAAGAACACTGGAGTGGGTTGCCATTTCCCTCTCCAACGCATGAAAGTGAAAAGTGAAAGTGAAGTGGCTCAGTCGTGTCTGACCCTCAGCGACCCCATGGACTGCAGCCTACCAGGCTCCTCCATCCATGGGAGTTTCCAGGCAAGAGTACTGGAGTGGGATGCCATTGCCCTCTCCTCAGTAGAACTGAGACAGGAGAAATTCAATATTGTCATCCTCTTACCAGCCCTGGTTCTATTTAAGAGAATGGACGCTTGTAGTAGCTGGCAGTAGGACATCACTTTTTCTCCAGATGTTATTTTTATAATTTTAAAATGTGAAAACAGATGAACCATAGCATCCTGAGACACTTCAGGTTTAAGATATTGAAGACTACATTTCAGATTTCAGAACTCAAAGTCCAGCGCTACCACAGACCTGCCGTGGCCACAGGAAGGGTTTCTTGAAGGGACACGGACACTTACTGCCTTTCCTTTTGACCCGGTGGCACTTCTAATCGAGACAAGTGACCGTGCTTCCACGTGAAGTAGCTGAAGTATATCAACATATACTTAAAGCATTCTAATACTTTACTCTGTGGCCCCAAAACAGTTTTGAAGGGTTGAACTATATCCTAATAATAACAGGCATTTGTTAAAAAAAAAAAATTCTACATTGTTCTTTTTGTGAAGCTAAGACTTATTGAATAAGGTAAATAATTCCTCTCTCTCTCCCCCTCCCATGGGTCTTATGTGTAAACTTTAATTCTTAGATTGAGAGGCAGCATGCTTGTAGATGAAAGGGCACGGTTAAAAAGTCCACCTTCAGACTTAGAACTACATTCACATTCTGACCAGGACAGACCTCTAAGAGGGTGAGCTGGAACGGTCCCCTGACTTATCAGAGCCCCAGAACCTCTAGGCTCTTCTGGCCTTGAGCGGCTGGCCTCGTCCCCTCTCCACGGTCCCTGCGCTGGGAGTCAGCCTCTGAGGCGCGGTTCCCTCCAGACGTGGGAACGGTAGCCTGTGTCTGGCAGAGTGTCACGAGGACGCCCCGGGCACAGGCTCCCCGCACACAGTGGGCCCCCAGCGGAAGGCGACTGTGATGATGCCGTCGACGTCGGAGGTCTCAGGCAGAGCCAGCGTGCTCCCACTTGCGCTTGCTGCCCTGGGTTCACATCGCTTCCGGGGACAGGGTTAGTCGATTAGAGATATGAACGATACCAATGGAGACTTTCCTCTGTTTCCCAGTTTTAAAACTTTCGGTGATTTTTCTATTTTAATTTTGGCTATAAAAGTATAAAAAAATGAGAGAATATGGGAAAAGTAAGGAAAAGAAATGTAGTATCACATGTATGCTATCATAGGGTGTTAACCACTGTCAATTTGGGGGTATATCCTTCCACATTTTTGGGGAAAATATACCAATGTGTACAGGAATGGTATTATATGAAATACAGTGTTTTATAACCTCCTTTTCACTTAATGCTATATCATAGACCTGTTTCCTTGCCAATATATAACATTATCATAGAATGTCATTATGTTAAGCTAATTTGGAATACCGTCAATCAGTGGACATTTAGACTACTTCCAGTGAACTGCTGTGATTTCCCTTATACGTGTGTCTTTTCATACGTAGATGGTTTTTGTCTTGGGTACAGTCTTAGAAGTTGATTGGATGCTCAAAACAAAAGCGTTTGTTTGTTTGTTTGGCTGCATTGAGTATTCGTTTCTGTGCGTGGGTTTACGCTCGTTATGGCATGAAGTTGCCACACAGCATGTGGGGTCTTAGTTCCCCGACCAGGGATTGAACCCACATCCCCTGTATTAGAAAGTGGATCCTTAACTACTGAAGGAAAGCACATTTTAAATGAGGCATATTATCAAATTCACTTGGAAAGACTGTTCTCAGTTACATTCCCATTAAAGCATATGTAAAGTTCATATCTCCACGTGGAGTTTTAGAATAAAATATTTCTACATTCTTTCCATGAGAGCATTTTCTTCACATTTTCTCCTGTAAAATCAAAGCAGCTTAAAAAAATTTTTTTTCGCATTAAAATTTTAAGAAATTCAGTTATCTAAAGAAATAAACAAAAGCTTTTAACTGTAAACCAAATCCTTTGGTCCTAGTAACTTGAAAACTGCGTTCATCAGAATCGCCGCGGGGTCTTAGACACTGTCTTGGAGAGCCGTCGCTCCTTAGAGATGAGCAGCCGGAGGCCTGCGGTCAGGGGCTGAAGAGCACCGGGACCCTCTGTCGCTTTTCCCGTCACCGCCTCCCCATCCTGGGATAGTCACCATTTTTACTTGCAGAGGAAATATCATTTTTCTCCTAACCTCAGGGCTGCCCTGTGACATTTAAATTTTTTTTAATAGATGAGTCTAACATGCATAGAGAAAAGTATAATAATCTCAACTGAATGGATTATTAAACACACCTGTGTACTCACCACCGGAGTCAAGAACAAAAAAAGATTTTCGTACTAACATTTTCTAACTCAGGTGACCATAACGGAAAATGTAAAATTGCCCTGAATACTCCTTGGACTGCAACTCTGACATCAGACCATCAGTAATTTCACATCAGAACGTACTCAGCAGGTCCCCCTCTTCTGTTCTCCTCTGGGGGCAATTACTTCTCAGTGTCCTGTGTGAGTAACTCGTCTAGTTTTTAGATTGTCCTCAGCGCTGAAAAAGCTTTCAGCAGACTTGCTCTTTGACCATGAAACCAGACCATGAAATCGTAGGGGCAAAACGTGGTGGTGTGCAAGCACACGTCACTGAGGGAACACTGCTGCACACGCTGGCCAGAAATCACATATGGACGGTATGGCACAAGTTATCATTTGGTGCTAGCCTAGAAGTTTCTGGATGAACCTGGAGAGACAGCAAGGAGCGGGCACTCTGCATCAGAGAACCTGGCGGGAACCAGAGTGTCTGTGAGCTCACTTGGTGCGGCGGCCAGCAGTGGAGCCTGGGAGCAGAGCCGCGTGCCTGCAGCCGCTGAGCTCGATGGACGCAGAGGCCGTAGCATCCTGCCTCCCGGAGCAGGTGCCGGGCTGGGCCTCGGAGTTCGGGCGGAGAAGGCTCTGGGTCGGCAGCTCCTCCCAGCTCAGCAGCTGCTCCTGCGGCCTCACTGCACCCTCGCCTGCGTGCTCACGGGGGACTCTGGGTTAAATCTTGTTGTTCAGTCAATAGCTCTGGCATTATCTTTCTGTTTTGTGGTCAGTGTACCGTTTTTGTTTCTTTTACTGCACGAACACAACCTCAGCTGCACTGCTTACCCTGCATGTGGAAAAGTTCCAGTCTGGACTGTAGCGAAACAGCGCTCTGATTAAAGTGATTAAAGCGATATACAGCATGCATAATTAACCTTTGCGCGGCTGTCACCGCAAGCTGATGCACGGAGCTGATACTGTATCTGTCTGTGGCAGCCGGCGTATGCTACATGACCATTTTTTTTTCCTGCAGAATTTTAATCACTCGAGATAGGGTCTTTAGCCAGGAGAGAGAGAGATCAAGGCTGTATTAATCCTCTCAATGGCTTTATAATTTCCCTTCTATTCTGCTGCTGGTAATCAAGGAAAATAATGCCGCCTTAAGCCTAGATGCCAAGGTCAATCATCCCCATGCCCTTTGATAGCAAGGGTGTCATTATGAAAAGATTTTAATGAGCGTAAAGCTGGCCATGCTTGGGAGAAGGATGCGAGGCATGACCCCAGGATGGTCAGGCAAGCCTTTGTTTCTGGCAAAAATAATTTTAAAATATTAGCCCTATTAGAAATATATCCCGGACAGTTGGTCAGGCCGCAGCCTGGCCACACGCGGTAGCCTCGGGTGATTGAAGAACTGGGGGGTGGGCCGGGCCGGCGGGCGAGGCGGGCTGACCGGGTGACGAGCGGCCGGGCAGCCGGGCGGCAGGACCACGCTCTGCGGGCTCTCGGGCTCGGCCCCGGGGCGCCGCCGCTGTCAACACACGAGTGCAGCGGCGCACAGCTGTGTGGTGACATTTGAGAACAAGGCCCTGTCGTGTTTTTAAGGACACGCAGACAGGTGAAACACAAAAGTCCTTTCTGCTCAGAAGCGCCTGAGCTGCATTCCCAGCTGGCTGCTGGCAGCTCCCTCCACCCAGGCCCGCTCTTACGCGGCTTCCCCTGGAGCAGGCTGCCCCGGTGGAGGGGACTAAGGCTGCCCCGGTGGAGGGGGCGAGGGGACGGAAGGTGCCAGGCGGGGAGAGCACGGCCGCGGGCCGGGGCCCTGCCCGCCGGGCTCTGCGCCCCCGCCGCGCACGGACTGCGGGGCAGGACTCCTCAGGACCTCCGCCTCGCGGTCACTTGTCCTGAGCAGGAATGGCCGAGGGGCCACGAGCGCGGACTTCAGATCCACATGAGTTTACTGGGGGTCGAAGAGGAGCCTTTCACCGTCTCGGCCAAAAGGGAGCCCTCCGCGCCCCCGGCAGGACCCAGCGCGGCGCCGGGGAAACTGCGGGGAGCCGCCCCGTGTGGTTAATGCACACGGCCTCTAGATCCGTCTCTGCGAACGTCAGCTCTGCCTTCTCCTGCGAGGCCGCTGTGCCCTTCCCTCCAGGCCAGCGGCGGGCGGGGCAGCAGAAGACCCTTCCGGCGGCAGAGCAGGCAGGCTGCCTGGCCAGCGTTAACCAAGAAACCCCCTCCTCTCGGGGCTTTGATCGCCTTTCTCTCCTCTATACTCCGACCCCAGGCTCTGATTCTGGCCTCCTGGGATTTGTGCGTGGTGTCCCCGAGCCTCTTCTGGATTCTGCACCGTTAGGGTTTGTGGCCCCCGTGCCTTGCCGGTCCCCGAGATGCAAGGCGAGTGGCACTGCCGAGGCACCGTTGCCTGCCTCCCTGAGCCGTCTCTAGGAGGCCTGGGGCACCACTGATGCCACTATTCACAGATGGACCTTCTTTTTCAACGATGTGGCCTTGACAGGGCCTCTTTTTGAAACCGTTTTCCTAGCAATTCATTTGAGCCATTAAAATGAATGAAACTGAATTTAAAGGGGAATATTCTATAATTTGGACTTTCTCCACTTCCTCTGAGTTACTGTACTGATGCAGAAAACAGTTCAGCCATGCATGCCTAAGAGAGCGCTCCAGCTCCCGTTCCTGTCGTGTGATTTCCCTAATGGAGCTTTTGCCTTATTTCCATAGATCAGAGCAAGTGCCGGCTGGAGGGGCCACACAGGTGTGTTCCTCGTGAGAAATGGGGACGTGGGGGCTACCACTCTGAGTTACTGGTGTGGCTAGCGAGCCCAGGAGCTTCTCTGCTGGTTCTGCTGAGCCCAGGGGTCCTGGAAAGGTGCCCGGAGACCCCCCAACAGAAAGCCAGATCTCTGGGCGGCCACTGAACAGGGAGCCAGGCCCGTCTCCCAGCAAATATGCTTCATCCCGCGGGGCCCCCGCTTCCCTCTGTTTTCTACATTGAAGTTCCTCCTAAGGCTTGTTAAGGAAGAAATGTTTGTCAATAGTTTAAGAGCACTTCTTGTAGAGCCCTCTGCTCCATCTCAAAGGAATTCGTGACGCACAGGGTTGGCCTCCTTCCTGAGAGCCTTGAGGAACGAGCGCATCTGAAGAGTGCTTGAAGACGTCTGTCTCCCGTGCGGTGACCTAGGCGCCTGTGTGTCTGTGTCTGTATGTGTCCGTGTGTGTCTGTGGGTGCGTGTGTCTGTGGGTGTGTCTGTGTGTGTATGCTGTCTGTATGTCTGTGTGTGTGCCTATGTATGTGTGTGTCTGTGGGTATGTGTGTCTGTGGGTGTGTCTGTGTGTGTATGCCTATGTATATGTGTGGCTGTGGGTGTGTGTCTCTGTGTGTATGTGTATCTGTGTCTGTGTATCTGTGTCTGTGTATCTGTGTCTGTGTGTGTGTGTCTGTATGTGTGTGTGTCTGTGTATCTGTGTATGTGTGTGTCTGTGTGTATCTGTGTATGTCTGTGTGTGTGTGTGAAGCTCTGTAGTTTAGGCTGTCTCATTCCAAAACTGAGTTTCGGAGATGCACCCTGAAGGCTGACCGGGGCTCGCGGAGGCCCCAGGAGACTTTGAGGCCCCAGATTATGAAGGCCTTTGTCTCCCTTCTAAGAAACGCGGACTTTTCCGTGAAGACGGAACAGAAGCCCGAGTTGCTCTTCAGAGCCCGTCGCCGCTGTCCGCTGTAGTGACCGCTCTGCCTGGTGGTCAGGACGCGGGGTTTGGAGCCCAGGCCCCCCTGCACCTGCCGCCCTAGATCTCATCTCCCTCAGGACACAGGGTTCCCACCGCTCTGCAGCCCCAGACTCCTTCCTCGAGCTCCACGCGGCCCCCAGAGTCCTACCTTTAATATAGACGCCAGGAGTCGGCACCCCTACAAAGAAGCCACCGCTGTTTCCCACAGCAGAGTCCACCCAGGCCTCTTAACGACGTGCAGTGTCTTCCGAGGGCCCCTTTGTTGGCAGCTCCTGCCGGCTGCGTGTCTTCTATGCCCCACCAGCCTCCTGCATGTGGACCCCTGCGGCACAGCCACGGAAGGTGTCCAGAGCGTGGAGGGGCATCTCCTGCACTTGGAGCCTGTTGCTGTGTCCTGGGTTCCCGCGCACTGGCCTCCGATGCCAGGACCCTGAGCAGGAGGCGGGACTGACTCCATCTCTCAGATGAGGAGACTCAGCAGGGTCTGCCTGACTCTGCTGTCATTTAACACCCTCCCGGCACTCAGTCTGTGGGCACCTGCTGTGTGCCCGGCTTGTGCAGGAACACAGCAGCTCCCAGCGGATGGGGCAAAGAGGGGGAGTTCTGTGGTGAAGTGAGCACAGAGCTTGGGGGGCGGCCGGGACGGCCCCCACTGTATGTGGAGAAGGTGCTTAGTCTCCAAACCTCAGTGTGCCTATACTGTGAGCCCTTTGCACGTCCGAGGGAAAAGGCAACGGCTTTACTACAGAGTCAGGGTGGCCGAGCACCCTGGCGTCTGTCCGGTGGCCACGTGCCGCTCTCCGTGGAGCTGGGGGTGATTTTGTGCATCTGATTTCTCTGAGATGCGGAATATTGTATCTTGCAGTAAACAGGATGGATGCTGCTTAGTTATTCGGCTGTTCCTGGTCTGCCTCATCCCCTGACTCCACAGTGCCAGGCTTCTTCAGCTCTGCCATTTCACGGAGCCTGTCCCCTCTCTCGTTTCCTCCCAGAGCTCCCAGTAAACGATGACAGTGACCAATGCTGGTGAGCATCGATCCAGCGCCTTCCGGAGGCAGGGCACCACACAGTGCCTTTGCATGGTGTTTTATTTTGAATTCTCCCACTGGCACCCCACGCCCAGGACTTCGGCACAGACAGTTCATCTGGGAGGCAGGGGCGACACGTGGCACAGCCAGGGAAGGCAGAGCAGCGGAGGGCCGCCACCGGGCACGTGGTGTCGCGGGTGGTGGCCCAGAGGGGAGCACAGCTCCCGCCCTTCGGGGCCTCCAGAGCCAGCACACAGCTGCGGGGAAGGGGACGAGGGGGCTGAGGTGTCCACAGGGCAGCCCCCCGCTGCGATCAGCTGGTGACAGCGGTAGGCGGGATGCTCACAGAGCGGGACCCAGC
>SJYS01017158.1:688407-708884 GCA_006410695.1 Philantomba maxwellii | reverse complement strand
TAGATAGCATATTGAAAAGCAGAGACATTACTTTGCCAACAAAGGTCCATCTAATCAAGGCTATGGTTTTTCCAGTGGTCATGTATGGATGCGAGAGTTGGAGTGTGAAGAAGGCTGAGTGCGAAAGAATTGATGCTTTTGAACTGTGGTGTTGGAGAAGACTCTTGAGAGTCCCTTGGACTGCAAGGAGATCCATCCAGTCCATTCTAAAGGAGATCAGTCCTGGGTGTTCTTTGGAAGGAATGATGCTAAAGGTGAAACTCCAGTACTTTGGCCACCTCAGGCAAAGAGTTGACTCATTGGAAAAGACTCTGATGCTGGGAGGCATTGGGGGCAGGAGGAGAAGGGGACGACCGAGGATGAGATGGCTGGATGGCATCACTGACTTGATGGACGCGAGTCTGAGTGAACTCCAGGAGATGGTGATGAACAGGGAGGCCTGGCGTGCTGCGATTCATGGGGTCGCAAAGAGTCGGACACGCCTGAGTGCCTGAACTGAACTGAGCTGAGTGTGTGCATATCAACCCCAGGCTCTCAGTTCACCCCTGTCCTCCCTCACCCTCTGTAGCCCCAGGTCTGTGTTCTAAGTCTGTGCCTGTTTTCTGCAGGTTTGCAGGGATTCTGTTGATGAGGGAAGGAACCCTGCCTTTACAGCTGTCCCCATGCCGTCCTCACGCAGCGATGTGTTATGAAAATGTGGAAGCAATTGCTTGTTCTGAGTGAGAAGGATCAGCAGCACACAGCCCGGTGCTGTTTTCATAACTGTGCCCCACGCACAGCCTGGCCTCTGGCCCCGGGACGGAATCGGCAGCGGCATCCGCCGAGAGCAGGGCAGGACAGGAAGCACGCCCGCTGTGGAGGCGCGTTCGCTCATTGGCCCTGATGGAGAGTAGGTTTACGAAGGCTTTTGAGGACCCAAAGGGAAAATGTACCCAATAAATCAATGGTGATGAATTAACAGACTGCTACTGAATGCACTGTTCACAGAATGTAATTCCCTGATAATGGCATTCTGTACAGTATATGATCGCAAAACAATGGTAATATCACCACAGCAGAAATGACTGATAAATTATACACAAATAGGATCTTAGAATTCTCCTGTAGATCCAATTTGGGGTTATCAGGGCTCGTGGAGCAGTAGGTTTCATTTTCGCATTGTACAGAGGCATGAAAACCCCCGCACACACTGTGAGAAGCCATGTTTTCCGTAGTGAGTTATTGGTGCGGAATTGGCAAGCTTTTCACAGCTTCTGACTCAGTCTCGTCTCATTCTATACGATAAGCTATGTTCGCTTTAGTTCTTTTGTTTTATCTAAAAATGAACCAGTGAGCACTTCTGAAAACTGCAAGAATTTTAAAAGGAACTATGAAATTCAATGTTTTTAAGTGGCGATATGGGAGTAGCATAACTGTGTTGCTCTTAATTTTTGATCATTGTGTTCACCGATTCATCCCTGGCTGTGCTGGGCCTCCAGTGCTGGCGGGGCTCTTCTCTGGTTGCAGCTCTCGGGGCTCCTCTCCTGTGGTGGTGCACAGGCTTCTCGGTGCCCTGGCTTGTCTCGTTACGGGCTCTGGGGCGCTCAGGCTTCAGTGGCTGTAGCTCCCAGACTCCAGAGCGCGGCCTCAGTAGCTGCGGTTCACAGTCCCAGTTGCCCTGTGGCACATGGGGTCTTCCCAGACCAGGGATCAAACCCGTGTCTCCTGCATCGGCGGGCGTATTCTTTACCACTGAGCCACCAGGGAAGGCCTTGTTGCTCTTCATTTTTTAGTGAGATGTGCTGTTACTACTTCAAGGATCCTGACAAAAATCATCCGTAGTCCTGTTGCCCTCTAGGACCTGGAAATTCAGAGGCCCACTAGTAGCTCTGAGCTCTCTGAAGTCTGATAAGAATTGAGACTGAAAGGGATGTCTAATCAATACCTCCAAAATCCTTGAGGACAGAACAAGATGTAATTGAGTTTTTGCACACTTTCTAATACCAGGACAAGTGCCTTGTGTCCCAAAGCACTGGCATCGGTGACAATGGCATGAGACCCTGGAGGGCCGTGGTGTGCCCCGTGCTGACCCTGCCCCCAGCATCCAGGAGCCAGGCTCTCCCGAGGGCGGGGCGTGTGGCCTGGGGAGGGCACTGTAGCCACTTCAGAACCCACCGTGGCCATATCCAGAGGCGGCACGTCCTGCAGCAGTGCCAGAGACACCCTCGCCAGACCGTTCCCCCTAGGAGGCAGTGACTGCGCCCCACTGCCGCAGAGACACCTGAGCCCCTGTGGGTCTGTCTTCTAAGACTGGCTGGCCAGCCTCTTACTGGCTTTGTGAACTCCTGAGAACCTTCCAGGAAACCTCCCGCCTTCTTCCTTGCTTTACGTAAGTTAACCTGAGTTGGTTTCTTTCGTTTACAACCAAGAACCCCCGAAAGATTGGGCGGTCAGTGTTGGCTGACATTTCCTGAGTGCCCATAACAGAAGGAAACTTGGGAGGTGGTGTGATCTTTCATTTTAAGTTGACTCCCAGGCACACCCCTTGCTCGGAGTTGCAGACCACTGGCAGCGGAGCTGGAGCTGGGATTCTGTTCATTTGTGGAAGTTCTGACCGGGAAGAAGGGTCACCCTGGAGGCCTGTGCTGTTCGCCATGGCAGCCACTAGCCACACGTGGCCTTTGAGCGCTTACAGTGTGGTGCATCCGGGTTGTGACATGTAGCAGAAAAGAGGAGATGATCTCATGCTTTGTGTTGATCATGTTTGAATGATTATATTTTAGACATACTGCATGAGATAAAATATGTTTTTGAACTCATTACCATGTAATTTTTCAGTGTGGTGGTGGTTTAATCACTAAGTCGTGTTCAACCCTTAGCAACCCTATGGAGTGTAGCCCGCCAGGCTCCTCTGTCCGTGGGATTCTCCAGGCAAGAACACTGGGGTGGGCTGCCATTTCCTTCTCCAGAGGATCTTGCCCACCCAGGGAAAGTTACATATGCAGGTTAGATTCCATTTCTGTTGAACAAAGCTGCTGAACAGTCAGGAGAGGAGATGACGTCTGAGTCTCGGGGCAGCAGGGCGTCTTTGCTGGTTATGCTTGAGCACCGGTCAGTCTCTGCTGTGGCAGGTGCCCCACAGATCCCGGGGGCTCCCAGCGGCACACGCTTGTTTCTTCCCGTGAGTCTGCCCAGCAGCTGCGGCCGCTCCAGCCGGCTCCTCTCATCCGGGCTCGCGTGCTTTTCCCCTAGGGCCACAGCTCAGGTGGAGCAGCCGTCTCTGGGGCCCGTCCTCACTGTAGCAGCTCCAGCAGGAGAGCAGGGACACCCGCGCCTCCTCCTGAGCCACTGCTGGTGGGGCACACCGCCCTTCCTCTCCTGCGCCTGCTCAGAGCCGCTCGCGTGCCCAGGTCCACAGGAGATGTGGCAGGCGTGTGAACCCGCCTGCTGGGCAAACGCAGCCGCAGCAGGGAGGGGACGAGTGGGTGTGAGCACGTGATGCTCACACGTGTTCACTCGCCTCTCGCGTGAAGGAGTGTCGCACGTTTACGGCGTCCAGTGCAGCCCCTCGACCTCGCGTCTCGTGAACCAAAGGGCAGGCTCGCTGCCTCCCCGCTGGTGGAGCAGGGGCAGGGTAATAGGAGCAGAGGCTCCCGTGTGAAAGGTGGGGGCCCACAGCGGCAAGGCCAGCCCTGGGGGCCTGCTGGGCAGCTGCTCAGAGCCCAGGAAGGGTAGAGGTCTTGCCATCTGCCCTTCACATGACTCTGAACAGCCCTCTGGAAGCTGCACTCCTCTCTTATCCTCCCCGGCTCCCTCCGAGGAAGGTGCTGGAAGAGATGTCCTCCCCAGTGGCAAACAGATTTCTTAACTTGTGTCCTACCCATAGAAAAGGTGGAAGCTGAGGGTCATCTTCGATCTCAAGTGATCAGTCCGTTTTAATTCAGGTTCAGAGCATGCCTGGCGCTTCACGAAACCATCGTTTGCTTTTGAATCTGTGACTCCTGTAGGCTCCCTGTGCACATAGTATTCCAGTCACTTTCAGCCCAGGTCCTCTCTCTCCCTCCACACGCAGTGTTTTGAGCTTTTGGTGCTTCCAAGAAGTCAGATTCTGGGTCTCTTTCCCGGGGTCTTTTTGTGCAACTAAGGGAGTCCCCTGGAGGGGTTGGGGGAGTGGGGATGTTCAACAAAGGGAGCAACAGCCCTACATTTGATTTAGAGGAGGAAATAGCACCCCACTCCAGTACTCTTGCCTGGAAAATCCCATGGATGGAGGAGCCTGGTAGGCTGCAGTTCATGGGGTCACTAAGAGTCGGACACGACTGAGCGACTTCACTTTCACCTCTTTTCTGGAGGAGGCTGAGCCTTAATGGCCAGTTGTGACTTGGTGAGAAATAGTTCCATTTTCAAATCGTTCAGGTCCTGAAATTTGGGGGTTTTCTCGATTCCCTTTCAGTTGCACAGCAGTGGGCTGTGTCTTGATTTGTGGTGGGGGCTTTCTTCTGTCTGTGGGGGGTAAAGTTACCCTGTAACAGCAGTTCACACGGGTAGCATCCTGAGAACAAGTTTAGCAGGTACATTTTCCACCTTCTAAGTTATCACAGGTGGTGTTTGTTGCCAGATGTTTCAGAACTGCATCCCTGGGGGTGCGACTTTTCCAACTTCCTTTAAGAGTTTTCTGGCACCCTAGCACCTCGACCTGAAAGCACGCTGTAGATTTCAGCTTCCTGTCACGGCAGCCCTATTCGTGTGCCCAGTTTCTGCGCTAGTCAGCTTTTGCCGCAGTAACCAACAGCCCCCAGATCTCTGCAGCATCCAGCAACCAACATTTGCTTTTCACATAAGAGTCCTGCTCGCCAGCGGCACTCTGCCGGCTTGGCCACGCTCCCTGTCTCCTCGTGCCAAGACGGCGCCTGAATGAGCAGCCGCCATCTGCGCTGAGCTGTTCTCGTGGTGGAGGGGCAGGAGCCCAGGGCGGAGTGGAGACCCACACGACCCTGCACAGCCTCTGCTGGGACCTGGCACGCTGTCACCTCCCACAGGTGACCCGGGAAGTCCAGAGCTAATGGGGCGGGAACGCACGCTTCACCTTCTGGGAAGTTGTGATAAGGACAGAGAGGAGGTACATGGTATCGAACAACTACCCTCGTGACTCACACGTTCAGACTCTGTACAGAAACCTGGGAGTGAATCACCAGGAACAGCCGTGTAGCATTTTCATAGCAGCAAAAGCGCAGGCCCGATGTGAGCCACGGGGCCTCCGACTCCGGGTTCCTCCAGCCGCACCCCCGGCTCCAGCTCCGGGCCGCAGAGAGAGGTCCCTGGGGAGTTGCAACACCCCCTCTTACGCTGCCGTGGGCCAGAGACTCCTCCCCTGCGGATCTCAAGCTCCTCTTGGCTAGTAACAAAGGGAATGGCCGTCCTCACTCTAGGTGGTACCCTGTTGCTTTCGCGGAGGATGCTCTGATTCTCTGCTGAACTGCTGGGCCTGGCAGGAGCAGGCTCCATCGGGAGGGGTCTGGGCTGTGGGGGAAAGGGCTCAGGCTTAGGAACCAACTGATTCCATTTTGCTCCCATTCTGCCATCTACCAGACGTGGACAGTGAAAGTCCCTCAGTCTTGTCCGACTCTTTGTGACCCCCTGGACTATACAGTCCGTGGGATTCTCCCGGCCAGAATCCTGGGGTAGATTGCAGTTCCCTTCTCCAGGGGATCTTCCCAAACCAGGAATTGAACCCAGGTCTCCCGCATTGCAGGTGGGTACTTTACCAGCTGAGCCACAAGGAAAGCCCAAGGGAACCTGGAATAGGTAGCCTAGCCCTTCTCCAGCGGATCTTCCAGACCCAGGAATTGAACTGGGATCTCCTGCACTGCAGGCAGATTCTTCACCAACTGAGCTCTCAGGGAAGCCAGATGCGAAACAACCCATTTTAAGTTTCTGGGTTGATTTCCTTGTCCACGTAATGAACACAGCAACTCACAGCGCTATCGTTAGGATGGTTTCGGGCAGTCCCTACCATGAGAAAGTTCTCTGTTCCATGGAGTCAAAATCTGACGACCTCACCCGTGACCTTTGGCCTCCGGCAGGGGCAGCAGGGCAGCCAGGAGCGCGCGCGGGCTGCCCGCGTCCGAGTCGAGCTCCGCCGCTGCTCGGGGTGTGGCCGGGAGGGTGCCTAGACCCTGCGCTCAGGGTCCCCACGCACAGCCGCCGGGGGAACGGTTGCTGCCGCTACTGTCGCTGTTCCTGCTTCAGAAGGCCGCTCCCGGGGCGCCTGAACCCGGGCTCCCTGCCTTCTGCAGCCTCCTGTACTTCTCCAGGCTAAGTCCCCCGAGCCCCCTGCAGGCGTCCAGGCCTCTGCACTCCCCACCAGCCCCTCCCGGGAACCCGGGAACCGGCTTCAGCAGCCCTGGTTAAGGGTGGAAGGAGCGGCAAGCGCGTTCAGGGCCCGAGTCCGCGCTCACAGGGCGAGTGGCCGCATCCAGGGGTGCACGGCCCGCCGCGGCCTCCCTGCCAGCCCTGGCGGCTCAGCCACTCTGGGCCTGGCCCTGCCCTCTCTGGACACTGGTGAACTCAGTGCCGGTCCCACCCTGCCTCCCGGGCACCCACCACGTGAAATTTTTTGTCTGACTTAGATTTTCCTGGTCCAGGACTGAGGAGCTCATGGTTCACCTTTGAGAAGCCTTCTGATTCTAGCATCATAACCATTTTTTTTTCTTTGCTGTGAGGGTTCACTTCTTATTCTCCGGCCTTCTATTTTAATGGTCTGGGTCAGTGATCTTACTGAGTGGATCTCTGAAAGTGTTCGTTTAATCAACGGGGGAAAGAGAAAGTAACAATTTCCCGAATTTCTTGGTCTTTTCAAGTAGAGAATGGGAGAGGAAATAGACGATTTTTTGTGAAATGTATGAGGTGGTCACTTATTTCTTCACTTGCATTTAAAGTCAGGTTTGATCCTTTAGCGTCTATACCGATACATCAAGTCAGCTTCAACTTTTAAAAAAATTCCTGTCTTTAGATACCAAGTGCACTCTATTAGCATTTGGAATGAAGATAAAATACCCACAAGTATTTGAATGAAACTCAGTTGTCTTAAAGGAAGCAGTCTACTCTAGGACACAGCGTTTACCTGAATGGGGGTCACAAAGGCAAATATTCTCTGGGGATCCCCTGGGTCTCGCCACTGAAGAGGTGAGACCCTTACGCATGCCCTGCGTTTCCCCTCTCCCCATGTTTTCTCTCTGCTCCTCTCTTAGCTTGACCACCAGGGACACCCCTGCTGGTTTCTCAACAGCCCGGCATTGCGGCGGCCGGGACGTTTAAGATACAGGAATAAATTCACTAAGAGGCCCAGGAACTTTCTTAAGCAATGTCTCCTGAGGTTCCCCTCTCAATATGACAAGGAGTTCTGTAAGTGCTTTCAGCTGGGAGCTTTTTGAGCTTTCCATCATTGGAGTTGGACCAGTTTGAGAAAATATGTACCATAAATAATCTTCAGAGCATTTTAATATACTGCCGATAGTATTAAAAGTCAAAGCTTTCATAAAACTTAATTTACTCCGCCTGTAACTTAAATCTGGGGCAGCTTAAAGACGTGCANCAGGGCGGAGTGGAGACCCACACGACCCTGCACAGCCTCTGCTGGGACCTGGCACGCTGTCACCTCCCACAGGTGACCCGGGAAGTCCAGAGCTAATGGGGCGGGAACGCACGCTTCACCTTCTGGGAAGTTGTGATAAGGACAGAGAGGAGGTACATGGTATCGAACAACTACCCTCGTGACTCACACGTTCAGACTCTGTACAGAAACCTGGGAGTGAATCACCAGGAACAGCCGTGTAGCATTTTCATAGCAGCAAAAGCGCAGGCCCGATGTGAGCCACGGGGCCTCCGACTCCGGGTTCCTCCAGCCGCACCCCCGGCTCCAGCTCCGGGCCGCAGAGAGAGGTCCCTGGGGAGTTGCAACACCCCCTCTTACGCTGCCGTGGGCCAGAGACTCCTCCCCTGCGGATCTCAAGCTCCTCTTGGCTAGTAACAAAGGGAATGGCCGTCCTCACTCTAGGTGGTACCCTGTTGCTTTCGCGGAGGATGCTCTGATTCTCTGCTGAACTGCTGGGCCTGGCAGGAGCAGGCTCCATCGGGAGGGGTCTGGGCTGTGGGGGAAAGGGCTCAGGCTTAGGAACCAACTGATTCCATTTTGCTCCCATTCTGCCATCTACCAGACGTGGACAGTGAAAGTCCCTCAGTCTTGTCCGACTCTTTGTGACCCCCTGGACTATACAGTCCGTGGGATTCTCCCGGCCAGAATCCTGGGGTAGATTGCAGTTCCCTTCTCCAGGGGATCTTCCCAAACCAGGAATTGAACCCAGGTCTCCCGCATTGCAGGTGGGTACTTTACCAGCTGAGCCACAAGGAAAGCCCAAGGGAACCTGGAATAGGTAGCCTAGCCCTTCTCCAGCGGATCTTCCAGACCCAGGAATTGAACTGGGATCTCCTGCACTGCAGGCAGATTCTTCACCAACTGAGCTCTCAGGGAAGCCAGATGCGAAACAACCCATTTTAAGTTTCTGGGTTGATTTCCTTGTCCACGTAATGAACACAGCAACTCACAGCGCTATCGTTAGGATGGTTTCGGGCAGTCCCTACCATGAGAAAGTTCTCTGTTCCATGGAGTCAAAATCTGACGACCTCACCCGTGACCTTTGGCCTCCGGCAGGGGCAGCAGGGCAGCCAGGAGCGCGCGCGGGCTGCCCGCGTCCGAGTCGAGCTCCGCCGCTGCTCGGGGTGTGGCCGGGAGGGTGCCTAGACCCTGCGCTCAGGGTCCCCACGCACAGCCGCCGGGGGAACGGTTGCTGCCGCTACTGTCGCTGTTCCTGCTTCAGAAGGCCGCTCCCGGGGCGCCTGAACCCGGGCTCCCTGCCTTCTGCAGCCTCCTGTACTTCTCCAGGCTAAGTCCCCCGAGCCCCCTGCAGGCGTCCAGGCCTCTGCACTCCCCACCAGCCCCTCCCGGGAACCCGGGAACCGGCTTCAGCAGCCCTGGTTAAGAGTGGAAGGAGCGGCAAGCGCGTTCAGGGCCCGAGTCCGCGCTCACAGGGCGGGTGGCCGCATCCAGGGGCGCACGGCCCGCCGCGGCCTCCCTGCCAGCCCTGGCGGCTCAGCCACTCTGGGCCTGGCCCTGCCCTCTCTGGACACTGGTGAACTCAGTGCCGGTCCCACCCTGCCTCCCGGGCACCCACCACGTGAAATTTTTTGTCTGACTTAGATTTTCCTGGTCCAGGACTGAGGAGCTCATGGTTCACCTTTGAGAAGCCTTCTGATTCTAGCATCATAACCATTTTTTTTTCTTTGCTGTGAGGGTTCACTTCTTATTCTCCGGCCTTCTATTTTAATGGTCTGGGTCAGTGATCTTACTGAGTGGATCTCTGAAAGTGTTCGTTTAATCAACGGGGGAAAGAGAAAGTAACAATTTCCCGAATTTCTTGGTCTTTTCAAGTAGAGAATGGGAGAGGAAATAGACGATTTTTTGTGAAATGTATGAGGTGGTCACTTATTTCTTCACTTGCATTTAAAGTCAGGTTTGATCCTTTAGCGTCTATACCGATACATCAAGTCAGCTTCAACTTTTAAAAAAATTCCTGTCTTTAGATACCAAGTGCACTCTATTAGCATTTGGAATGAAGATAAAATACCCACAAGTATTTGAATGAAACTCAGTTGTCTTAAAGGAAGCAGTCTACTCTAGGACACAGCGTTTACCTGAATGGGGGTCACAAAGGCAAATATTCTCTGGGGATCCCCTGGGTCTCGCCACTGAAGAGGTGAGACCCTTACGCATGCCCTGCGTTTCCCCTCTCCCCATGTTTTCTCTCTGCTCCTCTCTTAGCTTGACCACCAGGGACACCCCTGCTGGTTTCTCAACAGCCCGGCATTGCGGCGGCCGGGACGTTTAAGATACAGGAATAAATTCACTAAGAGGCCCAGGAACTTTCTTAAGCAATGTCTCCTGAGGTTCCCCTCTCAATATGACAAGGAGTTCTGTAAGTGCTTTCAGCTGGGAGCTTTTTGAGCTTTCCATCATTGGAGTTGGACCAGTTTGAGAAAATATGTACCATAAATAATCTTCAGAGCATTTTAATATACTGCCGATAGTATTAAAAGTCAAAGCTTTCATAAAACTTAATTTACTCCGCCTGTAACTTAAATCTGGGGCAGCTTAAAGACGTGCATGGCGCCTTCTAAATGGCAGCCCCCCTCAGGCTCCTGGGGGCGGGAGGCTGCGCTCCTGGGCCTGGCAGCGTGGGGACCCCGTCTCCCTAAAGCTGTGTCCACTCTGTGGTGACACCCCCTTGCAGCCTGGGCAAAGCCGGCCTCCTGCCCACCCCTGCCCCCGCCACGTCCCTCTGCTGACCCGAGGGGTCCTTGTTTTTGAGCTTGCATGACCTGGATTCCTACACCAGTGACCTTCTTTTCTAACGTACATATCTGATGCTATGAATCTCTCTCTAAGCAGCGATTTAGGTGCATCCCAGATTTTTGATACATTGGGTTTTCCTTTTCATTCATGACAAAATATTTTCTAATAGCCTTTATGATTTCTCCCTTGATCTCTGGGTTATTTATAAGCGCGTTAAGTTCCAGCTGTTTGGAGAGTTTCCAGATTATCTTTCCGTTATTGAATTCTGATTTAATTCTGCTCTGGTCAGAGAACATACTTTGCATGATTTCAGTCCCTTTAAATTTATTGAGATTTGGTTTATGGCCCACAGTATTTTGGCAAATGTTCTGTGTGCACTTAAAAATAATTTATATTTTGTTGTTATTGGGTGGAATGTCCTGTAAATATCAATTAGGTCCAGTAGGTTATAATGTTGTTGAAGTCTTCTCTATCTTTACTGTTTTCCTAACTTTTTAAAGAACTGACTCATTGGAAAAGACCCTGATGCTGGGAAGGGTTGAAGGCAGGAGGAGAATGGTTGGATGACATCACCGACTCGATGGACATGAGTTTGAGCAAGCTCTGGGAGTTGGTGATGGACAAGGAGGCCTGGCGTGCTGCAGTCCATGGGGTTGCAAAGAGTTGGACACGACTGAGCAACTGAATTGAACTAAAGCTTTAAAAAGCAATTTATTTTATTTATTGGTCGTGATGGGTCTTCTTTGCTGCATGGGCTCTTCTTCCCTTGTGGCAAACAGGCTCCTCTCCAGTTGGGGTATGCAGGCTTCTCGCTGAAGTGGCCTCTCTTGCTATGGAGAGCAGGCTCGGGGGGTCCGGCTCCAGCAGTCGCCGAGCGTGGGCTCAGCAGCTGCAGCGGCCAGGCTCCAGAGCACAGGCTCAGTGGCTAGCTGTTGCCCGTGAGCTCAGTGGCTCCATGGCATGTGGGACCTTCCCGGATCAGGGATCAAACCCATGTCTCCTGCATTGGCTGGGGGCTTCTTTACCACTGAGCACCAGGGAAGCCCTAACTTTTCTTTCAAAGGAATTCTTAAAATGAGAAACAGAAGTCTTTTACACCTGCCCACACATTTGCCCTCTTGGGGCGCTTCTTACCCCCTTGTGTGCCTCCAGCCTGCTGCCTGGCGTCCTTTGCTTTCTCCCCAAGGCATTGCTTGCCCCTTCCTGATGGAACTGGCCTGCGGGTCCCAGGGTCTGTCCGGGCATGGCAGAGCACGAACTCTTTCTGGCCTTGCTGTGCTCCAGGGGGGGCACTGCCTGCCCCTCCCTCCACCCCAGCCTGGCCTGGGCGGTGCCCTGCCCTGGACCGCGGGCGCACAGGTCAGCGCCAGCAGGGGACTGCAGGGGCTCCCTTGCAGACCTCTGGACCGTGTATCTGAGCTCTTGCCTCCTCTCTCGGNGGCCATCGGAAGGGGCTGCTGGCATTGGGTGATGCCGGCATGCAAACCCCGAGTTTCTGTGCAGGGAGAAAGTGACGCGGCGCATGCCCCCCACCCCCCGCTGCATCAGCAGACAGGCGCATTGTTTTCTGGTGGAATGTGCAGACCTCGGAGCCTCTGTTCTCTCTGCAGCTCGCAAGCCTCAGCAGAGAGAGAATCGGAACGTTTCAAAGAGACGAGACAAAACCCGATTGTTCTGCCGTGCTGTCGCAGCGCCACACTGCAGAACTCTGTTCAGAGCTGTCTCCTGTGAGGCACGTGTATTAAGCCGTGTTCTGTCTGTAAAGGCTCTCGGTGTTGGAGAATTTGCAAGTGTAGGGAAAACAGCTGCATGTTGCCAAGTGTGGCTCAAGAGGTGGGACCCTCCTGGCCAGGGACTCCGTTTCCTTGGCTTTCTGGACGGTGCCTGAACTTCTCCAAGGTCACTCCGAAGCATCGACCGACTGTACTGTCCTGTCCACGCGTGCTGCCATCCCGGCCTGAAGCCTCCCGGGCCTCTGGGGCAACGGGGGGGCAGACATCTCTAGTCCTTCATTGTCCTGCAGTCTTAGCTTGGAAGTGGCCTCAGTGTTCATTTCTGGCGGGCAGGTCTCCTGAAAGGCCAGTTCTTTGGCCCTTCCGCCCAAACAGCTGATGGCTCTTCCTCTTGCAACCATCAGGATCACTTATCCAGAAAAATTGATTATTCAGATCGTTAAATCCCCAATTAGTCAGGATAATCGGCGCTCTATTGTGTTCCATAAATATGGCACTGCTGCGGGGCACAGAGGGCCCTCCAGGCCAGTGGCCCTTTCTGCTCAGGCTCACGTATGCGGCTCCTGTGGCCCCGGCCATCCATGGGCTGGTTTGCAGGGCCTTATCAGGAAGGCATCCTTGATCTGTGCCAGCTCCCGATTTTGTGGGAATTGGAGTGGCCCAGCCAGGAAACTTGTGGGGAGCCAGGCTTTTCTAACTGGGACAAAAGTTGAAACGACAGGTATATAGAAAATGGATCAAGTTGAATGTCCATACGCATGCGTCCTGCAGCCACTGTGCTCTGAGCTCATCTCCTCTGCCCGAGAAGAGTTAGAATTCAGTCCGCTGTTTGTCTGGACGCCAAAGCCTGTACGTGTGGTCCCCGACCTCCTATGGTTCAACTTAGTTTCTTGACTTCAGAGTGATACTCAAAAGTGATACACAGTTAATAGAAACCACACTCGAATTTTGAATTTTGATCTTCTCCCAGGCTGGCTGGCGATGTGCANCGCCCGAGAAGAGTTAGAATTCAGTCCGCTGTTTGTCTGGACGCCAAAGCCTGTACGTGTGGTCCCCGACCTCCTATGGTTCAACTTAGTTTCTTGACTTCAGAGTGATACTCAAAAGTGATACACAGTTAATAGAAACCACACTCGAATTTTGAATTTTGATCTTCTCCCAGGCTGGCTGGCGATGTGCAGTAGGATGTCCTCTCATGATGCTGGGCAGTGGCGGCGAGCTGCGGCTCGTGGTCAGCCCTGTGATTGTGAGAGCAAACAGTGGACACAATTGCTGCCACTCTGACCCCCGCAGCCCTTGTATTTTTTGCTGTCAATACAGTATTCAATAAATTATATGAGATATTCTACTCTTTATTATAATACAGGCTTCACGTTAGATGGTTTTGCCCAACTGTAGGCCAATGTATGTTCTGAATGTTTATGGGACACTTGGTTGAGCTCTGATGCTCAGTAATTTAGGGGTGTGTGTGTGCACTCAGTAATATCAGGCTCTTTGAGACCCCTTGCACTATCGCCCACCAGGATTCTGTCATGGAATTTTCCAGGCAAGAATACTGGAGTGGGTTGCCATGTCCTACTCTAGGGGATCTTACTGAGCCCACGTCTCTTGCATCTCCTGCATTGGCAGGCAGATTCTTTATCACTGAGCCACCTGGGAATCCCCTAGGTTAGATGTAGTAAATACGTTTTCAACTTAAGATATTTTAGACTTACAGTGGGTTTATCAGGAAGCAACCCTGTCATAAACTAAGGAAAATATGTGCTCTTAATGAAGGAAAGTGGCAGCAATGGAAACTCGATGACCTGCTGAAGTCTTGTAGCTGGGGAGCAGCCCCGGCCAGCAAGCTCTGTGCTGGACCGCCGTTTAGCCTGTAGCTCTGTGTCAGGTGTTGGGGGAGGGAGGTCACACAGGATGTGCAAATGACGAATTAGGAGCAGGCGCTTCCCTGGAGGAGGTAAGGGGACCGTCCATTCCCCTTAGTGTGTGTGGTGTGAGTCATCCTTCAGAGGCTGCAGGCGAGTGACCTGAGAGAGTCAGACGTGGAGTTCCCTGGCTGTGGAGGCATTTGAGATGTGCCTGAAGGGTAGGTGGAAGCAGAGATCTGGGGACCAGGAAGCCTTCCAGGAAAGGGACCAACGTGAGCAAGGGATTGTGGGTGGGGGTGTGAGCGAGGGATTGTGGGTGGGGTGTGAGCAAGGGATTGTGGGTAGGGTGTGAGCAAGGGATTGTGAGGGGGGTGTGAGCAAGGGATTGTGGGGGGGGTGTGAGCAAGGGATTGTGGGTGGGGATTGCCCCTCCACTTGGTACAAAAGAAGACAAGCAAGGCCACAGGAACATGGATGGAGCTGAAGTTTGTTGTGTGACCTCAGAGAAGGGTTTAAAGATAGGAGCTCTGGGGTGACAGCTGTGTTTTAGGAAGATGAATCTAGCACGTGGAGGAGGAGCTGAGAGAGCCGCCTTTATTCCTTCCAGATTGTGCTTTCATATGCTAATGTGCATGTTGTGGATTCTGAGAGAGGAGGAGCTCCTATGGTTATTTGACCACAGAACCTCTTTTTCTCGGTGACTGGTACATGGTGGGCCTTCAGCATCTTGCATGAAGCAATAAGCAAGTACACTGCTGTATTCCATGGAACAGGGCTTAAGAAGCACTGCATCCTGGAGAAGGGCTTCAGCAAATGGAAGGACTAGTGAGAGAGCTTGGCAGTCACACAGGGAGTGAAGATGCAGGGACCACTCAAGAGTCAACGAGCTGAAGAGAGCAGAGCCAGCAGACCACCGACGGCCCCCAACCCCTTCCCGCCAGCAGGCTGGGTGGGGGCCTGCCCCTGGCCCTTGGGCCCCCGGGGCTCTCCACGCCGCTGTCCGCTCCCCAGCCTCCTCCAGCTGAGCCGAGCACAGGCAGCCAGGCATCCCATGGAAGGAAGCGGAGGGGAAGCCACGGACTCGGCTTCCCGCTTTTTAGCCAGACAGCGTGGCACCTTTCTGCAACACCGTGTGTCCTCAGGAATGGGAGCTGTTTCTGTGTCAAGGCCTGGAGAAGCCACGCGGAGACCCTGAGGTGGGGCTGGGCTGGGGGAGCCAGGAAAGGGGGTGCTCTTGTCTTTTCTCCTCCTCACTCTCCTCCCTGCTCCCCGTTCAGATGACGCGCTGAGACCAAGGGGGCGTTCACGACAGGGGGCCTCTAGAGACGGGATGGAGTGCAGCCTGCAGCAGCCCTGGAAGTGGAGACCTTCCGGGCCTCACGGGGGGCTCCCCGGTCCTGTTCAGGCCTCAGGGCTGGGGTCTGTCTCTCTCCCATCCACTGCCTTCCTCTCCTGCCTTAGCTCCACTCCGCCTTCATTTCCTCCAGACCGCGGCACCGCTGTGGTGATGTCCTTTCCCCTGTAAGCTCTCTTCCTCCAAAGCCCCCCCGAGCAGGTTCACTGATAGCTCACCCTCTTTCTTCCCTGTGGGAGCCTTTGTGTGTATGCTACCTAAGGAGCAAGTGTCCCAGCCGGACGCCCTCTGCAGCCAGTCTCGAGTAACATGTGGGAAGCCCTGGTGGCTCAGCGGTCAAGAATCCGCCTGCCAGTGCAGGAGACCGTGCAGGAGATGCCAGTTCAATCCCGGGATCGGGACGCTCCCCTGGATGAGAAAATGGCAGCCCACTCTATCCTTGCCTGGGAACCCCACGGACAGAGACGCCTGGCAGGCTGCAGTCCATGGGGCCCCAAAAGAGCCAGATACGACTCGGTGACCGAACAACAACACTAACACGTCCTGTAGCCGGGACGTACGAAAACTCAGATGTCCCCAGGCGAGGGCTCTGGGCGCTAGGAGCTCAGAGGGAAGACCCTCCCTGCGCTGAGCGGCACCACGGAGATTCTCCACTGAGCCAACCCTGAGTGGGGGCAGACACGGTAATAAGAGGTGGGGGGTCAGGAAACCTTGGCACTCGTTTGAAGAGACCCAAAATCGTGCATCAGGCTTAGAGGACCTGCACATGGCCAACGGGCAAATTAAAGCCGCAAGTCACACCGTTTATTTCCAGGGCCCTGAAGCGAGGAAAACTAAGGCATCTTGACATCAGTTTGATTTCTAACCCTTATCTCAAAGTTATGTTCCTGCTTATACACACACCTGCACATACGTGTGTGCACACACATACATGTGTGCATGTGCACACCACACACACGCCTTCCTGCCCTCAGGGTATATGGTCTCCACTGGGAAATGAGAAGATGTGGGGCCCACGGATTCTGAGCAAAGTCTCTGTGAAACAGAAGCAGCTTCTTTTTAAATTCTGGTCTGTTTTTGGTTTTTGACTTCTAGCTTGCTAGTGCTATGGGCCTCCTGCAGAAGCCATACTTTTGCAGGGGTTCCCTTCTAGGCAGAGATAGGATGGTAGCGTCTCCCTTGACTGGGTCACGAGCTGCCTTCCCAGCCCAAAGCCAGGGCATGATCAGACACCCCAGAAGTCGGGGGGCCCCTTTGTCTTCCGTCCCCACACCGCGCTGTCTTGGAGCCCTAGGAAAGCAGCTGTGGTTATTCAGATGTGTCTGTAGGAGGTGACAATGGATGGTCACTTCCACTGAGAGCCTTCCTTTTTTAGCTGGCCCAATTGGTCCTCTAATCATTTTCCGCATACGTGGCTTCTCACAGCCTTTTTCCGTGAACACATCCGTACCACTAATGGTGTTATATTCTACTTCTTTTCAGATTGATCTGTTGGCATGGAATTATTCTTCTATCTATTATTATTACAATATCCAATGCAATCATCATTAGCCCATTAACTCATAACTGTTACTATCGTAGCTAATACAATGACTATTAACTAAATATGAATAATTCATGCTACTACTAATATAATTACTATTATTAACTATATTCCATCTCACACAACCCATCTTTGCTGCCTCATCTCCCCTTCCTCCCTCTCACCCTGTCCCTGCCTCATCTGACAAACCAAACAAGCTGGGCTTCTCAGTAGATCCTGAGTCAGTCCTCCCTCCCCGGGACACAGTACACATGTCAGCGGCCAGTGAACAGCTGATTCATCTGCAGAGGTGGCGCCTAGGGTGGACGGCCGGCTGTGCGGCCCATGGGCGTGCACCAGTGCTGCTCTTGTCTTAACGCTGAATTTTGTCTTTGCCGAGGCTGTGGGCTCACCTGAAGCTGCAGGTGAAGAATCAGAGATGGGTCCACATGCCCAGCCCTCTGGACCCTTCCAGTGAGAACAGAACGGAGCAGCTGGAGGAGGGGCGGGTGGCGGAGGGACTAGGGTGCCCCTCCACCCTCCTTGATGAACTGAGAGACTTAGTGGAAAGCCTTGATCACGTAGAGGCTTTGATCAAACATTGCCAGGCGTTTATGCTCCATGGAGTCTGTCTGTAAGGGCAGCGCTGACCTTCGGAGCTCTTAAAGATTCCACTGACTCATCAGCTGAACTTGTACTGTCGTCAGGCTCTGAGGGGTAGCTGGAGACTGCAGCCTTGAGGGGGCGTGCCGTCTAGCTGCGGACCTCACGGCATAATTCACTGGGACCTGCTGCACGTCAAAGATTGCTTGAGACCCAGGCTGCACACACCGCTCACATCCCGGACACAGACTGGGCCTCAGAGGGGCCGCAGCCCGCCCAGGGAGAGACGAGGAACAAGAGAGACGCGATTGGCGCTGCCGGCCACTGGAGTAAGCCCTGGGGGCTCTGCGGCCCCCAGAGGGGCTGCCTAATTAGCCCGCGGGGGTGCCAATTCTGAGAAAGCTTCACCAGGATGAGGTTTGCTGACCGTCTCAGGATGGAGAGGAGGCAGTGGGGAGCACCGGGTGAAAGGGCAGGGCGGGGGTGGGTGGCCGCCCGCAGAGGCGGGGAGAACTTCCCTGGAAAGCGGTGGCCTCACTGCGGCTGGTGGCGTTGTGTTCAGGCAGGTGATGGAGAACAGGTCTGGGGCTCAATGGGGAAGATGGTGCCCTGCGTACTGAGACGTGTGGACGTCACGCCGTGGGTCGTGCTAGTTCATTACAGACTTTAGGCCTGTGAGCGTTCTCAGATCTTGCTGGCTGCAGCACACACGCGAATGAAAGGAGGCCTTTAGCAACGCGTTGGATGGGGTGTCCGCAACTGGAACCGCAGGCGGCGAGGCGGGGACGGGAGGGGTCGTGCCTGCGAGTCTGGCGGAGAATGTAGAGCCAGCAGGAGCTATGATGCACTAACTCACGGAGCTAAAGCGAGGGGAAGGTTCTGTGGGAATTTCTAGCTTGAAACGTCTTCATTATTATTAACATGTTACGGTGACCTGTGGTCAGTGATTTTTGACATGACTACTGTGTTTGGGGCACAAACTCGCCTAAGACAACAGACCCGCTAAGAGACACCCGCCTGAGACCACAAGCCTAACTGATGAGCACTGTGTGTTCTGACCGCTCCACTGACTGAGCGTTTCGCCATCTCCCTCTTTCTCTCTTGGCCCCCTGTTTCCTGAGACGCAAGAGTACTGAAATTAGGCCAGGTAACAGCACTGCAAAGACCCCCAAGTGTTCAGGTGGAAGGAAGAGTCGCTCGTCTCTCACTTTAAATCAAAAGCTAGACCTGATCAAGCTCAGTGAAGAAGGCCTGTCAAGCACTGGGGTCAGTCAAAAGCAAGGCCTCTTGCACCAAAACTTCACCAAGCTGGGAGTGCAAGGGAAGATGTCTTAAAGTAAATAAAAAGTGCTACAGGAGTGAAGACACACGCGCTAAGAAATCAGAACAGCCTCATTGCCAACATGGAGACAAACTTCACTGGCCTGCACCGCAGAGCAAACCAGCCACAACATTGCCTTAAGCCCCATCTGGCCTCGTCCAGAACAGGCCCTGACCCTTCAGTTCTGTGAGGATGAAAGCCTTGAGGAAGCCGCAGAAGAGGAATCCGAAGTCAGCAGACGTGGGTTCATGAGGTTTAAGGAAAGACGCCTTTCCCATGAAAGCACAGGGTGGAGCAGCAGGTGCTGGTGTAGATGCTGCAGCGAGTTTTCCAGAAGGTCTGGCTGGGATAATTGATGAAGGTGGCCACCTTGAACATCAGATTTTCGCTGTAGATGAAACAGACTTCTCACAGAAGACGCTGTCCGTGCAAGACTTTCATAGTAAGAGAGGAGGAGTCATTGCCTGGCTTCAAAGCCCCAGAGGACAGGCTGAGTCTTGTTAGAGGTAAAGCAGCTGGTGACTTTGAGTTGAAGACAGTTACTGTTCTGAAAGTCCGAGGGCCCGTAGGAGTTGCCCTTAATCACTCTGCATGTGCCCTCCAAGCGGAAGAACAGAGCCTGGCTGACAGCACATCCGCTCACAGTGTGATGTTCTGAATATCTCAAGCCCACCCTCGAGACCCACTGCTCAGAAGAAAAGATTCCAAATGGTACCGCTCACCGACAGAGCACCTGGTGGCCCAAGAGCCAGTGGAGATGAACAACGAGAGAAAGTTTTCCTGCCTGTTCCCTGCATGGCATCTATCCTGCAGTCCATGGATCAGGAGTAATTTCAAATTTCAAGTCTTGTTATTTAAGAAATACGTTTCATGAGCCTGTATCCGCCATTGACTGTGACTCCTCTGACGGATCTCGGCAAAGTCGACTGAAAACCCTCTGGAAAGGAGTCACCCTTCTAGACGCCATTGAGAACATTGCTGATTCGTGGGAAGAGGTCAAGATGTCAACATTAACATTTTAGAAGGAGCTGATGCTGACCCTCATGGATGATGTTGAGAGGCTCAAGACATCAGTGGAGGAAATAACTGCAGATGTGGTAGAAGCAGTAAGAAAGCTAGAATCAGAGGTGGAGCCTGAAGATGGGACTAAATTGCTGTAATCTCAGGACAAAACTCTCATGGGTAAGGAGGTGTTTCTCATGGAGGAGCAAAGAAAGTGACTTATGGAGCTGCAATGTGCTCCTAGTGAAGATGCTGTGAACGTTGTTGCCATGAAAGGAAATGAAGAAGCAATAGGGTTTGAGAGGCTGGACAGCAATTTTGAAAGAAGTTCTACTCTGGATAAAGTGCTCTCAAACAGCATTGCATGCCGCAGAGAAGTCATTCCTGAAGGAAAATCAGTCAGGGTGGTGAACGTCTTTGTTTTCTTGTTTTAAGACTTTGCCAACCCCACCTTCAGCAGCCACCGCTCTGATCAGTTAGCAGGCATCCCATCAGGGCAAGACACTCCACCAGCAAAAAGTTTCACCTTGCTGACAGCTCAGACGATGGTTAGCATTTTTAAGCAATAAAGTATTTTCTTATTAAGGTATGTACCTGGTAGCTCAGATGGTAAAGAATCTGCCTGCAATGCGAGAGACCCAGGGTCAGTCCCTGGGTCAGGAAAATCCCCTGGAGAAGGAAATGGCA
>SJYS01017158.1:670561-687241 GCA_006410695.1 Philantomba maxwellii | reverse complement strand
TTCACTTTCACTTTCATGCGTTGGAGAAGGAAATGGCAACCCACTCCAGCGTTCTTGGCTGGAGAATCCCAGGGACGGGGGAGCCTGGTGGGCTGCCGTCTATGGGGTCGCACAGAGTCTGACATGACTGAAGCGACTCAGCAGCAGCAGCAGCAGATCAAGGCCGGGTGTTCACTGCTTATCAGAAAACCACTGGGTGTCTCATGGAATGAACCTGTCAGATTCCTCGAGAAAGGTTTGGCTGGTGACCAACATCTTTGGGATATTTTTAATATGGTTCAATTCTATTAAAATTCTGTAGATGTTACTTCATCCTCTTCTAGCTTTAATGTTGTACAGAAGTCTGGAGGTCTTTGGTTTTCATTCTTGTTTTCTTTGGGGTGATGCCTTGCTTTAGTCTATCCCGACTCTTGCAAGGTTCACTTCTCCACGAAGCCCCCACATTCTACGGGGACGTGACGGTGTGGCTGTCTCCTCCTTGGTCCTCAGGAGGCCCTTTTAGTTGAAGACGCAGATCGTCTTTGCTCGTGTCTGCTGTTAACGTGGTTCGCGCTCTTCTTCCCCTACCTCCAGCTCTCCCGTCCCGGGCCCTGCTGTGCTCACGCTGGGTCTCCTGGAAGAGGCTTCAGTCTGCTTAGCCTCTCCTTATAGCTCATTTAATCTATCTTCTCTGAATTCTAGGAAGAACCCTCAATTCCAGCCAGATTCACTGACTTGATTGTGTACACTATTTTGATCTGTTCTTCCGGGCTTCTATCGAATTTTTAATTTTGGCAACTGTTATTCTCATCTAAAAACAATCTTTTCTGATCTCAGATTATTCCATTTTCATATTTATAGTCTATTATTGACTCTTCTCGACGAGTTTTTTATTTGATTCAGATTTTCTGACTCATCCGAATCAATTTGATTCAGAAACTTCCTGAAGCGTTCCATTTCATAAAGGAGATGTTCTTTCAAGAGCTTCAAAATGAAGACTTCTCATGCTGGCCTCGGCCATGCTTATGCGGTTCTCTGGGGAGTCCCTTGGGCTTTTCTCCTGGAGTTAGGAGTTCAGAGCAGCAAGCCTTTGCCCCGAGCAGGGCTCATTCACACCACCCCGTAGGAACTCTCCCGTGCAGGGCAGCAATCCTGATTTTCAGTATCAGTATAGTTATTTCCCTATTTGTTCCTTTGGAAATGTCCATAGGGATTTAAGAAGCACAAAATGGGTGCGTTCAGATCACCGAGGGGCAGGAGTTTGATTTTGCCTTAATGGCAGCATTCAGGGTGGCTCGAGGGGTGGCCTCAGAGACTTGGGGCCGAGGGAGAGCTGCCGTAGCCTCCGGGGGGTCGGTGGGGCTGGCTGTCGGGCAGCCAGTGGTGCTGGTGACCGACGTTGGGCTCTCAGGAGCAGGGGCGCTCCCTGGCGGCAGTGGCTTGAGGAGTGTGGGCGAGGACGGGGTGAAGGGTGACTGTGCTGGAAGGTGCCGCCTCGCTCCTGGGGTGCCTGCCTCGGACAGAGCGCTGCCCTGGAGATGGGAGCGGAAGGAGGAAGCCTTTCCCAGCCAGGGGGGCCGCGGTCAGCCCAGCGGGGTGGGCCCGGGCTGGGCATGGAGACAGGGGTGCAGCCCCCCTGGCGCGGAGCACCCCGGGCGCCCTGGCCAGGAGCCCAGCCGCGGGGCAGCAGGCAGGCTGCCAGCGAACCCAGGCCCGTGCAGGGACCCGCCCTCGGGCTCTCACGCCCTGCCTGGCTCTCGTGAGGAAGATGGTCAGGAGGTTTCCCCACGGGCCCTGGGAGGGACTGGGGCGGGGCAGCCCTTTGCCTCGGGCCGCATCCCCCACTTTGTGGATTCGTTTGCAGCGGCCCCGGCACGGGGACTCCCAAGCTCACCAAGCGGCGCCAAAGGTCACAGGGACGTCCTTCCCCCTCGCCCTCCCCTGCCCGTGAAACCGCCCCGCAGCGCTCGCCGTCTTCTTCCTGAGCATGTGCGCTGGGGAAGGGCCAGGCCTCTCCCCAGCCTCTCCCTCTGGGGCTCTCACCCCTGCTTGTGGCCCGGGCCGTGTCCCCACTGGTCCTCTGGGGACAGGAGCTGGAGCCCGTCGCCTGCCCCCGACCTGCCCGGTCCCTCCTCCCAGACCGGATGCACTTAGGTCACTTTAGAGAAATCTGCGTGGCCGGGAGACGGTGTCCTCTAATCTCACAAACAGACTGGAAAATGAGGGGTGTGGGTTTTTTTTTTTTGGCAGGAATCTACCTTCATTTAATGTATTCGGATGGTGGAAACTGTGGTTGTGGTGAGATTCTTACCTGAGTTAACAGATGATTGTTCCTCAGCGCAGAGCCACGGGAGTGACCCTTGTAAATGAACACATGCTTTGTTTTCCCTTGATTGCTGACAGCCCCCGCTGTGAGTCCTGAGTAGAAGAGCATTTAGTGACAGCAGCCAGCCTGGTGTTGCAGCAGGAGAAAAAGTAGGAAACTGATGAATTATCTTTCTATTTGCACCTTCAGAAATAGGTTAATTGTTTCAGTGACTGGCTCTGTCTTGATTAGGAAGCATTAATAGCAATTAATGATACAACTTCAAGAAAGGTATAGGAAAATTAATAGAATCCTCAGCCAACATAAATTATAGTCATTATCTACTGTATCCAGAGCCATTGCGGCTGCTAGGTTAGTTGATTAAAGTGCAAGTGGATTTTTTGGTCTGAATTCTCTAGATAACTGAACAAATCTTTTCTTTATTTTTCTAGTATAAAATTCCCCGTAGTGAGCTAATACTATTATTTAGTTCAAAATGCCTCAATTCTACGACTTAATTAAAAAACATTCACAAGTTAATTTTATTAATATATGCACATTTTCTGTACATGTGCAAATATTATTTGATTATGATGATGCAATTTTTTTAGTTAAAAAAAAAAGAAAAAGAAACTGCTCAAGAATGGCAAAGAACAGTTCAGGCCCAAAAATTCAAAACTGCACACAATTTTCTGAAGCTGGAGCTCTGCTCGGCTGGAGGAGCAGAGCACGTTTTCTTTGGAAAAACCAACAGTACAGAGGATGGCAGCGGCGACGGTGACGAACACGCGGTAGCTCTCGCCGGCAGCACCCTCGGCCTGTCCCTGGGACTGGGCCCGTGCAGTCACCCTTCATCTTCACATTTGCAGCAACCTTGGGGCTTCCCCAGTGACTCAGATGGGAGAGAATCCACCTGCAATCCCGAAGACCCTGATTCAGTCCCTGGCTCAGGAAGGTCCCCTAGAGAAGGGAATGGCTTCCCTAGTGGCTCAGAGGTTAAAGCATCTGCCTGCAATGAGGGAGACCGGGGTTTGATCCCTGGGTCGGGAAGATCCCCTGGAGAAGGAAATGGCAACCCACTCCAGTATTCTTGCCTGGAGAATCCCATGGGCAGAGAACCTGGTGGGCTACAGTCCACGGGGTCGCAAAGAGTCAGACACGACTGAGCAAGCGACTTAACTAACTAACTAAACCCACTCCAGCATTCTTGGACTTTCCTGGTAGCTCAGATGGTGAAGAATTCACTGCAACGCAGAAGAGCGTGGTTTAATCCCTGTGTCGGAAGATCCCCTGGAGAAGGGGGAGTGGCAGTCCACTCCACTGTTCTTGCCTGGAGCATCCCATGGACAGAGGAGCCTGGCGGGCTGCGGTCCATATGTTTGCAAAGAATCAGACACGATGGAGTGACGAACACTTTCACTTTTAGGCAGGAGGAGTTGTCTCAGTTACAAATGAGGAAGCTAAGGCTTGGAGATGGTCAGGAACTTGTCCACGGTCACCCAGCTGAGCAGGGCGCTGAGAGCTGGAGGCTGGTTGGGTGAGTCCCCGGCGTGTCCTCTCAATCACTCGGCCAGACTGCTGTGTAGGGGTTGACTTCTTTGAAGGAGATAAAATTTGCCTCGCTGGACCCAACTCTGTCCCATCTGATTCTCTTTGTCAGTGTCCCCAGGAGACGCATCACATACAGCTGTCCTTCCCAGTGTCAGCGCCAGACGTACAGGAATCTCAAGAGAGCCTAAGCTGCCTTAAAGCTTTATTGAGGGCTGGGGACCACTGTGTTTATCTTCACTCTCGGTCAAACTATGATCTGGGCAGAGTCAGCCTTCAAGTCAGGACGTGCCGCCCAACCCCGCCGTTCATTACTGAGACTTGCCGGCCGCGCCCCTGCTGGCCTTGCTCCTTGGCTTCAGTGTTTCACGGATGGCGACCACTTGTCCAGCCCGCGTCTGCCAGACTGAACCCAGTGCCCTGCGTAGGCCTGGCACCCTCACCTGTGCCGTCGCCTTGATGTTTTATGTGTCTTCCTCAGGGCTTTCTAGCTCTTTCTTTCTTTTCTGGGGATCTGGCAACCAGAAGAGCATTTCAGATCTGTACTCTAACCCGTGAGGAACATGCAACTGGCACCATGTGTCCCCCGCCCCCAGGGGTGCTTTGGAAGGTTAGCCTCAGGATTCTGTCAGCGTTTTTAGACAAGGTGACAGAACTGATCTTCTGAATGCCTTCCAACAAACTGTGTATTGCAGTGTTGCCTTTTGTAATGTATTCTGTGAGGGTCATGTGGATTTGGGAGAAGGGGTGAGAGTGATTAGGGAAATCTTCAGAGGTGGAGGAGTTTGATCTGGCCCCTGAAGGATGTCTGCAAAACTAGATGACCTCTGAGGTCAGTGGTGGATCGGTGGGGAGGGGTGGAGGGTTGGATAGGAGCCAGGCGCAGAGCTGAAGCAGCAGGGGACGCGGGCCAGGCATGAGGAAACCAGAATGACCGGAGCTGGGGAGGGGCACTGGAGAGAAGTGGAGACGGAGACTCTGGGTGGGGAACCAAGTGAATCCATGAGTGCAACAGAAGAGCACCCCAGTGAAGACCACCTGAAGGCCCCCGGGGCCCCAGCAGCAGTTTCTTCCTCACTCACATTGCTCGTGCAGCGGAGGTGCCGTGTGGGAGAAGCGTCCTCACTGCGCGGCGCGCCCCTGCTCCACCACGTGGGCCTTGTCCCCAGGCTCACTGCGGGGCACAGGGGTCACATGCCGCCGCTTGGAAATGACACTGGTCCCTTCCACTCTCATTTCCCGGCCCAAACCAGCCACACGGCTAACTCTTCTTGACACCTAACTCTTTGGGAACAGGAAGGACCCTGCTCTTGTGTCAAGAAGGAGAAGAGATCTCAGCACACTGGTGAGCCTCCGTAGTGACTCCCACCCCAGGCAGAGGGCGGAGACTGGAAATGCCGGGTCCTGCCGCAGCTGTCAGGGTCTGAGGGTGACGGGCTGGGTTCTGGGAACACTGGCCTGAGTTCAGCATTTGAAGTGACCGCTCTGGCTGGAGGATCCCTCAGCCTTCTCTCAGTGGGCTTTTATTTCTGTTACTTGTGCATGGCTGCACCTTGGACCTCTTCACTGGAGTCAGGATGGGGTGGGAGTTAAGAGCACAGATTCTAGTTATAAAGCCCTGGGTGTGTATCCTAGCTCTGTCCCGTGAGGCAGAGGCGCGACCTTGTGAGTCTGTTTACTTATCTGTCAAAACTGGAACAACAAGAAAATACACGTGGGAATGGACACACGGAGAAGAGCACGGTGTCTGGCCCATGCTGAGCAGTCAGTGAATGCGCTGTGATTATAATCTGAAAGTCTCTGCCTTGGGGCCCTTAATTCTGTTCATGGTCTTCCTTCCCTTCCACGTTTCCTGCCTGTGCCTGTTTACTTCTTCAGCACTGAGCTTGTCCCTATTGCCCAATTTGTTAGCCCCCTTCTAGCATCCTCTCCTTCCTCCACACCATGATGTCCAGATTTCAGCCATTTCCTGTGGCGTCAGTCCCCTCTCGACCTTCCAGCATGCTCAGCTTGCGGAGCTCAGCCCACCTTCCACCGGCTGCTCCTCCGCAGGACCGCGGCGCCACCAGACGGGTGTCCCCAGAGTCTCTGCAGGCGTCAGTGCTGCCCAGCAGCCCCTGGACTCATCCCAGGCTTCCCCCGGCCTCTTTTCCCTGGCAGCTGTCCCACACCTTGCCTCCTTCCACCCCTCCTTCATGTTCATGAAGACAGAGGGTTTTGTGTGTTCTCTTTTATGTAATTGATGGCCACGTGAATATAATCCCAGCTGAAGAGTGAGCGCACCTGGCACAGAGCTCCTCCAGCTGCATGAGCACACGTGTCACCCAGAGAACTGAACATTCGGGCCCTCACGCGGGGGGCCTGCGGTGTGGCCTGAGTCTCTGCCCCTCCAGCCACCCGCCAGGAGAGGTCTGCACTGCCGCTCCCAACTCCACTCTGAGGAGCAGTGAGTTGGCCGATACGTATTGAAAACTCACCGTGTGCTGAGAAGCATGCTCTTTCCCCTCTAAGGAGCGGGAGCTCTGCTGCCAGGGCCTGGCCCACGGAACCGGCTTCCCTGAGGGCTGAGCAGAGGGGAGTCTCAGCTCATCCACCCAGACCCGCTGGTTTAGAATCTGCCCTTGAACAGGGTCCCAGATGACTTGTGTGCACATGAAGGCTTCAGAAGCTTAGAAGAGATAAATAAAAAGGTCTCAAGAACGTTTGTAAAACTGCATGTTGTTTTTCAGTGTTTTGCAAACTGAAAGTATTGATGTCAAATTAAGCTAACTAGTGAGGGGGTTGAAATTAATTAACCAGAAAAGACATTCTGAGGAAAATAAATTTTGTACCAGGCTTAGGAAAAGAAAAATATACTTATGAATATATTTAACTTGTATCTTTAACATCATTTAGAAGGTCTTATCTATAGATATTTCTTAGAAAAGCCTAGTTGTAAAAGAAAAAAAAAATGATTCCTGCATCTGTCTTACTGAATTATTTTTAATTTTCGTTCCATCATTTTTAATGTAAATAGAAGCAAATATGCATGTATAGTCTTATTTCTTCCCTTTCTTCTATCCAAAAAGGAATATGCCATACTTGCTTTTCAGTATTTGCTTTTTTCATTTACCAGATCGTCTTAGAGGTCTTTCTATGTCAGTCTATAAAGAGCTTCCTCATCATTTTTTTGCTGCTGGGTAGCATCAAACAGTGTGGATGTACTTCNTTCAGAGGTGGAGGAGTTTGATCTGGCCCCTGCAGGATGTCTGCAAAACTAGATGACCTCTGAGGTCAGTGGTGGATCGGTGGGGAGGGGTGGAGGGTTGGATAGGAGCCAGGCGCAGAGCTGAAGCAGCAGGGGACGCGGGCCAGGCATGAGGAAACCAGAATGACCGGAGCTGGGGAGGGGCACTGGAGAGAAGTGGAGACGGAGACTCTGGGTGGGGAACCAAGTGAATCCATGAGTGCAACAGAGGAGCACCCCAGTGAAGACCACCTGAAGGCCCCCGGGGCCCCAGCAGCAGTTTCTTCCTCACTCACATTGCTCGTGCAGCGGAGGTGCCGTGTGGGAGAAGCGTCCTCACTGCGCGGCGCGCCCCTGCTCCACCACGTGGGCCTTGTCCCCAGGCTCACTGCGGGGCACAGGGGTCACATGCCGCCGCTTGGAAATGACACTGGTCCCTTCCACTCTCATTTCCCGGCCCAAACCAGCCACACGGCTAACTCTTCTTGACACCTAACTCTTTGGGAACAGGGAAGGACCCTGCTCTTGTGTCAAGAAGGAGAAGAGATCTCAGCACACTGGTGAGCCTCCGTAGTGACTCCCACCCCAGGCAGAGGGCGGAGACTGGAAATGCCGGGTCCTGCCGCAGCTGTCAGGGTCTGAGGGTGACGGGCTGGGTTCTGGGAACACTGGCCTGAGTTCAGCATTTGAAGTGACCGCTCTGGCTGGAGGATCCCTCAGCCTTCTCTCAGTGGGCTTTTATTTCTGTTACTTGTGCATGGCTGCACCTTGGACCTCTTCACTGGAGTCAGGATGGGGTGGGAGTTAAGAGCACAGATTCTAGTTATAAAGCCCTGGGTGTGTATCCTAGCTCTGTCCCGTGAGGCAGAGGCGCGACCTTGTGAGTCTGTTTACTTATCTGTCAAAACTGGAACAACAAGAAAATACACGTGGGAATGGACACACGGAGAAGAGCACGGTGTCTGGCCCATGCTGAGCAGTCAGTGAATGCGCTGTGATTATAATCTGAAAGTCTCTGCCTTGGGGCCCTTAATTCTGTTCATGGTCTTCCTTCCCTCCCACGTTTCCTGCCTGTGCCTGTTTACTTCTTCAGCACTGAGCTTGTCCCTATTGCCCAATTTGTTAGCCCCCTTCTAGCATCCTCTCCTTCCTCCACACCATGATGTCCAGATTTCAGCCATTTCCTGTGGCGTCAGTCCCCTCTCGACCTTCCAGCATGCTCAGCTTGCGGAGCTCAGCCCACCTTCCACCGGCTGCTCCTCCGCAGGACCGCGGCGCCACCAGACGGGTGTCCCCAGAGTCTCTGCAGGCGTCAGTGCTGCCCAGCAGCCCCTGGACTCATCCCAGGCTTCCCCCGGCCTCTTTTCCCTGGCAGCTGTCCCACACCTTGCCTCCTTCCACCCCTCCTTCATGTTCATGAAGACAGAGGGTTTTGTGTGTTCTCTTTTATGTAATTGATGGCCACGTGAATATAATCCCAGCTGAAGAGTGAGCGCACCTGGCACAGAGCTCCTCCAGCTGCATGAGCACACGTGTCACCCAGAGAACTGAACATTCGGGCCCTCACGCGGGGGGCCTGCGGTGTGGCCTGAGTCTCTGCCCCTCCAGCCACCCGCCAGGAGAGGTCTGCACTGCCGCTCCCAACTCCACTCTGAGGAGCAGTGAGTTGGCCGATACGTATTGAAAACTCACCGTGTGCTGAGAAGCATGCTCTTTCCCCTCTAAGGAGCGGGAGCTCTGCTGCCAGGGCCTGGCCCACGGAACCGGCTTCCCTGAGGGCTGAGCAGAGGGGAGTCTCAGCTCATCCACCCAGACCCGCTGGTTTAGAATCTGCCCTTGAACAGGGTCCCAGATGACTTGTGTGCACATGAAGGCTTCAGAAGCTTAGAAGAGATAAATAAAAAGGTCTCAAGAACGTTTGTAAAACTGCATGTTGTTTTTCAGTGTTTTGCAAACTGAAAGTATTGATGTCAAATTAAGCTAACTAGTGAGGGGGTTGAAATTAATTAACCAGAAAAGACATTCTGAGGAAAATAAATTTTGTACCAGGCTTAGGAAAAGAAAAATATACTTATGAATATATTTAACTTGTATCTTTAACATCATTTAGAAGGTCTTATCTATAGATATTTCTTAGAAAAGCCTAGTTGTAAAAGAAAAAAAAAATGATTCCTGCATCTGTCTTACTGAATTATTTTTAATTTTCGTTCCATCATTTTTAATGTAAATAGAAGCAAATATGCATGTATAGTCTTATTTCTTCCCTTTCTTCTATCCAAAAAGGAATATGCCATACTTGCTTTTCAGTATTTGCTTTTTTCATTTACCAGATCGTCTTAGAGGTCTTTCTATGTCAGTCTATAAAGAGCTTCCTCATCATTTTTTTGCTGCTGGGTAGCATCAAACAGTGTGGATGTACTTCCTTAGTATTTTTCTTTTCAAAATGATATTTAAAAGCCCTTTTCATAATAATAACCAGTAAGTAGGAGGTCACACCCCCAGAGAATAATTGCTAAACCTATGTTAAATTTCTACATCTTTTCTGATTCTTGTCAGGTAACCACCATAGGTTTTGATGAGGGTTATTTTAGGCTAAAATGTTTTTCCCAAACAGTCCTTAATTTTCAAAATAAAGGGAACATTTGTCATCTGAGAGAGGCATCTCTCACTTGGGGGGAAATTATTTGGGGGGAATCCTTGCCTCATGTTCTTGCACATGGGGCAGATTTTACACTCCGAAGGCTCCCCCCTGCCTGCCATCCTGAGTTCCACCCACATCCACATGCTGATTGATCCTGAGTGGCTTAAAAAGAGCTTCATCCTAGCTCCAGTCCCTTTCTGTCTCCCACTCTGGGGGCCTGTGGGGCATTTCACTGCTTATAAGCAAGTCATTCCATGGACTGAACAGAGACTAAGTCAAATTTTTAAACAAATAGACGGCATCCTCTTATTGGAAGCTGTGGGAGAGGTTCGGTGGCAGTGCCTGTCATTTAACGATTTGCCATAATTACTTTTAGGTTTCCTATAAATTCCCTCTGAATCTGTTATTCATGCTGTCACACAGAAAGCGGAGCACCCCCACCGCTGTAAAACTGCGGCAGGAGCCCCCTCGGGGCCCGTTTGTTTGAGATGACAGTTTGCACTGTCCAGATTTGCTGAGTAATCATCGGCCTTCTGCATGTTAAACAGGCCCACACTGACCAAATTCTTCCTTAATATATTTGAACAATCACATAAATGGGTTTAGGACTTTATTTTTTATTCATCCGCCTTCCAGTTCATGTGAACAGACTTCTTATGTTTCTACCAGCAGTCACTCCCCTCATAAGGCTTGTGATAATCTATTTGCGAGTATATATCTTCAGCGGGATCTTGGCTGTGTTCTGTACGCTTAATTCTTTATATGCACAGCTTCTGTTTTATGTACTCTCCCTCTTTCTGTCATCAACCTTAGATTTATTGTCGGTGCTGATTTTAGACCAAAATATAAATGAGATTGTGCTGACATAAAAAAGAAAAAAAAAAAAAGAATCCTTGCTTCCTAGCAGATTGAGTGGAGAACCAGTTGGTTTAAATAGATAACCTTGGGTCATATCAGAAAATGTCTTGTTCTCGCTGAGTACTCTATGCTTGCACCATGGGACTGACTTTATTCATTTAAGGGGAGCTAGGGCATACAGGGAAAGAAATATTTTCTTCTCTTAAGATTTCCTGAGTTGTTTGTATGTCTGTTGTGACACCCAAGGGTAATTCTGATGCAGCAAGTCTAACAAAAAAGAAGCGAGATGGGAAAACAGAGGGGGCATCCCTCCGCAGTCGTGAGTTCTCATCCTTCACCATCGAAGCCTCCGTGCGGTCATTCTGCGGTCGCGTTCGCTGTGGTCCTCATCAAAGACGATGACCCACCTAATCCCCAGAGGTAGACGGGGGAGAGAGGGCACACGCAGGCGCAGGAGGGAGAGAGAGGAAGACCAAGAAGAATCCGAGGCCTCGCTCCCGTCTCGCCTGTGCCCTCCGACCGAGCGTGAGGGCGCTCTCCAGCCTGCTTCCTTGCTCCGCGTGGGGTCAGGGCTCCCCACTCGGGGTGCTGCTGCTGCTGTTCAGCCGCTGAGTCGTGGCGGACTCTTGGCAGCTCCGTGGACCACTGCATTCCATGGGCTCCCCCGGAGTCTGCTCAGATTCCTGTCCACTGAGTAGGTGTGGCCATCCGACCATCTCATCCTCACTCAGGATGACGAATCTCCAAAGAGGCTGAGCCCAGAACCTGCCCGGGTGCAGGGCAAGCAGTCAGCCACAGCATGTGGGTGCAGGGCACAGGCCCGCCTGGCCCAGCCCCCCACCCCGGAGATGAGCTGGGTTAAAGCCCTCCCTCATCCTCCAGAGAGAACTGCTCCTTGATGCTAATGTCAGAAGACAACACGGCTCGATTCCCAGAATCAGCTTGGAATGAATATGGTTGATGGACACAGTTATTCATTAAATCATTTACTTACTATTTATTGTTTTGGAACTTTGCTCACGGTCGCTCTATGCTGGTTAGGATAGAGATCCTACAAGACGTTCTGCCTCCGAGTTTGCTCTCTGCTGAGATGAAATAAGTAAGAAGTTGACTACCTGAAAACACAGCAGAGGACGTGTTCTTCAGTACGTTTGTATGAACATTAGCGTTTAAGGTGGGAGTGCGTAAGAAAACACCATATGATTGATAAAGTGTTCCTTCAATTCTGGGCAGAACCACCTCGCGGCATCTCAGCTTTATGGAACACTAAATATGTAAATGAGAGGTTTTATTGGATTTTGGATTTCTAATTTGAGAAGCTCTGGTTTTATTTAGGACATCAGTCTCATACGGAAAAATGAAAAGAGGGTCATCTGTTGGTCTGTGGGGCGCCCCTTCTGGGAAGGAGCTGAGACCTTGAGAAACCTGTTTCTCAAAATATTGGCCCCTCAGTTCTTCATGTTTTCACGTGGCTGGGGGGAGGCGTAAAATATAACGCTTTAGTTTTATGTCATTCCAATCAAGCAAAGTCTTCAAAAAGTAACAGCCCGGGGAGCGTTCACCAACAGCACAGCTTTCCGAGCAGGCGTCTGTATAACTAGCCAGTGAATTTACCTTCAGCTTCAATTGCCATAATTTCTAGTCTGTGAGTTGAACAATGGTGTCTGTAGCAAGGGAAAATAACTTCAATTTAGTCTGGTTCTCTGAAGATCCTCATTGTATTTTAGTGTGGTGGAGGGGAGGGGACATGATTGTGATTTTTCCAGATAACATTCTGTGAGCATATCATGACCCCTTTCTCTCTCATTTATCCCCGTTTTTCTTTCACGTGCTTACAGCGTTTGTTAAGATAATCTTCTGTTTTCTCCAGGGACTCAGGATTGCGTTTCTCTGTTCTGGGTTTTATCTGTCACAGACACGTTTCTAGTTACAGATTCTGTCTGTGAATCATGCTATGTAAAAAACAGCTGACATTTGAGCAGGATCTGAGCCTGGCCGAGAGTCACAGCACATCCAAGGAGCAGAGCTGTGCTCCTCTCCGAGAACTTACGTGCCGGACGCTGGTCTTGGGATGAGATTTGATTGTCTTAGGAACAGATATTGATATTGCTTTGGAAACTGTAAAGTCAGATTCCGTTTGGCAAGCACCTGTTAGGCACTTACTGTTTGCCAGGGGCTCTAGGGCCTCTACGGGGGACAGAGGCATATGCGGATCGCACACCTTCAGGCGTTTGCGGGGCGGGGCAGCTGTGTGCTCGCACAGATGCCCTCCTCTGAAGGACACGCGTGTTCGTCTCACTGCTCCCCAGAAGCAGAGCGTGTGAGCTCAGGGAAGATGTGGGTGCAAGTGTTTACTGAGAGGTGACCCTCGGAAGTGTGGGCACAGGAGGCAGAGAAGGGAGAGACACCTGTGTGGGTGCCTCAGTGAACCCACCACCCCGGGGAGGGAAGCCCGGAAAGCCTTCCTGGAGGAGGTGACGTGCTCCCTGACCTCAGCAGATGGGTGGGGGCTCAGGAGGCAACCGTGCAGCGGGCGGGGCAGGAATGGGGAGGGTTGTTGGGGCGCGTGGCGCTCAGGTAGGGATGAGGGAGGCTCTGGGACGATTCAGAGAGCGCCTGCATGTGGCCGATGAGCCAGGGAAGCCGAGCCCTGCTCTCTGTTCAGTCAGCAGATGCCTACTGGACCCCGCTGGGCACTGGGTGCTGAGAGAGGGCCGGGGCTGGGCCCATGTTCCCGGCCGTGCTCCCGTGGGGAGAAACAGACAGGCCGGTGCAGCTCGCGGAGCCCAGGGACAGGCGTGGGAGCCCAGGGACGGCCATGGCAGGGAGGGCCGGCCCGTCCCCGCCAGAGCCCCCAACCCCCGGGGCAGGCCCTGCCAGCGTCGCTCCTGCCCCGGACGGCGGGCTCACGGCCGTTACAGAAATCCCCTGCAGGCCGGATTCCTCCTCTGGGGGTCACTCCATGCCGTGGTGCTCTTCCTGGAGGTCTACCAGCCTCTAAGTGCTGTGGGTCTCATGTGAACTCTGAGAAAATCCTTTTCCTTGGAGCCCCTCCAGCTCTGGGGCTGAGGGTGGTGGGAGAGGCCAAGGCTTCAGAAGGTCCCCCCAAGAGGCCCTGTGGCTCCCCATCATCCTTGCTAATAGCCTTATATGGGGATCAACTGCCCCGGTCGGCTCCACACCCAGATTGCATGTTTGACAAAATTATTCAAGGACATTTCTCATAGAGGCTAAAAGTGATCTATTACTGCTCCTAGGGACACTCTCCATAATTTCAGAACACCATTTGGAAAATGGAACTAATCTCATGAAAAATAGCCTCTCACTCCTCTAGCCCACCGAACTGCACGCGGTTTTTCTCTTGGATATGCTTCTTTGGGGCTTTGCTGGTGGCTCAGTGTTAAAGAATCCACCTGCCAGTGCAGGAGACCTGAGTTCGATCCCTGAGTTGGGAAGATCCACTCGAAAAGGAAATAGCAAACCTCTCCAGTATTCTTACCTGGGAAATCCCAGGGACGGGGGCCCTGACGGGCTGTGGTCCGTGGGGTCGCCTATGGACCCCATGGGCGACTAAACCAGCAATGCTTCTTCTACTGTTAAGCAGCGAGTGCGCGCTAGGGCACTGCAGTCGTGTCTGTGGACGGGAGCCCACCAGGCTCCCCTGTCCATGGGATTCTCCAGCAGGAGCACGGAGTGGGTGGCCATGCCCTGCTCCAGGGGGTCTTCCTGACCCAGGGATCAAACCCACGTCTCTTATGTCTTCTGCGCTGGCAGACAGATTCTTTACCGCTGGCGCCACCTGGGAAGCCTATTAAGCAGTAGGTTTTGCATTTATATACTTAAATGAAAAGCAGGTTATCAGCTGTTGTCCCTGGAAATATGGGTCGCTCTGGTGTCCAACCACGCAGATCCTAAATCCACACGCCAGCTCTCTGGTTTACCACTTTGTGCTTATCCCAAAATAAATAAATAAATGAACAAGCCTACTGCAGAGTTGCCTTCCACACCTTCATTTTTCTCTGCCCAGTAAAAAGCCGATGAAAATACATTCTTGGTAACGTTCCATTCATTTCCAAATGTGCAAGTTCTCAAGTACGTTATAAATGAGAAGAAAAGAAAGGGCTGGGTTGTTTGTCAAGCTGTCATATTATTTTATTTATTGTCTCTTGTCAATAGAAAAGTCCAGAAGTGTGTTGAGATAACAGTGGAAGTACATGTAGAGATAACAGTGTAAATGGGACGCGCTGCTGTGGGTCCTCCCGTTTTTCTCTCTTCCTATCGTTGGACAGTAAACAAGAAGAAGTGAGCCGGCTGGTGTAGACTCATCCCGAGGGAGCAGGGAGAACTTCCGGAACGGGGTTTGCCCCCGTTACACGCCCCCAGCCCCCCACGCCCCACCTCCATCCCCCACTGCACTGGCCAGTGCCTTCAGGTTTGAGACTGGGTTCTGGCTAACGATCGAGAGAGTACACGGTGTTCGAAAGGACAGGAAAGCTTTCTTAGCTCCACACACAACAGATTATCAACCCAGAAACTTACACAGCCCCCTCACCTGTTCCGGGGCTGGGTGAGGAGAAACTAAAAAGTGAGTCTGGGGAAAGCCAAAGGTGGGAGGAACTTTCAATTTAGTGAACGTGATTTTTCCAATCAGAGAAAATTCATGCTGTTTATTTCAGTTTTCAGAATAAAGTGCATCTTAAAATTGCCCAGGTTCTGCCTTGAGAAACTCACTTCTTAGAATATGAGGAAACGACCTGGTTTGCCTGCGGCACGTACACCATTTACTGTAGTACATGTTAACAAATAATAATAATAATAATTTCTATGAGTTCTTGGAGATTATATATGTTATATATATGCACATATATGGGGCTTCCCAGGTGGCACCAGTGGTAAAGAGTCCGCCCGCCAGTGCAGGAGGTACAAGAGACATGGGTTTGATTCCTGGGTCGGGATGATACCCTGGAGAAGGAAGTGGCAGCCCACTCCAGTTTTCTTTACTGGAGAATCCCATGGACAGAGGAGCCCGGCAGGCTGCAGTCCATGAGGTTGCAGAGTCGGACACGACTGAGCATCTGAGCACACATGCATGTACGCATATGTACGCACACACATACATGTACACATATGTACGCGCACACATGCATGTATCTCCTCGTCTCTTAAAAGACACGTGCCCTGAGGGTTCAGCTCTGCAGGACTCAGGCTCTCAAGACGCCAGCTCTCTGTGGTGCGCACGCTGAGATGCTTCAGCGTGCGGGAAGGCACTTAACCCCTTTGCCATGCCATCTGAATAATGCAGACAAAGATGACAGGCTCCATGTGGTTGCAAAAGCAACTGGTGAGCAGAAAAGCCCCTCGATTTTCTTTAGGTGAAATGTCTCGGAGCTGTTTCACCCATCTCCCAAAAGGGCACCAATGTACCTAGTTGTGCAAGGCAGAAGGTTAAGGCTCCTAAGAAGCTGACCAATTAAGTGGTGTTTTTATTGCCAGAAAGCAGTTGAGAATGGTGGGAGGCGGCCGGGGTGCAGAAGCTGAGCTATACAGCTGAACGGAAGAGGGGCTCCTGCTGCGCGTGTCCGGTGAGCCCTGTGGACAGTCAGAGGCTTCTTGGTGGAGGTCAGGATTTTTCTCATATATATATAGCCCCCCATTCCTTAGCAGTTGTTCCGCCAGGCCGACGCAAAGCTGCATCTCAGAAACCGAGCAGAAACGGCCTTGATTGTGGGAGATCTCCGGTCCGTTGGGAAGCAGCAGCAGCCTGTGTCCCCTCGCGCCACGCCCTCTTCCTCGCCCGTCTGCCACCGCCCTGGCCGCCTGCCGCCCCGGCCCCGTGCGCTGCTCCGCCTGCCCTTCTAGACGGAGGCCCTGGGACCCGTCCCAGGCCCAGGCCCGTCCTCCGATCTTGACCCCGAGCTGTCACCGCGGGGGGCGGGGGGCGGCCTCCCCATCTGGTGCCACTGCCCCGCCATGGGCCCCCACAGCGCCCTCTCGCCCGCCTCCCGCGCGCACGCCGTCGCCCCAGCCCGCCCGGGCTCCTAAGCCTCCACCCTGCCGCGTGCTCCGCCTGCACCCCGGCCTCTCGCGCCAGAACCCGCGGGAGCACAAGCCCAGCTCCTCCTC
>SJYS01017158.1:633336-643728 GCA_006410695.1 Philantomba maxwellii | reverse complement strand
CTGCAGAGCCGGGAGAGCAGCCCCGGGACATCGGTCAGCGTGCCAGTCAGCGTCTGCAGTCTGCACCTCCGGGCGTCTGGTCCCGTGCTGAGCATCTTACGTGTGGGGTTTTACCGCCAAAGTGTGACTCCTCTCGGGAGACCCTCAAGGGATGCTGAATGAGAAAAGCCAGTTCCACACGGCCAGTACTGTGTGATTCCATGAGTGTAACGTTCTTGAAATGACAGCAGTAAAGAGACGGAGAGCAGCTGAGGGTTACCAGAGACCCCGGGTGGGGCACTGGGGCGGCATGGTCACAGAAGGCAGCGTGGAGGTGGACCCATTCTGCATCTCGACTGCGGTGTGAATGCAGACCCACGTGAGTTGTAACAGTGCGTGGGACCAAATACATACACATGTGCACACGCGCACACACATGGGAATACACAGGAGACAGGCAAGACTGGGGCGTGGGTGCCAGACACGCGAGGTGCCGCTTTCCCTGTGAGCGTCGGGAAACCGAGTAAAGGACGCGGGGGCTCCCTCTCTCATCACAGCTGCGTGGGGCTCTCCGGTGATCCCAAAGCAAAATGAGGTCAATCGCAGCAGATGCCGATGTTTCAGCTCCGTTCTTTTCCTTTCCCCTCACCCCGCTGTAACCAGACACCAGGGTAGGAATCGGCGTCAGCACCCACGATCACGGCGGGCCCGGGCAGGGTGCAGCCGCCGGGTCGTTAGCCTGCTGACTGTTCCCGCTGTTGGGTGGTTAGGGTTAGGGTTAGGGTTAAGGAGACGTGGTGGAGTGTGCGTGTGTGAGTGTGTGTGTGTGCATAGTTGTAGACCAGCCTGCTGACGGGGAAGCTGCGGTATTCTTCGAGGCCTGGTCTACACGCACAGCCAGGTGGAGAGTCTGCCCCCACCTGCAGCCGTGGCCTCGGCCAGACGGGCTGCTTCCAGCAGGTGCTTCTGCCTGAGCGACGAGGTAATTGCAGGATCGACACCTGGCTGCCTCCAGGGAGGGCCTTGCAGCCCTGCCTCCGCCATCACGTCTCTGAAATTCTCTGTTTCCTCCTTTAGGTCCCACCTGTTGAAAGATTTAGTCAGTGCAGAAGGCAGGCCAAGCTGTAGTATCCACAGTCACACAATCAGAGTTGGAAACAAACCTGTCTGGAAGACAGTACCCAGAAATTCCCACAAGGAAAGCGAATGACCAGCTGCGGTTATCATGATAATGAAGACACTGCTACCTTAATACTTGACAAACTTGGCCATGCCCATGTTGAATTCCTGCTAAAAACCAAGAACAATACCGCAATTTACTCTCCACGGAAGTTCACTAACACAGCCACCGCTTTTCTGCCGTGCATCCCGCCGCGGGCAGGCGGGCCGGGTGTCTGGAGATACGCAAGTGGTTGTGTTTCCTTTGCTGCTGAAGATGGAGGAGCGGTCCATTTCCTTTCTTCTCTTAACTATGATTTTGCCTTCCACTGAAGTATTAAATCTGTATTTTGGAGAAGAACTGCTAAGACTCAAAAATACGGTAACAGGCTGCCCCGCTCCCTGATACAGGCCGGGCACCTGCCTGCGGTGCTTTATTTGACANCAAGTGGTTGTGTTTCCTTTGCTGCTGAAGATGGAGGAGCGGTCCATTTCCTTTCTTCTCTTAACTATGATTTTGCCTTCCACTGAAGTATTAAATCTGTATTTTGGAGAAGAACTGCTAAGACTCAAAAATACGGTAACAGGCTGCCCCGCTCCCTGATACAGGCCGGGCACCTGCCTGCGGTGCTTTATTTGACAGGTTTCGTGAGTTGTTGTTTAGTTTAGACACTGAAGCAAACTAGCCCATAAAATACTGTGCTGTAAATAGAAACCTTTAGGAACCCCATGGGGTAGTCCTTCCAAAAGGTGAATTAAGATATTCCACGATTCGGACCCATAAACTGGCAAGTAGCCATTGCCCTGAGTAGTAACTTGCTTTCCGAAACCTTGGACTGTAAATTGCCTTTGGACCCTGCTCACTGAATTCTGAGTTTGTGTGCACGATGGTAGGTAGCTAATGAAGTTTTCAAAAATCCTTCTATAAAAGGACTTCAAACTCTTTCAGGCTGTAAGGGTCTTCTGAAATATATCTCTTTGGCTTAGGGGCTGTTTCGGTTTTTTTCTTGTTTACAGAGCCACCCTATTTTACTGTGGAACCCGAGAGTCGGATATTAGTGGAAGTGGAAGAAAACGTGGACATCGTGTGTGAAGCCATGGGTGAGTGAGGGGCGCCGTGGGCGGGTGCAGGTGAGCCATGGAGGGTGGGGGAGCCGCGGGCGGGCGCACAGAGGCTGTGGGGGAGCCTCCACNTCTCTCACATTGCCGGGCCCTGGGGTGCGATGTGTGGAAAATGGAAAACAGCAAGCAGGCCCTGAACACAAACGCTAACGACTCGCTGCCCTCCCCCCTCAAAAAAAAAAACAAAACCATCACCATTCACAGCGTGCTTTATTTTCCAAACGTAATTTGATTTAGCCCCTCTGGTAGGGATTAAACAGCTACTGACTCACTTAAATCGCGGCGGGGGTGGGGGGGGTGCCCATTTCACACGGTAGATGATTTAATTGAGAAAACCTGGCCACTAATTTGCTTCTGCGGTGAGACGCTGCTAACGGGAGCACAGCAAGCCACGTGAGAGGAAAGGCCCGGGAAGCGGGCCACTGTGGAAGCTCCCGTCGCCAGCGCTGGAGCCCCCAGCCACGCCGCCCGTGGGTCTCCTTGGAGAGCGTGGCCGTCTCACGACTGGGCTTGGGCGGTTATACTGTCACCCTGGTTCTGCTGGGCAGTGGAGATTCGGGAGAGGCGTTGAAAGGCAACTGCGGTGAAAACGCTAACTGAAACCCCACGGAAACAGTAAACAACCCATCAGCAAGGCTATAAAATGGAAACACAAAGCAGATAAACTCTGGAAAGAAGTTACAAGCAGAACGCCTCTTCACTGGGATTTACTGATGATGAAGCTTCAAAATCCAGTTGCGTGGTTTCTGCCACCGATGGGGCTGGGACCTTGCACCCCCGAGCTGCCAGGCTCGGGTTTAACCTTCGCCCCTTGGGCCCTGGGGCAGGGCCCTGTGTTTTGGACCTTAGGACTGGCTTCTCCTCCTGCTGGAGAGGGGAGGGGACTGGAAAGGGGATGCTGGGTGTGACCTGTTTCACCCACCAGCTAGCTCCGGTCTCTCTCACACATCAATTACTGCTGATCCACACAGGCCAGCACAGAAAGCCATAATTATACTTGATATTTTTAATTTAAAAAATGTACTCATTACCCTTGGAAATTTATTAAGCTGTTATGTGCTTGCAGCTACCTAAGAAACAGCTCTAACCCACCAACGCGGTTTATAAACAAACTAATATTTCTCATGTAGACTGCGACTTTAAATCAGTACCACGAAGGATGAACTCGGGCCTGAAATGTCATCCTGTTTTCTCTTTAATTGTGAGCTGAGTTTTAAATTAGGAAAGGGGCCCCTCTGCTCTGTCCACAACACCAGCACTCCTGGATTCGCGAGGCTCGGCTGCCTGGAGCCCTGGGCTCTGCCGGGGGTCACGCCGCTCCCCTGCCCTCAGCAGCGCCCATTCCCCGCTCATCAGCCATCTCTGCCCTCAGGCACTCTCCTGTAAGCACAGCGCTGCCCGGCGGGACCAAGCCCATAACTCACCACTCGCCCAGCCTCCAGAGTTCAGTCTCCCCTCTGTGGGGACCCCCTGCGCCCCCTCGCCCGACTCGAGCAGAACTCATCACGCCTACCTCAACTTCCTCTGTAACTGATAGACTTTCCAGCTGGACAAATGTCACGAAGCCCACAGAGCAGGGCCATGGCGCGTGCTGGACGACGGGCCCTCGTCCTCCGCCAGGCAGCCTCGTCCACCCCGAGGCACCGACGCCTGGAGCTGAGCGGCACACGGGGGACGTGGGGAGGGTGGGCGCGCTGACCCCGCCGGGGAGGAAGGAAGAACAAAGGCCTCTCCAGCCCGCCCTCCCGGGTGTGGACTCAGCCAGAAGGCGGCCCTGGCCCCGGCCGCCCAGCGCGCCCAGCTGGGGAGCCGCGACGGGGCAGCAGCTGAGAGGCTGCCCTGCGGGGAGGCGGGGGCCAAGGAGGGAGCATCGGGGGCGAAGCCGGAGGACCAGGCGGGCAGCGGCTGCGGGGCGCAGGCAGTGGCTGCGGGGCGCGGGCAGTGGCTGCGGGGCACAGGCAGGACCGAGGGCGCCGGGGGGTTGCAGCAGGGGAGCGCAGGGCTTGCACTGCGTCGTGGAGGGAGGCAAGTGCGAGAGGCCCGGGTCCAGAATTTCTGGCTGTCGGTGTGACGCTAGCTTTCCGGGACTGGAACTGGGACCCCGAGGGCAGTTCGTTAGAAAGGGTCCTGGCGACAAACTGTCGGAGGGTGCTCTGTGTAACCGTCAGGAGGGAGAAGGACGTGCGACAATGCTGGTCAGTGGTCCGAGGAGGCCGGCGGCCGGGGCTGACGCGGGTGGGGTCCGGGGAAGACACGGTAGCCAGAGGCGGGGCGCGCTGTGGGCCCGGGACCCGCCTCAGAGAGCGGCCCTCCTGACCCGAGGAGGGACGGACAGGACGGGGGGCGGCGGGAAGGGACAGGCTCCTTCTGCACAAGAGGAGAGCCGGCTGTGGCCCGGAGCATCTCTGAACACCCTAATTGGGTTTTTAAATGATTAACAGTCAACCCACAGAGCCTTAGCATCTGGTCCCTCTGGAGTGCCCAATACAGCAAGAAGCTTCAGGGGTCTGCGAACCCAGTCCTGGGAGTTGCGAGGGGTCCGAGCCTAACGTTCCCACAGCCGGGAAGACCCTGGGGTCTGCGCTCAGAGCCAGCTCGTGCCTCTCAGCCTAACCAGGGTGCACTTAGCAGCAACCCATCTGGCAGGTGAGCGGCGGCTCTTCCGGGGCTGGAGGCTGGCAAGGTGGAGGGCTGTTCACCACGTCGCATCTGCTGGTCACTCCAGGCAGCCTTCCATCCAGGCGTCNGACCCTGGGGTCTGTGCTCAGAGCCAGCTCGTGCCTCTCAGCCTAACCAGGGTGCACTTAGCAGCAACTCATCTGGCAGGTGAGCGGCGGCTCTTCCGGGGCTGGAGGCTGGCAAGGTGGAGGGCTGTTCACCACGTCGCATCTGCTGGTCACTCCAGGCAGCCTTCCATCCAGGCGTCTGCTCAGGAAGCCCTGGAGCCAGCTCGGACAAGGCCCTGGTCCGTCCATCCCACCTGGGGCGCGGGTCTGGGGTCCTGCCTCCCGGCCCCTGAACGGCCACCAAGGGGAAGAGCACAGGGCCTGTGGAAAGGGGGGGGCACACCGAACGGCAGCAACCGAGCCTGCGGTACACGGGTGAGTGGAGAATTCTAGAGAGACTGGGGAGACTTAGGAACTTAAAAGGCAAAGTAGCCTTGAGACATTTAGCGCCGGTACCGAGATCTACAGCTAGCGGTGCCCAAGGTCGTCACTGCCTGGGACGTGGCTGGAGATAGCGAGCCCTCGTCCACTGCCGCCCAAGTCCACGGTCACCCCCGGAGGACGGCCAACGCAAAGTGCGGTTTTTACATACATCACAGGACTCTGAGTCGGAAGAAATTTAGATTTCTTTTTTTCTTCTGGTTCCAGCCTCTCCCCATTTGGAATTCCTCTCTAGCATATCTCTGGTTTCAGTATCACCAGTTTCACAATGCAGAGAACTCTTTAATATACATTGGAAACGTACACTATTTCTTTAAGTGATAAGTTTCGTTATCTGGAAAATTAAGCTTGGTGAAATACTCGACTAACCCATCCACAGCCGAGAAATGAGGCTTTCTGATATTCTGAATCCATCTTGGAGGCTCTTATCTGATAGCAGGAGAGGCTGTCTCAGCACGTCTCTGCCAGTGTGAAGGGAGATACAGGATCGGAAGGGTGACTCACCGACCCTGGTGTGCAGATGGGGTGGCAAGCAAAAGGCATCCGAGGGCGCGGGGGCGAAGCCCGGGCTGAGTCAACGCGCGGTTTGAAGAGAACCCGCCATCGGGGGAACCAGGCCGCAGTAATGGCAGAAATGACCAACAACTCGGCTGGGCCTGTGCAGGCAGGCGAGGCAGTGAGGTGTGCTTGGGAAAACCAGCTGGGGAAGAGACCCGAGAGGGAGCGGGTGGTGAAGAGGCGCCCGCGGGGGGCTGCCCGGGGGAGAGGGGCCGATGAGCATTCTTCTACAGAAAAGCCCTGCCCCTTGAGCGGACAAACGACGCCCCGGCCAAACCCGTCTTCTCTGAGTTCACCCCGAGGATGGAGGCAGTGGGGGCTCCGTAGCTCGTGAGAAGTGGCACTATTGCTCGCTCCTATTACGGCTTTGTCAGAAGCGGTTCTAGTGAAGGAAACCTCTCCCGCTGCCTCGGGGCCGCGTCTCCAGCTGCTCTGTAAATGAGGCTTTCCTCTGTACTCTGGCTCAGAGGAATTAGTCTCTGGTCTCAGAAGGAAAGACGCGGTGCTAATTGGGTTTTTAAATGATTAACAGTCAACCCACAGAGCCTCGGCGTCTGGTCCCTCTGCGGTGCTCAATACAGCAAGAAGCTTCGGGGGTCTGCAGTCACCCCAGACCCAGTTCCCTCCTGTAAGGTCCCAGCATACTGGTAGGACAGACACCACTAGCACCAGTAGCCAGCCTAACCAAGACTGCGTGCTGTTAACCGGTCAGATGCGCCAAGAGACCCTCTGGAATTGCAGAGACCTCTCCTCTCTGGGAGGGGGTGAGGCAGACCCCTCTGAAATTAATCCTCCTTGGTGGCACCAAATACACAAACCTGTCTCGATCTGCTAAGTGGAGCGGGGCTTCCTCAGACACTGATGGGCCACCTGTTCCAGGCACCGAGGCCTCTGTGGCAGACAGACATAACTGGTGCGTCCGAGGGTCACAGCCTTCAGGCAGAAATAAAGTAGGGTGAACGAGAGATGCCTCTTGGCCCCAGTATGTGTGTGTGTGGGTCGGGGGGGGGGTTGCTGTTGATGAAAAGAAGAGTATTTTTTTTATGAGATGGTGAGGAATAGTAAGAGCTGGGACTGACTGCCCCCCTGAGCAGGGCTCCTGGCCAGTCCATTCAAACTTCACTGCCATCCTTCAAGGTAAAGGACAACGTGGCCCGTTCACAGGTGAGAAAACCGAGGCTGCAGCATGGGAGCTGGGAGGGGCCCCCAGGCCAGCGTCGCTCGGGGGCGGCCAGTGGCCCTGCTGCGATGGTGGCTTCTCCCCCAACCCGGGTCCCCGAGCCCCCCGCCCCCAGGCTGACACAGAGCAGACGCTCCAGGGCGCCACCTGTGGAGCAAGCCCACAGGAGAGCTGCCAGCGGCTGGCCCGCTCCCGAGAAGCCCACTTGTGACGCTCCTAATTTCTATATTTAACAAAGTGGCTTTTAGCTCGAGTAGGGAGGCTGGGAAGCACACTTTCAGGCTCTTCTGAAGGACACTATTTAGCCGTGAGCAGCTCTCAGTCACTCCCGCAACAGGAGATTGTGGTGGTTGTCATCCGAGCGAATCTGGGAGATGTTAACACGCTGGATTTGCAAGTTCTCTGGGAAGCTCGAACGCCCCGCAATCCTGAGTTATGACTATTATCATCACTATTGTCATTGCCGACGTCCTAGAGTTAGAACCTTATTGGATCTAAAGATATGCGCGCTCTAACCTACAGCCTTCCCCATTCATTCCGATTTGGAAGAACTGAGAGCTTATTACACCGACAATTCACAAGGACCGCTGTCTCTCCAATCAGCTCTGCAGCCAGCCGCACCTGAATTGGTTTGAATCGCGAATCTGCAGTTATTTCTGTATTTGGAGATGAGGTGTTTTCCCATTACAGAAAGCCCATTATTTTATAGAAACAGCAACATTTGCTGAAAAAAATGCATTTCACTTAGAGGAAATCAAATAAGCAAATAGTAGGGAAGATATGTAAATCAGCAGAACATAAAAACTGCGGAACAGAGAGAACACGCCGCACTGGAAGCGCGCAGTTTGGCTTCTGCTGACAGCACCTTTATGAAATGCTAACATTTATTTATTTGGTACCAGTGATGGATGATCTAAGAGTTCTCAAAGGTAGTTTAACTGTGAATAGCACGGTGTGTCACGTGGATTTACGGGTCGTGGACGCCAGAATCATCAACAACTTTTAGGAAGGTCTTCCTGTGAGCTGTGGTTGGGGGAAGGAAGACAGGGGACCAGGGCTGAGCAGGGCGGGCACCCTCAAGTGGTGGGGGGCCCAGGCGCGTACACACCTGAGCAGACTGGCTGGGAGGACTATTGGAGGCCTGCGACACACACGTTCATTCCACCCACCAATGTGCATTTATTGAGCGCCCCAGGTATGCCAAACACAGCCAGGCCTCAAAACGCAGAGCTGTGTCATCCTCCACTCCAGGGGAGAGAGAAGGGGGAGACAGAGGGTGAGATGGTTAACCGGCATCACTGACTCAACGGACGTGGATCTGAGCAAACTCTGGGAGAGAGTGGAGGACAGAGGAGCCTGGCGCGCTGCAGTCCATGGGGTCACAAAGAGTCGGACATGACTTAGCTACTGAACAACAACAAATATACGCTGCGAAGACGACCCGGTCAGCAGGCCCTTCAGCTGCCTGCCTGTGAGGAGAGGGGCTACGGGAGGCGAGCGCAGCCCCCACGGCTCCCCACCCCGGAAGGCCGGGCAGGCGGGATGGGCGGCTGCCGCCACACCCGTGAGTTCTGGTGGGAGGTGTGTGCCTCCCCTCAGAGGGCAGCGGGCTCTCAGGGGCACTGGGTTGGCCTGCCGTCCTTACCGGCTGGAGGTTCTGACGGGCATCGCGTGGAAAGGCAGGGTAAACAGTCCGTCAGGACGCAGGGTCAGAGGGAATCATCGAGGAGGAAAAGCAATCGTGAACCAGCCAAGCTGAGGGCAGACACGATCCGACTTTAAGGTTACCGACCCCTACCCTGTAAGTGTGCGTGTCTGAGGCCCAAGGCGATTACCAAACCCCCAGCCCTGCAAGTGTGCTTGCCTGGCTGCGGCCCAGGGCAGCGGCCTCTGATCCCTGTGTGTGACCCACCGCCGTGTGACCGCGTGTGGAGGAGCAGTGACCCGGCGCCAGGCGGGCGCGGTACTCACATCACCTCCAGCCGCGCCGTCCTGGAGTCGTTCCCGCCCTCGGAGATCACCCCGCACGTGTAGTCCCCGATGTCGCCCGACCACGTCTGGCTGATGAGGAGGGACCCGTCTTTCTCCACCACGACCCTGGAGCTGCTGGACGGGGCGATGACCACGTTGTCCTTCTTCCACACATAGCTGTGGGCCAAGCAGAGAGGCCTGAGTGAGGACCCCGGCCGCTGACCTTCCCCCCGTTAAAAGGCGAGCCACGGATGACTTGGTGAACGTGCGTGTGCGCTACGCTGCTTCAGTTGTGCCAAGTCCTTGCGACCCCACGGACTGCAGCCCACCCGGCTCCTCTGTCCATGGGATTCTCCAGGCGAGAATACTGGAGTGGGAGGCCATGCGCTCCTCCAGGGGAGTCTTCCTGACCCAGGGATCAAGCTTGCGTCTCTCAGGTCTCCTGCCTCGGCAGGCGGGTTCTTTGCCACCAGAGCCCCTGGGCAGCGTGGCTTTGTGAATATACTGTAGTGAACAGTGAAAACCACTGAAGTGTGCTCTCTGAAGGGTGGTACCTCACATGGGAATTATACCTTAAAAAAAGGAAAGCAGCCTAAGGTCTTGGTCATGACAGAGCCGGACGCTGAAGACGGGGCAGACGCTGCTCGGTCCTGGGGTCCGGGACGGGCAGTCTGAGGGGTTGTGGTCACGCCTGTCACCACTACACCTGCCCCTTCCGCTGAGGAACATCCTGGAGGCCAGAGTGCGGCTGGATAGGGGCAGGGCTGCGTAAAAGTCCCCAGGGCGGAATTCCCCAATTCCTGAAGAAAACGCATCACAGGCTTTCTTAAATCCCAGTCATTCTGTCCTTAGAGCTGCACGCCCTTCTCTTTCCATTCCTTATGACTTCAGCACGCTTCAGCACGCTTTTCTTTTCACATGTAGACGCCCCTAGGAGCCCGCCGGCCTGGGGCTGTGGGTGGGCAGGGCCCCTGGCTGGTCACTGCTGGGTGGGATCACAGTGCTGGCTCTCCTCTCCCAAACCCTAGGCTGGATTTCCAAAACGCGCCCAGCTCTTTAAAGGCTTGATGCACACAGAGCTCAGGCATCAACACATGGCTCGTCCAGCATCACCCGCAGACAGAGCGGGACTGCCCGCGCGGGAAGGAGGGGAATCGCTGCTCACTCTGGGAGCAGCGCTCAGGGACAGTGCCCCTCCGGGTATCCAGGCGGGGGGTGCCCAGAGTGAGCAACTTAATCACTTCTCAGGAAGTGAGC
>SJYS01017158.1:611505-628162 GCA_006410695.1 Philantomba maxwellii | reverse complement strand
GTCTCCTGCGTTGGCAGGTGGGCTCTTTACCACTGAACCACAGAGCTTTCAGATGAACATTAAAAAGAAGACGGACATTTATTTACAGAAATCAAACGAGTTGCTTTCATTATTTAAAAAGAAAAGAAAGATCTAATTTCTGAATATTAAATATCACCCAAGAGATGACATTTTGACACTTCCTAGGATCCATTTTGAACATTAAAATAAACAGATTCTAAGGATCTCAGAAAAGAATCTTAGCTTTGTTCCTGAGCCTCACAGGCCCAGAGTAACTGACATGGGTGCTCAGTAAATGCTTCTTAAACGAAGAAATAGATACTGATTGTTTTACACACTATATTTTTATTTCATGAAAAGTGCTTTTTTTTTTTTTTAATCCACTTTCCAAAGCCCTGTACTTACAAAACAGACACGTAGCATTATCATTACAGGTATTTATTTGTTCCTGCTCCAGTTGTCATGGGAACCAGGTTAAGTAGCACTTTCATTTAAATTTCCAAACTGATCCTCCTGAGGCCCCTGTGACCTAGGCTGAGCTGGCTATGTTTTGAAGAGAGAGCTGAGCCTGGGCAGGATCGGGCGGTCTTCCCGGGGCCTCCCATGAGAGCTGAGCCTGGGCGGGATCGGGTGGTCTTCCAGGGGCCTCCCACGAGAGCAGGCTCTGTGGCCTCCACCCTGGGCCCGGTCCAGTCTGCCCCTGTTTCTGTAAATGAAGCCCTGTGAACAGCCACGTCTGCTCTGACCTGTCTGTGCTGCCTCCAGGTTACGACAGCAGAGGCCAGTGGGGGCAACAGAAACCGCCGCCCTCAAAGCTGAAAGCAGTTGCCTCTGGCTTTGTACAGTCCCTGCCCCGCACATCCTGGCCCCCTGCTGCAGAACAGGGTTAAGTAATTTGTGCTCAGACACTCAGTCGTGTCTCATTCTTTGAAGCCCCATGGACCATAGCCCGCCAGGCTCCTTTGTCCATGGGATTCTCCAGGCAAGAATACTGGGGTGGGTTGCCCTTCCCTTCTCCGGGAGATCTTCCCAACCCAGGGATCAAACCCGTGTCTCTTACGTCGTCTCCTGCACTGGTAGATGGATTCCTTACCACTAATGCCACCTGGGAATCCCCAAGTAATTCTAATAGATCAAAACTCAAGTTTCCAGCTTAAGACCCCAATATTACTTTTACTGCTTGAAGTGATACTGGTTTCCCAGACTCCACAACGGAGGGGAAATTTGACCCTGGGCAAGGTCAGAGGAAGTGACCCCCAGTTTAGCAAAACACATGCATGAATATCTCAGTATCGCAACTGTCTCTTCCGAGTCATCGCTGACAAGAGCCCCTGGCCGTGCACACACTGACTGTGATTTGATTTCCTGAACGGCCCCCGCACCTGGAGACATCAGCATTTTGCTTCCAGACAGGGCAAGCCTGAGAATTCCATAATCACTAAACGCTACTTGTTTTAGAGGAAAAACAACTATGGGAGATAAAGAGAAAACCCACAGATACCTTTATCTTATTTTTCATAATGCCAAAGTATTTCTGTTAATGGGATCGTAAAAGAAACTCACGAAAGAACTATAATTGTTCAATAAAACTAAAATAGAGAATAAATATAGAAAAACAGGTAAAAAAAGATCAAAAGAAGAAGATTAGGCATGAGCTGTCCACTTAGTCTTTCCAGTTCTGCCCAGAAAGACGGGGACTTTGCTTCTACGTCTCAACAGAGCAGTGCATTCAAGTGCCCGGGGTGTGGGCACTCGGGCTGGACAGACACCCGTGTTCTCTGAGCGTCCGTGGGGCAAGGGCAGGGACGCCAGGGCCTCGGGGCTGTCCAGGGGCCGGGCTCTGGGAGGCGGGGGGGCAGTACTCACTGGTGACGTCCAGGTAGGTGTGGGTCTGGACCTCCCCGCCCGCGTTGCTGGCCAGGCACTGGAAGATCCCTGAGTCTTCTGGACGCAGCTGCCGGATGCGCAGGCCTCCGCCAGCCAGCAATTGGTACCGAGGGTTCTGGAGCTTGTTTATGGAGACGGCATCCTTGAACCACTGGAGGGCGGGAGGAGGGACCCCTGTGGAAAAGTGGAAACAGTCAGGCATTTAAAACTCACTAAATTTCAAGAATTGCTACGTGAGGACTGAGGCAAAACGGCTCCACGGTATTTCACTGGGCATCTCCTCATCCCTCCAAGCGCCTAGTCGGGTGGTGTTCTTATCTTCCATGCAGATGGGAGGGGCTCCAGACCCTTCCAGCTCTTCCCACGGTCTGGCCCTGACCTTGTCCTACGGGTACGGCTGTGACTGACCTCAGACAGTGCTGGGAGGAAGGCCCCTGGCTCTGTGGTGACTGCCTCTGTCTCGTGGGGACTGGGGAAGGGTCGCCAGGGTGGGAGACAGGTGCCCCCTCCAAGCTGTGCCATTGGGCAGGGCAGGTAACCCCTCTTCTTCCCAGTTCCCTGGGACTCGGGAAGGAAGTGGTGTCCCCCCTCGAAGGTGACTGTGAAGACCGATCGCATCAGCACGTAAGCTCCTCCCGGCGCCCGGCCCAGGGAGTGTGCTCACCGCACAGCCTGGGACTACAGCACCCCATCTCAGGAGTCGGGGTCCCTGATCCATGCGCTCCTGATCCATGCACTGGTCAGTCACATGAACCAGTCACTGATCCATGCACGGGGGGCCTGGCGGACGGGCTCAAGCAGCAAGCATGCAAGGCGTATCTGGTCCAGGTTGTGGATTCGGGAGATGTCACCGTGGCCCCGAGACCAGGCTGGTGCAGAGAATATGGGGTCGGGGGGGATGCTCCCATGCCTGTACCCAAGAGCGGGTGGGCCAGCGTCAGATGGAGGCTCAAGGCCCAGCCGCCCCTCCTGGGTGCCCCCTCCTCATCTTGGTGATGTCACAGGGGAGGCCGAGACTCCCGAGCAGTGAGACTGGAGCTGCACACGGCCTCGCCACCTGGAAGGAGGCTTGAGGTTGGGGTTCACCAGGTGGGCGTACTCAGTGGACAAGGCCACGGGGCAGAAGCTGGGTTGTAAATGATGGGGCTCCTTGGCCCAAGAGCACGAGGACCTCTGTTGCTTGGCCCCCAAATGGGTGTGGCCAGCACAGGTGACCAGGTGACCGGATGAAAATGCACTATCCCTGGTGGCCTTGCTGCCTGGGACACACCAGGCCCTCCCCTCGGTTCCCTTAGATCCTTGGGGAACCGGCAAAGGGAAGACAGCTTCCCTGCTCCTTCCTCCTGAAGCCAAGAAGGGTCAGGCCGACCAAGGGGGGACCAGAGAGGCCGTCCGTGGAAGAGACCGAGGCACTCGAGACGGGGTCCTGGGCTTCCGTGGGCAGGTTGTCGGAAAAGTGCGGAAGCACCTGGCTTATTTCTAGATCTCGGATCCTTCTGTGCCTCAGCTTCCCTAAATATAAAATGAATTTAAATAAAACATCTTGACACGATTCACGCTGAAAGGCACACTCGGATCTGTTCACTTATGATACTGTGTAGGTGTAAGATGTCTTCTTTAATAAATAAAGCTAATATCGGGGGATATTTCAGGATAATGTATTCTCAGAGTCTGTTCTTTGCCTTCATTATGCTTCCTGTCACTTTTCATTAAATCAGGAAATTAAAAAAAATTCATTTGAAGGTAAAAGCATAACCACTTCATGTAAAGTCTCATAATAGCAATTACACGATGTAGCTTTCATAAAGAATAACCACTTCGCATGCTGCTATGGTTTCATTGTCAAAATTAAAAGAAAGCAGTAAATTATATGGTGGCAACGCAATGTTGAAAGACCTGTTCAGTATGTACTTATAAGCCTGCACTTAACAAGCAGTTTACTCTGTGGAAATCATGCAAGAAAAGCATCTTCTTGTCAAAGGGAGAGCCTAACATTGCCATTTATAGAAAAATAATTGTAGTATACAGGGAATTAGGAATGGTTCTATTTGGGGGCAATTTAATGTCATAAACAGAAATCTTATCCCTGCAGTAAGGCAGACTCCTGTTTCTAAAGTATAAGCACTCTAAATATTTCATAGTTCCACTTTCACAGAGTTGTTGGCCTTAAAAAAACTGGTGTTTAGACAGAAGTGAGAATGGGGCCAAGGTAAGAAAAGATTTCCCTGGGAAGTTCACAGGCCCCCTCCTCTCCCCTCCTGGCGCCATCCCTGTGGGTCGAGCCGGTCACAGAGAAGGGCGCAGAGCGGGGCTGAACACAGCACTCCGGGAGCTGCTTGGGCAGGGGCTGGAGCCGCCTAGGAACCAATTCCCCTGGGCTGGAGCCGCCTCTGCAGGAGGCTCAGTGGATGGAGGGGNGGTCTGTGCTGAGGGCCCGGGGCCGTGCCCGCAGGGGCGCCCGGTCTGCGCGGGGTGGAGAGGACCCGGCAGGAGCGCCTCCTGTCGCCAGGATCCTGACCTGGTTGACTCCCGCGGGCGGCGTCGCCTTGAAATCAGGACTCGGTTCCTGTCGTCTTTGTGTCCTTAACAGGCACTCACGGATGAACGGGGTCAGGTTCCCTGGTGGATTCCCGGAGGATGCACTCGGGTCATAGTCCCCACCCTGGGCCGTGAGGGAGGTGCCCTGGGGTGCCCAGGCCACATAAAATAGGGCACGGCTTCACATGCGTGCCAGCTGTCCCCTCAACAGTGTGCGTGGCGGGTTGGCTCTTTGTCGGACGTCTTGCCTAAGTAGGAAGTGGGCTTTACATACAGTCAGTCATTCCATCCGTCCATCTGCCCAGTAGTTAGTCCTGCGTGGGCGTCTGCTCTGCACCAGGCGCTCTGCTGGGTGCTGGCTGCACGCTGACACGGTCAGCCTCAACCCCTGACAGCTGGGCTCGCCCGTTGAGGTGCTGTCATTCCAAGTGCTGTGGGGAGACAGTCGGGGGAGGGCCCAGACGGGAGACGGTCGGACGATGCCCCTGGCAGGCGGGCGTGGCGGGAGGCCAGGACGGCGAGGGCAGGGGGCAGCGTGTCACCTCCAGGCGTGTGGAAACAGCTTCTGAAGTGAGGACAGCATGCGGGAGGGGCCAAGACGCCGAGAAGGTGACCGAGGGCGTCCTCTGTCCCCGGCTCCCCTGAGCTACCCACTGCCCAGACGCTTTCCCCGAGAGCCTCTAGAGAAGAGTCTGGAGTGGTCCGCATCATCATCACGACTGCATCGAGCATCGTTACCACAAAGACTCTGAAGTGGAGAGGACCGTTCTCTCCGGCTGGCCCTGACTTCATCTGCAGCCTCGGCCAAGTCAGCCCGCTTGTCAGTGGGCACACGTCTCCCTGCTGAGCAGATAGCAAGGCCAGCACTGTCATCTGGGCCAACGATCTGGGGTTTATTTTTATTAGGGAACAGCGCCCTTAAGAAGCCCCTGAACACGCTGGCTAATCACGATCAGAAAGAGCCGCTTGGCAGCTAACGTGCTAAAATGGAGATGGTATCTGGCCGGTGCTGGGGGCTGTGCCAGCGGACGCTTCTAAATAACCCCATCCAACAGTCCCCACGTCCCGCTTCTCAGGTACTGGCCGCCACCAGCGCCGCCTGGCAGGCAGAGTCAGCCTCTGTCCTCCGGAAGCGGGTCCTGCAGGGACCGCTCTGGCGTGGCTGGGTGGCGGAGGCAGGCGCTGGGTAACAGCTGCCCTCTCGACCCGCCAGCGTCACAGGACGGCCTTCTTAGCACGGTCACAGAGCAGAACTCCGAAGCTGCCACCACTGTGTGTCCAGGCGCCGGCCCGAGCCAAAGCCCGTTTGTGCGGAGCATGGCCCCGGCAGGCGTCCTGAGCTCCTCCCAGGGACCTGGTCGTTCTCTGGTCCCAGGCGTCTCTGCCAGAGGCCAGGGCTTGGAGAGAACTGCCACATCCCAAGGCCCAGCCCAAGGGACGAGGCTGCCGGGCTGAGGGGGGAAGGCCCAGCAGGGCCAGGGGCGCCCAGCGGACCCTCCATGGCGGTCCAGTGGTTAAGACAGCCCTCTTTGTCTGCATGGGGCACGGGTTCAATCCCTGGTCAGAGACCTAAGGTCCCCCAGGCTGTGTGATGCGGAAAAAGGAAAAGAGAGAGGGCAGGGCTCTTGATGTCTTCACAGCAGGGACCCTGCAGACAGGCTGAGGACTCATCACACAGCAGAAGGGCGTGGCCCGCTCTAAAGTGCTGGTCGAGTGTGATCAAGACTAGTCTTTAACGTTGGTACAGTCCCAAGGGGGAGCGTGCCAGAAAGACCTGTGATGGACTCTGAAGTGGACCGAAGGGCAGGTCACCGTGGCCCTTCGAGCTGCCTTCAGGGTCACCTGATGCTTTAGGGGCCTGTACTTTCCATTGTTTTTGAGCTATTTCTGTAACTCTAGAGTAATCTCACGACTCTAGAGCTTTCTCTAGATCGCTTGCAATGATGCAAATAATCCTTGCCCGTAACAGGCGTGCGTGCTTGTGGTAAGTCGAGACCGTGGTAGTTGGTCACTGCTCTGAGCTGCTGGCCAGCTTGCCTGTTTGTAAGTTCGTTTTAGCCTTCCTGATGGTCAGCGCGCGTGCTGTTTGAATGCTCTTCTGATACAGTGCAACGTCTTACTGGTTCCCTCATCAATCAATGGCAGCTAACNTTGCAATGATGCAAATAATCCTTGCCCGTAACAGGCGTGCGTGCTTGTGGTAAGTCGAGACCGTGGTAGTTGGTCACTGCTCTGAGCTGCTGGCCAGCTTGCCTGTTTGTAAGTTCGTTTTAGCCTTCCTGATGGTCAGCGCGCGTGCTGTTTGAATGCTCTTCTGATACAGTGCAACGTCTTACTGGTTCCCTCATCAATCAATGGCAGCTAACATCTTCGGGCCTCGCTCGTGGCTCGGTGGTGAAGAATCGGCTGCCAATGCAGGAGATGGGGGTTCAGTCCCTGGGTCAGGAGGATCCCTGGGAGAAGGGAATGGCTCCCCACTCCAGTACACTTGCCTGGGAAATCCCAAGGGTGGGGAAGCCTGGTAGGCTCCAGTCCATGGGGTGGCAAAGACACCTTAAGGGCCCCAAATGTGGCCCTCAGGTGTATTTGTGCTTCCAGCAGCCTGGACACTAGTCCCAGGAGCGCTTCTGACCTGGTCGCCAGCCCTGGACGCTTCCTCTGTAGAAGCACTCATCGCTTAGAGCTCAGAGGCCGGGCTTATGGCGTGGTTCAGGTCAGTCCAGCCGCGCAGCCATGTCCCCGAGGAGGTGGGGAAAGCCTGCCTTGCCAGCGAGACTTCTCGCGGCTCAGCTCGCTCTCCTGCCACACGGGTGTCTGTCTGTCTGTCAGCTGGCAGCTGCCACCCTGAGAGCATGTGTAGCCTCCTCCTCCCACCTTGGTGTCGTGAACTTCAAAGCTGACGTCTGGCTGCGTGTTGTCTTCTTGCCAAAGTGGCAGAGAGACTTTGTTCTTATGCTTCAGATTATTTGCAACCGTCTTTGAAACACATGTCACACAGATGCCTTCTCATAGCCCGTGAGAGTGAGGAGGTGGCTTCATCCGAGCCCACTTTCTGTGGGTTTTGCATATTGAACTTCACACTGACAGCACTTGCTCCCATTTTAAAATCCATCCAGACCTTCCCTGTCGTTGGCACGGAGCCAGGCTGAGGCGGGGGGCTTGGGGGCCTGTCTCTTACCTCAGGCTGAGCTCCCCTCCACTTCTGGGCCTGTCTAGGCCCCGCGTCTAGCCGTTCTAGTCAGCGTCTCCTTCCCTAATGTGAACAGCCTCTCCCGTTCAGCGACCACACCCTTCCCAGGACCGCGTCCCCTCGTGAGCCCACCTGGGGCACGTCTGGCATCTCCCCTAGAGCCCAGGAGCCCCAGGCCCAGGGCTGTGAGCGGCTGGCATCTCCCCCAGAGCTCAGGAGCCCCAGGCCCAGGGCTGTGAGCGGCTGGCATCTCCCCCAGAGCTCAGGAGCCCCAGGCCCAGGGCTGTGAGCGGCTGGCGGTCTCACAGCCTGTTCTTGCCATCACCCTGGCCATATTCCTTCGCAGGGAATTTCGTTTAGTTCCCAAGTTCTCAGCTCTTTTTGTTCTTCACTTTTAAGACAAACTTCAGACTCTAACCCTGCACAGTTTTATTGTTTCTCTAAAACAGATGCTGCAGAGAAAGCCTTCCCGAAGTGGAGGCTGTGAGACTCCTGTAACCGCCTGCTCTCTGGGGCTCTGTCTGAGACAGAAAAGGCTGTCCCCTTCTGCTCCTCCTCCTGGGCCACTGACCATCTCTGACGAGTCTCAGCCTCTCACCCCAGCCTTCCTGGGGGAGTCTGGCCCGTCCCTCCTTGGGGACCTTATCCCCCATGGGTGCCATGAGCAGGTCTGAGTCACAGCATCATTTCACAATCGTGCTTCAGTTCACTCAAGGTGTGTTTGATGCCTTGATAGAATCACGGAAGACCTCGTGGTCTTCTCTCAAGAGTACGGCCTATTCTAAAACTGTTATTTCTGCCAGCTCAAGCTTGAAATTCTAAAGTGCCACTACAAATTGTATTCCTCTCATTCTTTTAATCATTCTTTACCCAGAATCCTGTAGAAGGGTCTCGTTTAACCTCCACGGAACCAGCTATTATCTGCGCTTCTCCTTCAATGTCCGGATGAGCTGAGAAGAAGCCAGGAGAGGCTGTTCCGTGGCCCGGAGGCGCTCACCTCTGAGTNCCCAGAATCCTGTAGAAGGGTCTCGTTTAACCTCCACGGAACCAGCTATTATCTGCGCTTCTCCTTCAATGTCCGGATGAGCTGAGAAGAAGCCAGGAGAGGCTGTTCCGTGGCCCGGAGGCGCTCACCTCTGAGTTCTCACTTCCGCCCAGAGCAGACGAGTGGCTCAGAGCGGGGATCAATTCCACAGCCCCCATCCCAGCGGCTTCACTCTGAGGAGCTTGAGATTATGTGTTGTCTGGGCTTTGAAACTGTCTCTGTTGACACAGTGACAATAATCTGAGGGCCCTTTAGCATAGAGAAGCAAATGTTATTCATCCCACCAAAGTAGTTTCAATAACTCGTTGAGCTGAGCACTGAAATATAGGTCAGAGTCTCTGAAAAACTTGAAAATAATTACAGCAAGCACTTGAAAAATCATGAGGGTGGTTNTGTCTGGGCTTTGAAACTGTCTCTGTTGACACAGTGACAATAATCTGAGGGCCCTTTAGCATAGAGAAGCAAATGTTATTCATCCCACCAAAGTAGTTTCAATAACTCGTTGAGCTGAGCACTGAAATATAGGTCAGAGTCTCTGAAAAACTTGAAAATAATTACAGCAAGCACTTGAAAAATCATGAGGGTGGTTTAGAAAACGACCATAGTATCAGCCTATGCTTGTTTCGTTTCATTTTCTTCTGCTGCTCTTTTTTTTTTTCCCCTCCAAATTTTGGAAATGAGTTTATATTACTTTTTTGAGAAACACGCACACATATATTTATATATGTGTGTATATGTTTTAAAAAAACTTCCCTTTAGTATTACTGTATGGATGTGCAGTTCTCAGACTCAATCCAGGTTTTATAGCGAATGTAATTTTGGAGATTTTATTAAGAAAAAAAAACATTCAGGGCTTCCCTGGTGATCCAGTGGTTAAGAATCCACCTTGCAGCATAGGGGACGTCGGTTCAATCCCTGGTACAGGAAGATCGCATATGCTGCTGAGCAACTAAGTGGTCCTGTGCCCCACAACCGCTGAGCCCGCGCCCTGCAACCGCGGAGCCCGCGCGCCGTAACCGCGGAGCCCGTGTGCTGCTTCTCCTGAAGCCGAGCGCCATAGAGCCCCCTGCTCTGCGACAGGAGAGGCCAGCGCAGTGGGGAGCCCACGCAGCACCTGGAGAAGAGCCCCCACTTGCCTCAGTTAAAGAAAGCCCGCCCAGCAGCAAAGACCCAGCACAGCCAAAAATAGCCAAGTAAAATTACCAGAGAAGGCAGGCACCCCACTCCAGTGCTCTTGCCTGGAAAATCCCATGGACGGGGGAGCCTGGTGGGCTGCAGTCCATGGGGTCGCTAAAAGTCGGACACGACTGAGCGACTTCACTTTCACTTTTCACTTTCATGCATTGGAGAAGGAAACGGCAACCCACTCCAGTGTTCTTTCCTGGAGAATCCCAGGGACGGGGGAGCCTGGTGGGCTGCTGTCTATGGGGTCACACAGAGTCGGACATGACTGAAGCGACTTAGCAGCATGAGCAGTGGCAAGTAAAATTACATGTAAAAAATAAAAATATTCAAAAGTGAAAGGACCACCCCTCACCCCAGGGATCTTGGGCAGGGCCAGTGCAGATGGGGGCCACGGGCTCAGTGTGCCCCTGGAGAGGGCATCGGGTGACCGCTCTCGCAGCTGGTGGAGGCCCAGCCCCCTGCTCTCACTGCACCCCAAAGGCAGCAGGCCCCCAAACAGGAGAGGCTCCCGTGCGCTCTGACAGGAGGGCCCGCTCTGCAGAGTGTGAGCTCCAGGAGAGTCCCGCAGCCCTGTTCAGGCCTGGCTCTCCGCGTCCAGCCAGTGTGTGCCGGGCGTGCCTGGTGGCCTCACGCCGCAGCCCCGCCGTCCTCCCTGCAGGACACCCGGTGTGTGTGCAGGCCCACACGCCCCTGGTCCACACCGCCCCATTAACTGGCTGGCCTTTCCCTGCTCCCCACCTCCTAAACATTTTATTTCAGAACATTTAGGTTTACAGAACAATTGTGAGGAAAGAGTTCCCCAACCCCACGCTCGGTTCCCCTCTCATTAACTTGCCTTCATGTGGGACTTTGTCAAATTCAGTGAGCCGATGGTGCCGTGTGATTGTTACCTAAGGGCCAGGTTTTATTCGGTCTCCTCAGCGTTTTGCACGCGTCCGTTTCTGTACCAGGACCCCATCCGGGCCCACACCCCGTTCCGGGGCCTTGGACGTCCCCATGGGCTCCTCCTGGCCCGGCGGGTTCTCAGGCTTACCCTGACATGGACGACGGTGGCAATCTGGGGAGGAAGGGGAGTGTCGGAGGTCCTCTCACAGTTAGGCTGGGGAAGGACCACAGGGCGCAGCGCCCTCTCACCGACCCCCCCGCCCCCTGCCCAGGCCCCGCTCTCAGTGCGGCTGCTGCTGTGCGGACAAGCCTGTGATGGGGGAGCTGCAGGTGAGCGAGCGCCCGGGTTGCCCCCTCCGTGGCCGGTCCTGAGTGCGCACCGCCAGCCTAAGAAACCCAGAGCGCTTGNTCTCTGGGGCTCTGTCTGAGACAGAAAAGGCTGTCCCCTTCTGCTCCTCCTCCTGGGCCACTGACCATCTCTGACGAGTCTCAGCCTCTCACCCCAGCCTTCCTGGGGGAGTCTGGCCCGTCCCTCCTTGGGGACCTTATCCCCCATGGGTGCCATGAGCAGGTCTGAGTCACAGCATCATTTCACAATCGTGCTTCAGTTCACTCAAGGTGTGTTTGATGCCTTGATAGAATCACGGAAGACCTCGTGGTCTTCTCTCAAGAGTACGGCCTATTCTAAAACTGTTATTTCTGCCAGCTCAAGCTTGAAATTCTAAAGTGCCACTACAAATTGTATTCCTCTCATTCTTTTAATCATTCTTTACCCAGAATCCTGTAGAAGGGTCTCGTTTAACCTCCACGGAACCAGCTATTATCTGCGCTTCTCCTTCAATGTCCGGATGAGCTGAGAAGAAGCCAGGAGAGGCTGTTCCGTGGCCCGGAGGCGCTCACCTCTGAGTTCTCACTTCCGCCCAGAGCAGACGAGTGGCTCAGAGCGGGGATCAATTCCACAGCCCCCATCCCAGCGGCTTCACTCTGAGGAGCTTGAGATTATGTGTTGTCTGGGCTTTGAAACTGTCTCTGTTGACACAGTGACAATAATCTGAGGGCCCTTTAGCATAGAGAAGCAAATGTTATTCATCCCACCAAAGTAGTTTCAATAACTCGTTGAGCTGAGCACTGAAATATAGGTCAGAGTCTCTGAAAAACTTGAAAATAATTACAGCAAGCACTTGAAAAATCATGAGGGTGGTTTAGAAAACGACCATAGTATCAGCCTATGCTTGTTTCGTTTCATTTTCTTCTGCTGCTCTTTTTTTTTTTTCCCCTCCAAATTTTGGAAATGAGTTTATATTACTTTTTTGAGAAACACGCACACATATATTTATATATGTGTGTATATGTTTTAAAAAAACTTCCCTTTAGTATTACTGTATGGATGTGCAGTTCTCAGACTCAATCCAGGTTTTATAGCGAATGTAATTTTGGAGATTTTATTAAGAAAAAAAAACATTCAGGGCTTCCCTGGTGATCCAGTGGTTAAGAATCCACCTTGCAGCATAGGGGACGTCGGTTCAATCCCTGGTACAGGAAGATCGCATATGCTGCTGAGCAACTAAGTGGTCCTGTGCCCCACAACCGCTGAGCCCGCGCCCTGCAACCGCGGAGCCCGCGCGCCGTAACCGCGGAGCCCGTGTGCTGCTTCTCCTGAAGCCGAGCGCCATAGAGCCCCCTGCTCTGCGACAGGAGAGGCCAGCGCAGTGGGGAGCCCACGCAGCACCTGGAGAAGAGCCCCCACTTGCCTCAGTTAAAGAAAGCCCGCCCAGCAGCAAAGACCCAGCACAGCCAAAAATAGCCAAGTAAAATTACCAGAGAAGGCAGGCACCCCACTCCAGTGCTCTTGCCTGGAAAATCCCATGGACGGGGGAGCCTGGTGGGCTGCAGTCCATGGGGTCGCTAAAAGTCGGACACGACTGAGCGACTTCACTTTCACTTTTCACTTTCATGCATTGGAGAAGGAAACGGCAACCCACTCCAGTGTTCTTTCCTGGAGAATCCCAGGGACGGGGGAGCCTGGTGGGCTGCTGTCTACGGGGTCACACAGAGTCGGACATGACTGAAGCGACTTAGCAGCAGCAGCAGTGGCAAGTAAAATTACATGTAAAAAATAAAAATATTCAAAAGTGAAAGGACCACCCCTCACCCCAGGGATCTTGGGCAGGGCCAGTGCAGATGGGGGCCACGGGCTCAGTGTGCCCCTGGAGAGGGCATCGGGTGACCGCTCTCGCAGCTGGTGGAGGCCCAGCCCCCTGCTCTCACTGCACCCCAAAGGCAGCAGGCCCCCAAACAGGAGAGGCTCCCGTGCGCTCTGACAGGAGGGCCCGCTCTGCAGAGTGTGAGCTCCAGGAGAGTCCCGCAGCCCTGTTCAGGCCTGGCTCTCCGCGTCCAGCCAGTGTGTGCCGGGCGTGCCTGGTGGCCTCACGCCGCAGCCCCGCCGTCCTCCCTGCAGGACACCCGGTGTGTGTGCAGGCCCACACGCCCCTGGTCCACACCGCCCCATTAACTGGCTGGCCTTTCCCTGCTCCCCACCTCCTAAACATTTTATTTCAGAACATTTAGGTTTACAGAACAATTGTGAGGAAAGAGTTCCCCAACCCCACGCTCGGTTCCCCTCTCATTAACTTGCCTTCATGTGGGACTTTGTCAAATTCAGTGAGCCGATGGTGCCGTGTGATTGTTACCTAAGGGCCAGGTTTTATTCGGTCTCCTCAGCGTTTTGCACGCGTCCGTTTCTGTACCAGGACCCCATCCGGGCCCACACCCCGTTCCGGGGCCTTGGACGTCCCCATGGGCTCCTCCTGGCCCGGCGGGTTCTCAGGCTTACCCTGACATGGACGACGGTGGCAATCTGGGGAGGAAGGGGAGTGTCGGAGGTCCTCTCACAGTTAGGCTGGGGAAGGACCACAGGGCGCAGCGCCCTCTCACCGACCCCCCCGCCCCCTGCCCAGGCCCCGCTCTCAGTGCGGCTGCTGCTGTGCGGACAAGCCTGTGATGGGGGAGCTGCAGGTGAGCGAGCGCCCGGGTTGCCCCCTCCGTGGCCGGTCCTGAGTGCGCACCGCCAGCCTAAGAAACCCAGAGCGCTTGCGTCCCGCGTCCGCACGGCCAGCCCCGGCTGGGAGAGGAGAGTCTCCCCTGAGCATGACCTCCCCGGCCCCCGAGGCTGGCGGTCCAGCTCCCCCTCTGCGTCCTCTCTGTGACCGAGCCCTTGGCTTTCTTGCTGCAATGCCAAGCAACTGCCCGTCGTCGAAGCCACGAAGGAGTACTGATCCGGAAGTTTCCGCGACACGGGAGGATCAGGCTGTCATCCGTGCCTCCGTGTCCCATGTGTGGATGCAGACGATGATGCCCGCTGCGGGTCACCATGGAGCCATGCTGCACCGCCTGGCACGGCAGGTGCTTGCCCAGAAAAAGGACGAATCCGGGCCCTGGGGTGAGTCAGGCCCTCTTCTAGGTGTTGAGGCTCTGACAGTGACTCAGATGCATCTGAATGGAGTTTATCTCCTGGGTGGCTATTTAAATGGGTGCGTGTGAGTGCGTGCTCCAGTCGTCCAGCTGTGTCCGACTCTTTCGTGACCCTGTGGACTTGCCCGCCAGGCTCCTCTGTCCATGGGATTTCCCAGGCAAGAAGACTGGAGTAGGCTGGCCATTGCCGCCTCCAGGGGATCTTCCTGACACAGGGATCGACCCGGCGTCTCCTACGTTGGCAGGCGGGTTCTTTACCACTGAGCCACCAGGGAAGCCCCGGTTTGGTGGGTGTCTATTCTTACTATAATCCTTACAATAATCCTTCTGTTTCAGGAGAGACAGAGTGCAGACAGCTGCCGCCAAATCAGCAGTGGAATTTCAGTTAGAAAATAGTAAATTTGCACCTTGATTTTCCACTGAGCTCTCTCTGTAACCTGGGGGAAGTTGTCTTAATGAAAGCATGTTCATTCTTATTTGCACCAAAAAATACAAGGGCCAGCGTCCGAGAGATCTCATCGCTTCACCTGCCAAGTGTGTAGCTGAAGAGAGTTGTCATGCTCACTGCTGGCAAAGCTGCGATGAAACAGTCACTGTCTAAAAGCTTTCATTAGGAAAATGCGATATACGTGCAAAGGTACAGAGTATTCTTGTGTTCGGTTTCAAAAACCATCAATAGTTTACAGTATTTGTTTCATCGATCCCCCCCGTCTTTCTGCTAGAGTATTTTAAAAGAAGTCCCAGAGAGTTTGTCGTTTCATCCATACGTGATGCAGTAAGTACTCAAACAGGGACATCAAGCAACATTAACAGAAGCCTTAATATCATCTTACACTCAGTCCACATTTAAATGTCCCCTTTTTTTTTTTTTAAGCCTTTTCACAATTGATTTGCTTGAATCAGGATCCACACCAGGTCCATCTGCCGTGTTGGTGGCTCTGCCTCGTTCGTCTCTTAGCCGACCTTCCCTGTTTTCGCCCCCGCCCCCGCCCCCTGCTCTCCCTGGCGCACGAGCCAGGGCCCTTCCTGGCCAGCGTCTCCAGGCTCTGCTGCTTGCCTCCTCCTGGTGCCATCTAATTGGATCCTGCATCTTCGTTATCGCCCAGAGACACTCAGCCTCTGGTTCTGTGTGCTTTCTTGGTGCACACGTGCGTGCGTGTGTGTGTGTGCGCTTCCTGGGTGCTGCTGGGCACCCTGTGCCTCGTCACGCGAGGGGACACTGGAGGCCCTGCCACTCTGCTCTCAGTGACATTGGCCCCCCAGGAGGCTAGGCGGCAACAGCCCGTATGTCAGGGGAGGAGTTGCTTAAACTTCTGGAGCCTTGATTTCTCTGCCTGTTGGGGGGAAGGGAGTGCCGCCTCCCCGAGAGGTCTCGTGTGGTCACGGATGTGAAAGAGCCTCCAGAAGGAAGACGGCAGCACAAACATTAAGTAGTAACAGTAATAACGGTTCTTCTGGCAATTAAGGAAATTTTCTTTGGAAAGTAGTTTCCTTCCTCAAGTACCTTTAATTGAGAAAATGGTGATGCTCTTTTTTTTTTTTTTTTTAATCGAAAAAAAGCTTCCAGTTCATTTGGGAAGATTGAAAACCACCAGTTTTTTAACCAACAGAGTGGAGGGATGATTACCGCCTTCTGGTTTCCGGGCACTGGAAGCCAGGAAAAAAGCTCAGTGGTGCCCATCTGTGGAGCAGAGGTTTGTTTAATAGCCCGGCTGGGGAAGACTGGAATTCCTTCGTCTTCTAGATCAGAGGAGCAAGGGGCATCCCCAAGGGGGAGGAAAAAAGCTATTGAGACTTTTATGGGGTGGTTTCCCCTATTGAAAGGTTCTTCTGCATTCCAGCCCCAAGAGAAGCATCTCGTGGTACTTTTCTGTGAGGACCTGGGGAAGAATCTTCTAAAGGGATTTTGCGTTATTGATTGTCAGGAACAGAGTTGCTGCTTAAATTTTAACACTTCTCAGCAAGCTAGCAACTCCAAAGCCTGGGAATGAGCAAATCCTCCCCACAACCACTTTTTTTTTTTTTGATACAAATCAAAGTGCCCATGAGATGGATCGGGTTCATTTGTATTAGTTTTCAGTTTAATCTCTCTTCCTGCCAGATCTTTTATCTTCGAGCAGGAGAGGGAAAAAGAATAAATAAAGAATCCTATAGATGCAGCAGGAGGACTGAGCAGGGCCCCAGGGCCCGGAGCAGATTAATAGGCCCTGTTGTCAAATCAGACTGGGCAGCAGCTCCTGCGCGAGGGCCGCACTTCGGGAGCAGTTTACACCCTGCGCGAGGGCTGCGCTTCGGGAGCGGGTTACACCCTGCGCGAGGGCTGCGCTTTGAGAGCTGTTTACCCCCTGCGCGAGGGCCGCCCTTCGGGAGCGGGTTACACCCTGCGCGAGGACTGCGCTTCGGGAGCAGTTTACACCCTGCGCGAACAGATGGCCCCGAGCCAGGGCGTCGCGTGG
>SJYS01017158.1:596099-611423 GCA_006410695.1 Philantomba maxwellii | reverse complement strand
GGGGCAGAGTTGGGGGTCGGGGTCGGGGGAGAGGGGCCTGCGTGGGGCTGGAGGCGGTGTCGGGCGCTTCTCGGCCCCTGCCCTGTGCGGTTCATCCTTCAATCCTCGGGCTGGACCACTGTCTTTCTGATGCTGCCCCTTTGTGAAATCGCCGCCGTACCTGGCTGAGCAGGTGAGCTGTTTGCTCCCAGACCCTGCCATCTGCAGGAAGAGAGGGATGGAGAGACGCTTTCTTGTGTGGTGTCGCTCAGGGCCCCAAGGGAGCAGGCGCGTTCTCGGCTTGTGGTCAGGGGGCCTTTACGCGGGAGAGCTGACCGAGGAGTGGGGCTGGGAGCTGAGTGACCAGGGGCCGACGGCAGCGGGGCCAGACTTGCCCGTGGTCACCGGGCACGGGAGCGGCAGAGCCCGGGCAGGGGCTGTGCAGAGCCGCCCCCAGACAAGAGAAGGGAACCTTGGCCTGAAGAAAGTAGTGTCTCCAGTGAGGAGGGAAGAGCGCCCCCCTGCCCGACAGGCCCCCAGGGCGCAGGCAAGGTGGGGACGGTCGCGAGGGTCTGGGTGAAGGTGGGAACGCCCAGCAGAGTCCCCAGCGGGGCCAGGCCTGGGCCAGAGGTGTCAGCGCCCCGCCCTGGTCTCGAGACTCACATGGTACCCCCTACCCCCGCATCGTGCTGTGTGTAAATCAGGTGAAACTTTTCACTGTGGTGAGATGCACACAGCATGAAACGCCCCATCCTAGCCGCTCACAGCATTGTTCAAACGATCCGCAGACTCTTTCCACCCTGCAGAACTGGAGCCCTGTGCCATTAGACAGCCCCCCGGCCCAGCCTTCTGCATTCTGGCTCTGTGAATCTGACTGCTCAGGTGTCTCATTTAAGTGGAGTTGTACGTTTTTTTGTCCTTTTGTGTCTGGTTTATTTCACTAAGTATCATGTCCTCAGGGTTCATCCGTGTGGGAGCATAGTGCAGAGTTTCCTCCCTCTTCAAGGCTGACTAATATTCCGTCACGTGGAGGGACCACTTTCTGTTTATACATTCATCTGTTGATGGATGCTCGATTTGTACCACCTTTTAGCTGCTGTGAACAATGCTGTTAAGAGCACAGGCATACACACAGCTGTTTGAGACCCTGCTTTCAGTTCTTTGGGGCCCATGTGTTGACATAGATTGCTGGATCACACGCTGACCCTGATTTTAACTTTCTGAGGAACCGCTGCCCCATTTCCCATAGCGGCTGCACCGTTTTGCGTTCCCGCCAGCAGCGTACACGTGTTCCGACCTCTCCCCGTCCTTGCCAAAACGTTATTGTCTGCTCTCGGATAGCAGGTGTCCTAATTGGTGTGAAGGGGACTTCAATGGGCTTTTGATTTGCAACCCCCACCCCAGACATTACTGCTTCCCAGGTGGCGCGGTAGTAAAGAATCTACCTGCCAATGCAGGAGACGTGGGTTCAATTCCTGGGTCGGGAAGATCCCCTGGAGAAGGAAATGGCAACCCACTCCAGTGTTCCTGCTTGGGAAGTCCCATGGACCCAGCAGCCTGGCAGGCGACAGTCCATGGAGTCACAAAGAGTCAGACACAGTTGAACAGCAGACACGCATAACACGCATTTTAATATAAGAAGTAGGAACAAAACTGAAGCACTGTAAGCGGAAGAGCTCAGAGCCAACTTTGGCCTCTGTTTTTCCAACCGGGTATCAGTCATCTTCAGGATGGAACCTACGTCTCCTCTGAGGCCTTACTCAGCGTGCCCAGTTCCCACCGGCCGCGTCCAGCTACAGTGATACTAGAGGAGCGTCTGTCCCCCTCTATGGTGACAGAGGACTCTTTTCTGTAAGGGAACCTGCCCAGAAAGCCAGGTCACCACAAGCTGTTTGATGCCCTAGAGGGGTCTCAGGCTCCCAAAGTAGAAGGAGACACTGGTGCGAGTTTTTCTACAGTTAACTGGAGACACACACGTTGCATTTTTAAAGGAAACATAAAAGCGGGGTCCTTGTCAGCGGTAGATCACCTCTGTCACCGAGCAGCCCGAGCCAGGAATGCCCAGCTGGCAGCGAGGACTGCCATCCCAGAAAGCCATTTTGGGAGCAGCTTTATTTGAAATAATTAAAAAGACTCAGCCTTCACGGCCCAACTGGCTCCGTGCTGCAGAGTGCGCAGCTTCCATTGAGGAGTCCAGACTTAGCGTGGACGGTGCTGCGTGCAGGTCAACAGGAGTTGCCTCCGAGGGCCTCATTTCATTTCAGAATAGCTTACGGCCACTTCTTCACCCATAAAGACCCCAAGTGCATTTCTGATGAGCCCCCAGGTGCAGACGTGTAAGTCTCCACAGCCAGGCCTCTAGGCCCTCGCAGGAGTGGCTGCGATGTTGTGAGTCTCCGCGGCCGGGCCTCTAGGCCCTCGCGGGAGTGGCCGCGATGTTGTGAGTCTCCGCGGCCGGGCCTCTAGGCCCTCGCGGGAGTGGCCGCGATGTTGTGAGTCTCCGCGGCCGGGCCTCTAGGCCCTCGCGGGAGTGGCCGCGATGTTGTGGGTCTCCGCGGCCGGGCCTCTAGGCCCTCGCGGGAGTGGCCGCGATGTTGTGGGTCTCCGCGGCCGGGCCTCTAGGCCCTCGCGGGAGTGGCCGCGATGTTGTGAGTCCCCGCGGCCAGGTCTCTAGGCCTTCGCGGAAGGGTTGTGATGTTGTGAGTCTCCGCGGCCAGGCTTGTAGGCCTTCGCGGGAGTGGCTGCGATGTTGTTGGGCTGTGCAGGCCTGTGTGCAGTCCGCGCTGAGCCTGTCTGACGTCAGGGTCACAAGTCGCCCTGTGTGACACTCTCAGATGGGGGCAAGAGATTGCAGCACCGTTTCCAAGGAACAAGAAGGACAATCTGATTCCCGTAAGAGCTGCCCATCCCCCGTCTCACTTCACTGATAACTTGAAGACACAGTTCAGCCTCAGAGTAATTCCAAGTGGACCTGGCAGAGGGCGCTTGTTCATCCTAAGGCTCTGCAAGGTGATCTGGCCAAAAAGCCTGTCTCAACTCTGCAGAGAGCGTCCCGGGGAGGGGTGGGGGCCAGGCAGAGCCTTCCGAAGCCTTGCATGGGAGAGCTCCCTTGGCTGGCAAGGTCGCCCTTCCACACCTGCCCGGAAGGCCCGGGGGAAAGATCTCCTAAACTCGCTGAGTTTCATTCCGCGTCTCTCCAGCCAGAGCCGCTCAGGGGCGTGGATGGAACGGGCCGCCACGCAGATGGGCGGCAGAATGCATGGCCCATCTGTCTTTATCATGCTCATTTCCTCTTTTATTAAAATGTTAATGAATATAGTTTTTATTTATCATTTGGTGGCGTGTGCAGCATCCTTTTCTGGGAGACAAATCTGCAATCTGCCATGTGAGCTGACAGCGTCTTCTCATTACCCAGTGAACATGGGAATGAGGAACAACGTTCTGGTTCCATTGAAACTGCCACGTGCAGGCTGAACAAAAAATATCCCTTTACGTGTAGACAACAGCTCGGGGTTGGCGGTGGGAACCCACGGACTCGGGAGCGGGCGGCCTGCATCCAGAGCCGGGCTCACTGGTACTTGCCATGGCCCGGTGCCTCGGCGTGCGCGTCCGCTCAGTGGGGCCAGCCCCTCCATCTGCCTTGGCGAGTGAGGGAGCGGATGCACTTTGCGTTCCCTTGTTATCACTCAGATGGGCGCCTGCAGAGATTCGAGCTTGTTCTGCTCCTCCTTTCAGACTCTCCCTGGAAAGTGCACCTGTCAGACGTCGGCCCCGAGATGACCGGCATCACGGTGCGCGGCCTAACCCCGGCTCGCACCTACCAATTCCGAGTGTGTGCCGTGAACCAGGTGGGCAAGGGCCAGTACAGCGCGGAGACGAGCAGGTGAGCCGCCGCGTCAGCCTTGGCGTGGCGAGGGGAGCCGAGCATCTCGTGGGGCGGAGGGAGGCCATCATCGAGGTCACTTCGAGGTCATCGACCTCCACCCTTAGTGACTGACCTTAGCGGGAAACAGACACGAGTGGAAGCCTGTACCTGAGAGGAAGCGTAGGGGTTCCTGAGGTGGGCCGGGGCTCCCTCACTGCGGAGGGAAGTTTCTCAGGTCCCTGGGGCGCTCTGACTGCACAGACGGGAGTCATTCCCGATCGCAGAGCCCCCTGTGTCCATGACATTAAAGAGCTGGCGGTGTCTCTGGGCCCTTTGTGCAGCCGACCACCTGTGGGGTGGGACTCATAAGCACTCAGCAGGTTCGCGGGAGGCAGAGCGAGCCCCCGCGTTTCCCTGGTGGTGGTCCTGATGCTGAGTCCTCCCCACCCAGGCCGGCAGCTGCTCTCAAGCCCGTTCAGATGGGACCTGGGGAAGGGGCTTCATCGCACTTCAGCGCATCCTCCGCAGCCAGCTGGAGCGCTCGGCGGGCCTGTGCGGTGGAAGTGTTGAGAGCTCTAAACGACTGCTGTCTAATCGTGGGGGCTCGGTGTGTGAAATGCTGCTGGAGCCAAAGAAAGCGATTTGGAGGCAGCCCCGGGCTCGGCCCCCAAGCTGGCTCGCCAGGTCCCTAAAGGGCGGGGCTACCGTGGGCCGCTCAGGCAGAACAAGCTCGCCCCCGTGTCTTCCGGGGCCTGTCATATGGATTTGTCCCTCCTGTCGGATCAGCTGTGTGCTTTGCTTTATTTGTCACTCGATTCGAGTACACAGCGCGGCTCAAGATTCAGCAGGATTGAGAATGGGCGCGAGGGCCCCGGGCTCCTGGGGCTCACCTCTGCTCCCCTCCCGCCCTCTCTTTTCAGACTGATGCTCCCCGAGGAGCCACCCAGCGCTCCCCCGAAAAACATAGTGGCCAGCGGGCGCACCAACCAGTCCATCATGGTGCAGTGGCAGCCGCCCCCGGAGCCGGAGCACAACGGGGCGCTCCGCGGGTACGTCCTCAGGCAAGTAGCCGCGCCCGGCCACGCGCGCACCCTTGTGGACAGTCCAGGGTCCGTCCTGCTGAGGCCGCAAGCTCAGATGTCTGCAGGAGCCCAGCGGAAATCCGGACTCAGGCCAGCGGTAGGACTCCCGGGGGTGGTGGAGACTGCGGCCAACAGCGAGAACGAGCGCCTGTGGGCAGCCTCTCGGGGACTGGCTCTGCAGAGCCAGCTGTGATGCGTACACACCAGAGCCCACCCTCAGGGGGTGCAGTTTAGCAGAATGGAGGGGAGGGTTCCAGGCTGGAAGCAAGATGTGCTTATTCCTTGTAAATCCTTTCACTCTAAGTTTTTACCAGAGGCATGAGTTCTAAAGTATGGTGATTTTTAATTAATAAGAATACAATTGATTTCATTACAAGCCAGTTTTTACCATGCTAGTATATTGGGCTGCCAGGTTTTCCAGAAAATAAAAGGTAAAAGTCTGGCTTTTTGACATGCATTCTCACAGTTTTCCCATGTTGGGAATGAAACCAGTATGTTCTAAAACACAGGGCAGGCCACACCCTCCCAGCTGCAGACCAGACATGGCCCAGGAGTGGTCAGTTCACTTTCTCTGCCCCTCTGGGCGGGGTTTGGCTTCTGAGCACCTCGCGTGAACCGTGCCAGCCCTGGCTGGGTTGGCAGAGGAACCTGCTTTGCCAAAAATTACTGCTAAGTTTAAANGACCAGACATGGCCCAGGAGTGGTCAGTTCACTTTCTCTGCCCCTCTGGGCGGGGTTTGGCTTCTGAGCACCTCGCGTGAACCGTGCCAGCCCTGGCTGGGTTGGCAGAGGAACCTGCTTTGCCAAAAATTACTGCTAAGTTTAAAATGTCAGTGAAAGAGATCGTTTTAGTAGTTTATCAACGCAAGTGAAAGGAAAAAGCAAACCAGTATTGAAAAGATAACTGTTAGCTCCCTCCTAATGGGCACACCCGTCGCCAGCCTCTGCGGGCAGGGCTGGACGCACCCGTTGCCAGCCTCTGCGGGCAGGGCTGGCGGGTGTCCACCACACAGACACCCAGCCCAGCCCGAGCTAAACCCATGACCAGGAGACACCAGGCTACCCAAGGTCTAGCACGGAGTGACGTAACGTCTTGCTAAACGTAAAACATTATGAGAGAGTTGCTTCTTTAACTCCATTGTCTGTGCACAGAAGTCAGCTCATCCCCAGCATGTGTTTATGTAATCACCCGCTCATCATTTAATACACATTTATCTATATGCACGTAATGTGTGCCTGTCACAACCAATTCACTGCTGTTCTCCAGTTGTCCCCAAGCATATGGATTATCCCCTGAACACAAGCCAGATCGTTATCTGCCTGAAGAGGTTCAAACGCGGCCGTCCCCCGGCTGCACGAGGGCCGCAGGGCTGAACCCGCACGCAGGGCCCCCTCGGTCCCTGAGCCCCCGGCCTCCCCCGATCACAGAGGAGACTGCCGATCGGCCCCCTGCGGGCAGGGGGCGCCTGTGGACCCGTGGGTGGACCTGTGGGCCCGTGGGTGCTCCCAGAGCCTGGTCTCTCCCTCGCGAAAGCAGCCCAGCACTTCCCGCTGCTCGAGGCCCAGGTCTTCCTCACTGCTCGCCCAGCTGTCCCCTGGTTCCGTGCTCATCAACTAATGAAGATAATTGGTCTCCCCTCTGAACCGGCCTCCGCCTCCCATGCTTGGCATCCCATCCGCCTCTGTCTTTTTTTGACCACAGGGAAGAAAAGTTTCCTGGGGCTCCATCTGCCAAAAGGACTTTAAAAGTCAGGCCACAGAGCCAGGCTCGAGGCGTGGAATTTCCTAATGCAAGCTCTCTGATGTCGCGAGGCCCCTTCGGGCACTGCACACTTCCCTGTTTTGTGGGATTACGACTCTTAAAAGGATTTTCTGTGATGGCGTCAGTGGAGGCAAGCGCTGGAAAAGAGGGCATCCGTATTTGCAGGGGCTTCAAACCACAGAGCCCCAAGACGCGGGTGTACCACACAGGCTGTGAATATCCCAAGTTTTCAAAAATTAAAGACCCAGGCCGAAATGAATTTGCTGGGAAACATTTCCGAATAATCCTCCAGTCGGCAGATCAGCTCTGTTTGCAAGCGTGTACCCTCCGGTACACAGGGCTCCGTGTCAGACCAGCAACACGGTCCACGGAAGAACAAAATGGAAATAAATCACCGCCACGGCTCCAGCCGTAAGAAGTAGTTAGAGTGATAAAATATTCATAATAACGGGCAGGGTGTTTCTTTGAGAGGAACATAGGGGTTATGTCCTTTAAAAACATTCTCCTGTTTATTTCCATGTAAAGAATCTTCTTGTTCTCTCTGAGGCGGTCTCCTGGGCAACGTATCCGGCCCTNTAAAATATTCATAATAACGGGCAGGGTGTTTCTTTGAGAGGAACATAGGGGTTATGTCCTTTAAAAACATTCTCCTGTTTATTTCCATGTAAAGAATCTTCTTGTTCTCTCTGAGGCGGTCTCCTGGGCAACGTATCCGGCCCTTCAGCAGACGATGCCCTGTGCTTCTGTTATTAATTATGACCTTCCTAGACATTCTGTGAATATTGCAAGAGCGCCTTGAAGCCGCTGGTCAGAATGGACCACGGTCCTTGCCGGAAGGGAGAGCCAGGAATCTGAGAGGTGGATTCTCCCCGCCTCATACAGATAGGTCTGGGAGGAGGGGTGAGCAGGCTCAGTTTCAGGGCTCAGAGCTCAGGGTTCTCTGTTAGCGTGCTTCCTACACAAGCAGTGTTCCCAACAGAGAAAGGTTTTGGGGGCGGTGCTTTAGTCCGCCACAGCTCCTTTGCGCCCATTGTTTCATCCTATTCTCGAACCGACCCCGCGGGATGCCGTTATCACCTCATCACCTCAGGGAGGAGGAAGCCAGGGCTCAGAGCAGTGAAGAGTTGGCTTCAGACCTTCCAGCTCGTGAGTCTTCTTCTCAGCTTGCTCTTCTGGGCAGCTTGCTTCGCTCTCCCTGCAATGCGTACCGGACAGGGAAGCGGGGGTCTCCAGCAGCCATGCCCGGCTGTACCCTGCTGGGTACCCGGGGTCCTGGGCCCAGTCACTTGCCAGGCTACTCTGGGGTCTGGTGTGGGTAGGAGCCAATATTTGCCTTTTTTCAAAATGCCTGTCTGATTGTCCCAGGGCCATTATTCTCAAAGCCCCTGCTCTGTGGATGGGGAGACGGCTGGAACCCGGATGGCGCCACACCAAGCCTTCGCTGCCTGGAAGACAGGCCGTCCTGTGGTAGACTTGGCTCAGCCCGCCGTGAGCGGCGCCCACCCCTGGCAGGGAGTTCAGTGAGGTGCAGCGGGATCGGAGGGGGCGGGAGAGAAGCACAGACAGGTGTGAGGCCTCTCTCACGTTTGCCCATCACGGAGCGCCATGCGTGTGCCAGCGCCTCCCCCCAGGGCCGCTGCGGGCCCGTGCCCTGCGGCTCCTCTCAGGCGCGAGGCAGGAAGCCCGGGGCCTTTGTGCTCTTCGTGGCCCGCCTGCTCTCATCCTTTCTGCCTCCTCTCCGCCAGGGCTCACCACACACAAGTGGCCTATAGCAGGAGGGGCTCAAAGACGAGTCTCAGAAAACCCTGATTTTCATGAAGAACATTTTATTACCATGTCCGTACATTCTGAGTGCATTTTCAGTCATCACTCTCCTTGGAGAGCTGTTTCCCGCTCCAGGCTTGGATTTCGGAGCTCCTTCATTTTTCTGAGGGCGGTGGCCTTGCTGACACGCTGGTTCGAGTGAGTCTGGCTCAAGCCCTTCCCTGCGTCCAGGCCCTGTGGCCCTGGGGACGGCACGGTGACTGACCGGGCCTCTGCAGGGTTGCTCCGCGTTCTGGAGGCGCCTGAAGACCCCAGCCCGCCGTGGGGCGTGGCTGCGTTTCCCGCCCCACCCAGGTCTGTGTCCTGCGCTTCTGCCATCCCCACTGAGCTCGTGTCTTCTTGAGGAAGGAGCTGGCTCTCGGCCAGAAACTCCATGCTCTCAGAAGCTGTACGATGACCGAGGAGGTTATTCCCACAGCTCTCGCCCCTCAGTTTACCCAGGGGAACGATTCACTTCTGCACGCATGATCATGGAAGACATCGATCACTCAAAATAATGTTACAACAGTCCTTTCACTGTGCAAGTAACAGTTTCCCAGCTAATGTGTTTTCTGTGTTCAGAGTCGTGTAGGTCATTGTTTTAAATAAATGCAACTTTAAATCTCTGCTTTTTGTCCACAAAAGAGCCTGCACACTGCCCTCTCACAGGTCCCCTAAAAGCCACTCTTAGCAGTGGGCCCGTATTTCAGGAGTGTGAGCGCCTTTGAAAGCCAGTCATTCTGACTCTGGACCGCATGTGCTGGCTGAGCCCCCCCGTGCTGCCCGCTTCCTTTCCTCCGTCGCTTCAGAGTCGCTGGAGGAAGGGGTCTCGAGGACTGATTCATAGCCGCAACCCACCAGAAATCTCGTCTGAAAATTGGGGTCCTGAGTTACTGTACTCCCTGGACGATTTAAAAAGGGATCAGTTTTCCTGAACCGTAACATGGTTGAAGTGGCAGATCTGTTAGCCCAGAGCTTCTAGTCACTGTGAGATTAGATCAGACCTTCTTAGCGATGGAAGTGGAAGTAGTGTCATCTGGGGCGGACCTCTGGGCTTTGTTCTTGTCTGTCTACCCCTGATCTCCTCTAACCACGTGGAGGAACCTCGGGGAAACCCAGTCTCTGGCTCAAGCCGTCTCTCCTGGTCTGCCACAGGTACCGCCTGGCCGGCCTGCCCGGGGAGTACCAGCAGAGAAACATCAGCAGCCCCGAGGTCAGCTACTGCCTGCTGACCGAGCTCATCGTCTGGACCCAGTACGAGATACAGGTGGCTGCCTACAACGGAGCCGGTCTGGGCGTCTTCAGCAGGGCGGTGGCTGAGTACACCCTGCAAGGAGGTGAGCCCTCCCGAGCGGCAAGGTCTTTTCCACTGGGGAGCAAGATGTGCCAGGTTCTGTTGGAGCAAGTGAGTTGATCAACTCACTCAATGTTTGAAATATTTATTTCTGTTGAAATAAAAATAGAGTGTTCAGTCCTCGAGGGAGCAATCAGAAGGGGATGAATCACATATTTAATTTAATCTCTCCTTCTATTCATAAACTATAGCAAAACCACAGAAAGGGATTGGATATATTATTCTGTCTGCTTCTTTCTGGTTCCTAAGGATGAAATGTGTCTCTACACATCCTTTAACTGGTCCACTTATTCTGAAAATTCCTGTGGAATTGACTTTTTCTAAGAGGAATAATGGTATATTTTGCAGTGGAGGTGGCTGTGGAGTCCTGTGTGAAGCTGTGAACGTTTTTCAAAGAGAGTGATTATTCAGTGTTTTGTTTTTAGCGATGTAACACAATTGTTAGTAATGGGGTTTGCGACTCGCTGCTCTCCACCCCCACTTTGGGTTTCCTTTTTCAGTTACACAAGCAAACAATTCACTAGATCCATAAAAACCCCTCCCCACACCCACCCCCCGAAACTGGCCAGGCAGAGTGCCGTGAAGCCAGCAGGTCTTACGTTTATGTGCTGAGACCCAACCCCGTCATTTCCAGTTAATTCCACTGTTTTCTGGAGGGTCCAGGTCTTGGCCCCAGGAGGGGCTGGACCCTCAGAGACACTCTCCACGTCTGCATTTCACTTTCCATGCTCTTCGCAGTAACGATAGACCCTCTCTAGACAGTGGCGCGCTAGAGCAGCCCGGAGCCTGGCCCAGGAAGCAATTTCCCACCAACTCTAAACCCCTNGGCCCCAGGAGGGGCTGGACCCTCAGAGACACTCTCCACGTCTGCATTTCACTTTCCATGCTCTTCGCAGTAACGATAGACCCTCTCTAGACAGTGGCGCGCTAGAGCAGCCCGGAGCCTGGCCCAGGAAGCAATTTCCCACCAACTCTAAACCCCTTTTACGTTGAGCAGTTTTCCCCTGTCCTGACTCACAGGTGTGAGTTTATTCGTTTAGGCGTTTTTATTGCTACCAGGCCTTGGCCTTTTTCAAATGATAAGGTTCCTAACTGCCCACGTTTCTCCCCAAATCATGCCTGAGACCTAATGTTCCCTGATATTACACGCTGTCATTATCATCCCGTATTGATCGGCTGTCTGCTGCCGTCCCGGAGCCCATAAATCCTCCTCACGAATTAAGCGCCGCCAGCCCTCTTTCACAGTGACGAGCAGAGAGACTGAACGTGCGGGACAACAGGAAGGGCTTGTGTGTCTGCCCGCGCCTCTTGATCACTCTTTGGAAAATGAAAATAGCTGAAAACCCGCTCTGTTAACGCTTGCTTTAATTAGTCCGTTTAATAAAATAACAATAAATTCGGAAACATTTAAAGTGACAGGCACTGCTGCTGACGGTCCCCCAGCACTGTGAACAGTGACGGCTTCCTCCTGTTGCCAGCGCGCTCACGTTCCACGCGGGGCACGGTCTCCCCCTGACCGAGAGGGCTGTGGGGCGCTGCGTCTCGCGTCTGTCCTGCTGTCCCGGGGGAAGCTTTAGGGCTATGAGCGACATGATCGAAGCGCCATGTGAGGAAGGGAGACCTGGTGTGCGGGGGAGACAGGAGGGGCCCGAGGGTGGAGCAGCCGCTGCAGACGGGCGCGCTGGTCCGGCTGTGAGCTGATGCACTGCCCCGATCGCCGCCGCGGGCGTGCGCGGCGCGGCTTCACACATAGCCCCTCTGGGCTGCCCCGCCACCCCGTCCAGCCTGCCACCCGAGCTCTCTCTGGGGCGCCCTGTCCCATGGGACCAGCCCAGCCCCCTCCTCAGCTCACTGGCAGTTTCTGGGGTGAAACAGGGTGCGTTTTGCTCGCACTGAGCGGGTCTGAGGTCGCTGGGCTAACGCAGGCGGAGCAGCGCTAACGCTGGGTCCTCTGAGTCAGCAGCGCTGTTTTCTGGGCGCCCGTGGCCCCTCTGAGGTCAGTGGGGCCCCACAGGGGATTCATCCAGTCTGACTGCTGGCGGTGTGGCTGCCCCTCCAGCATGAGGGCCTCGTGGATCCCGACGCGGCTGGAGGCGGGCGCTGACTGCGCGTGGAGCTGTCTCTGGATGCCTCGGCTCGGGTGAGGTTGCGGGGAGTCTGCCTCCTCGCGCAGGTGAGAACCTGACTTCCGGTAGCTCGGCGTGCAGAGGTGTTCAGCATCTCTCTCTTCTTAGCTGCTTGTGAGCAGATGTCGTGTGCGGTTTTCCCATCTGCGTGTCAGCCTGCGTCGCTGGGTCGCCCTTCCTTTGCCCGGCTCCTGGGTGGCTGGCAGGGGAGCCTGGAGCTGGGAACCCCAGCAGGTCTCGGGGCCCACAGGGTCATCACAATCCACGTCTTTGCTCACTTGAGGGCGTTTCTGACTCTCTGTGAGCCCTCGATGCAGGCTGTGATCCCACCAGCCTCAGTGTGGACTCAGGAAACACACGTCCTCTGGGGCTCCTGGCGTGTTTTCCAGCTCTGATTGGCACACCCAGACCCGTGTGCTCCGTGCAGTGGTAATGCCCGGGCAGCTGACCCCGAGCACTGCGCCATGCTCTGCCTCCGGCCCTGCCCTGCTCCTGCCCTGGACCTGCGGTCACCAGCAGAGCTTCCCAGGCCGTTTCCGCCTCTGACCTTTCCCCTTTTGTCTGAGGTCATGCCCAAGCCCCAGGACTGGCCCCTTGGGCTCCACAGCTGGGAGATATCTGGACCCTCAGCACGGGGCTCACTCACATGGGGTTCATGTGGGGTTCACTCACACGGGGAACACTCACCAAGGGCACACACACACACACACCTTTCTGCCTACACAGCCCCAGAGTCGGCCCTGGCCCAGAGTCCATAAAGCCTGACCCTTACTACTTATCTGCCTTCAAGAGACATCTTAGCTCTTCTGTGCCTCTGCTTTTTTTTTTTTTTTGCGTTTGTAAAGTTCTGACATTTCCACCTGCCCTGACTATTTTAAGGGCAGTTGTGAAGAGGAAAGGAAGCAATATAGGTGAAAATGCTATTACATACTGAGCTGTGACACACATATCCATGTTTCTATCTGTATTCCTCATCCACCCTGACAACAACCAGTGTCTGTTGTGGGATTTGAATGTCTCCATCATGGTAGTTGTACAGAAAGAAACTTGGGGTCAGTTTCTTTGCTCTTAGTAAAATCAAGAACGCATGTTGGGGAGTTGGCGTGAGTGCCTGCTCTGTGCCATGGCAGGTCACGCGGCAGGCCAGGGCAGAGTGGAGGGGACACCGGTCTCGTTGTCAGGCCTGGGGGCTTCAGCCTCGACCGGAAGTGAAGAATAGCATTTGTGAAACAAGATCGAGAATGAGAACAGAGCCCGGCCTCGTCCTCAGGAAGGCAGTCCCGCTCGACGCTCCCAGGAACGTGCCGTCACTGTGAAGGCACCCCTGCAAAGGGGCTTTACTGGGACAGCATCAGGGAAGTAAGCGTAGCTGCTGAACTGGTTCAGAGTGGAATCCGGCTGCTAGAAACAGGCCCAAAGGAACAGTAACGTAAATGAAGTGGGGATGTGTTGTCACCTTTCTGACACCAAAAGAGTGGGCAGTGGGTTCTGTGGACTCATACAGGCAGCTTTACAGTCACCGGGGAACCAAGTCCTCCTTTTTCCCTTTGCTATCTGTAGTGCTTGCCTCGTGGTTGCAAACTAACTACTGTGATGCCAGCTCTCACTTCCATGTTCTAGGAGGAAGGCACAGGGTCTGCCTTGTGGCCAAATACTCACGTATGCCCACCTCTGAGGAACTGTCTTAGAAGTCCCGTCTGCCACAGACTCGTGCTTACAATTCATGGACTGTCTCCGTGCCAGAGAGCCTGAGAAGGGTCCCTCAGCCGGGCACATTTCCGTCCATCATTAAGGAAGGAAGGGGGAGGGCAAGCAGAAGGCGGCTAGCAGTGTCTGTCCCACCTGTCCAGCGACTCCTGCTGAGGAGTCACCCGAAGGATATGCAGGTTCCAGGTATAAACTGGCGAGACAGCCTCACAGCCGCTGCAGGCAGAGTGCCTCCTGGTCCTTCGTAGCCACCCAGACTGGAGTCACCAGACAGCGCAGGCCCGCAGCTCCCCAGACCCCTCGGCCTCCCCTGGAGCTCAGCGGCTCTGCTCCGCAACCCGCTCTGTGTCCCAGGGCTGTTCGCCGCCGTCGCTGAGAAAGGCTGGGGGGCTGAACTGGTCCCTGACGCTGAAAAGGGAAGAGGTAAAATGCTGGCATGTTACGGGGGTAGGGAGGGGTGACTTATGCGTAAGATTAATTATTCATCAGCCTAATTTGGGAAATTATTGGAATGTGTGTACTCACGATTCTGGAGCTGGTCAGGAGAGCGTGGAGGAGCAGGAGCAAAGGGAAGGGCTTCGCCGCCATCCAGCCGGCCTCCTTTTCCTCCCCCGTTAGCCACGTGGCGAACTGGAGCCATCGGGGACACGAGGCGTGATTTATCCTGACTTTAATAAGGCTCCTCTTGAAAAGGTGTCGGGATGCCGGGAGAGCTCAAGGGGCTTCCACTGCCGCCAGGGGGGCGTGTGCGTGTCAGACGGTCACCCGCAAAGAGGACACGTGCGTGACGCGGCGTCGGCCCGGCGAGGGCACAGGGGGCGGGAACGCGGGTGCCCGGAGATGCGCGTCCCCGAGCACGTGGCCTCGGTCTCAGAGGGGGTTCCAAGGGGGCTCCTGAAGGGAGATAAGGGGGTCATGCCTCTGAGCCCAGTGAACTGACCCCGGAGGTGGTGAGAACCGCCGTCCACCTGTCACGCCCCAGGTTTCTCCTCAGTCCCGTTGATTGTTGAGATGCAGTAAAAGCATCTGTTACGGTCCACATCCTGACACTGTGTGCGACCCCAGCCACTCCGAGGCTCCCCTGGGCCTCTGCGGTCACATGACGGCTTCACCTGTCTCTCACCGTTAGCTCAACAGTTTTTAACAGAAACTGATTGTGGAGCCAAACACTGCGTCAGCATCGACTTCGAACCACTGATTGCTTCAGATGACTACAGTGCTTTTCCTCCCTTACTGGATGATTAGAAAGTTGCTGAAGTAGACACTGGCAGTAGGAAAAATGCTCATAATTACACAGGGTGTTTAGTTATGCGGAACTTAGACTCTGGCTTTTTCCTCTTGAAACCACAAGCACGTTGATTTCTGGCAGGATTTGGTGGGAGCTTCTGGAGTGACGGAGGTCGTCTTCCATTTCATCTGGGTGATTGCAGTGGAAGTTTGACAGCCTGGGTTCCCGAGTCACGTGGTTAGAGCTGTTTTAAGAGTCTCGCTGCTCCGTGTGAACGTTGCTTGTGTGCGTGCTCAGTGGCTTCCGTGTCTGACTCTGCAACCCCGTGGACTGTAGCCTGCCAGGCTCCTCTGTCCGTGGGATTCTCCAGGCAGGAGTTCTGGGGTGGGTTGCCATTTCCTCCTCCAGGGGATCTTCC
>SJYS01017158.1:563240-574817 GCA_006410695.1 Philantomba maxwellii | reverse complement strand
TTACATATGAATTAAAATATTATTTTTTAATCAAAATGTAAATTTTTTCAAGATTTATAAAGCTGCCTTTGGCAAATGTATGAGGAAACTGTTACTGTCATATAATATCAGTAAAAATATAAATGATACAACTATTTAAAAGGTAATTTAGGGAAATCCCTGGCATCCGGTGGTTAGGGGGCTTCCCTGGTGGCTCAGCAGTAAAGAATCTGACTGCAGTGCAGGAGATGCAGGAGACCCAGTTTCCATCCCTGAGTTGGGAAGATCCCCTGGAGGAGGGCGTGTCCACCCACTTCAGTATTCTTGCCTGGAGACTCCTATGGACACAAGACCCTGGCAGGCTACAGTCCATAGGGTTGCAAAGAGTTGAATACAATTGAAGCAACTTAGCACACACCAGTGGTTAGAATTCACAACTTTGTGGTTCAGTCCTTGGTTGGGGATCTAAGATCCTGCAAGCTGTGTGGCACAGCCAAAAAAAAAAGTGGTAGTTTAAATCTATCAAAATTAACATAACATTTCTGCTTCTGGATGCTTGAAATACCCATTCATTCAATCATTCTCAAAGACACGCCAGCATACTAGAATGATCACATAGCACTGTCAGTAATGGTACAAAAGCAGCAGCAGTTTAAGTGTTCAGTAGAGCAATGGTTAAGTAAACAGTAGCACGACTTTTGTCTAGTTACCAAGTCATGTCCCACTCTTTGTGACCTCATGGACTGTAGCCAGCTCCTGTGTCCATGGGATTCTCCATCCTGGAGTGGGTTGCCATGCCCTCCTCCAGGGGATCTTCCTGACCCAGTAATCAAATGCACATCTCCTGTGTCTCCTGCATTGCAGATGGATTCTTTACTCACTGAGCCATCTTGGAAGCCCTGTCAAGTCATTAGCAACCTTTAAGTCCTGCCCCCTCTTAGACAGATTACTTGATTTTTTTCTTTTTAAAGAATTCTCATAGTCTCCTCTCTAAGATGCAGAGTAATAGCTGCCTTTCTGGGTTTTCAACAAGATTAACAATAATGCACATAAAGCACCCCAAACAGTGACCTATTGACTCAAAACAGTGATGGAAAGTGATAATCAGTAGTCTGACAGTTATAAAAAGTTTTTATTATCAGCAGAGTACATTATTTGTGGATTCTATCAAGCAATCTCTATACCATATCCTCCTAAGAGCAAGTTCTTTTAGAGAATGAATACCCTTGACACAGCATGCCTAGAAAAGAGCCAGTCTCTGGTTCTCACTTCCCTTCCGTTTTCTCTCTTCCTCTTCCCCCTCATTCCCTCGGAGGAGCTCCTTCCTTAAACCCTAACCCCTTTTGTAAGCAGTCTTTGAAACTGACAACCTCAGGGGTGTTTGTTCTCTTTATAAAATTGTTAGCATTTCCTGGGACTTCTCTGTTTCTTCATAGAGAGTTCTCCAGTTTTTATTTTTTCCCCCCAGATGGCCCTTTTTATTCATTGGTTTGTGTTAGGGGCAAGTCAGTTCGCTGGGGATAGGAAAATGTTGAAAAACACAGCAAATAAAACAAAAGCTAAATAAGCTGCAATTGCTGTCCAAAACCTTGGATCTTTCAGCAGTGCCTGATCAAAGCAGCTGAACACGGTATAACCAATGGACATTCCAGCAAATCCACCTGCAATGTGAGCTGCAAAAGACACCTTGGGAGAAAAGGGGGAAATGAAAATAAGTGAGGAAAATGCTAATGGTATATTTCAGCTGCATCTCTTTTATTAGAGAACAAATACCATCCCAGTCAGAGTCTTAAAAGTCTGAACAGCAAGGCAGTGAGACAAAAGAGACAAGAAAACTCCATCATGCAAAGCTAAAAAAAATGTCATTTCACTGACTCTTGAGTACATGCGACAGCCATCCTGTCTCTCTTCTAGGCCATCACTGCATTAGGATGGTTCTATACAAGGCCAGCCAAGAGAGTAAGAGTTGAGATTAGTGAGGGTTCTTTATAGGAGCATAATCTATCCCACATAAATGGAATGTCTGAATTAAAACACAGGTAATAACATACGTGCAAATACTCAAGCAGAAATTACCAAATTCAGGAACCAATTTCAATAAAACTGGAAATCTTTGTCAGTTTTCTTTATATTATAAATTTATCTGGACCCATATTATTGCTGCTTTCCAGTCTGCATTTTATCCTCCATAGACAGTAAAGTCCCTTCACTCCTGTTTCTTGGAATAGCTACCCGTATAGCAGGTGCAGAGAACTAGAGCCAGTTATCTGGGCTATGAGAGAAGTGAAAAGGACAACCCAAAAGGCTGGTTTGCTCAGGAATTTTCTTAACTTCCAAACGGAAATCTGACAGCTTTAAATCTCAGAATTGTTGCTGCCCCTATTTGGTGACCCTTTTTAGCTATTGATATCATAGGTAAACAAATTTTCACTTAAAAAATAATAAACTGAACTCACCGGAGACCCATTTGCAGGAACAAAGAACCGTCTGTAGAGAGCAAATCCCATGTCCGACACAACTAGAAGGGAAAACAGCCTGATGAAGCCCCAGGATCTCCACAACAGTATACCAGTTATTTTTGGTTCCCCTCTAGCAATGGTAACATTTATTGAGACTTACTCTGTGCCAGGTACTACTGTTCTAAGAACTTTACATGTACTAACTTTGTATCATTNGTCTGTAGAGAGCAAATCCCATGTCCGACACAACTAGAAGGGAAAACAGCCTGATGAAGCCCCAGGATCTCCACAACAGCATACCAGTTATTTTTGGTTCCCCTCTAGCAATGGTAACATTTATTGAGACTTACTCTGTGCCAGGTACTACTGTTCTAAGAACTTTACATGTACTAACTTTGTATCATTAATCCTCACAACAATGCCATGAAATTGGTACTATCATTACCCCATTTTATAGATGCATCGATCCAACAAGTATTTATTAATGATCTCCCATGTGCCAGCCACTATTCTAGGTGGTGGATATACCGCCATGAAAAGATTAGACTGCCTCATGGAACTGAAAGTCTAGCTGGGGAAAGCAAATGAATAAGTAGGGTGCTTAGTGCTGTAGAGAGTACACAAAGAGAAGGAGAATTGAGAATGCTGGGAGTAGGGTGTGATGTTTAACTGGAGAGTCAGGAAGGATCGCAAGGGAAATTTGATGAAGATAAGGGAGCAAGCCATGCTGACCTTTGAAAGAGCCTTCTAGGCAGACTGAAGTACAAAGTCCCTAAGGCAGAACCAACAGTGCCTGATGTGTTTGAGGAATACAGATTAAAGCAGTTGATCTGATGGCATCGACAGTTTTCAAAGGACAGTTCCCTTTCCCACTGAGGATTCCCAGCTTCACTGGGAACTTACTAGAAATGAAAACTCTCAGGCCCACCCCAAACTTACTGAACCAGAAACTCTACAGGTATGATTTAACAGTCTGTGCTTTACCAAGACCTGCAGATGATTCTGGACTCAAGCTGGGGATGAAGTTGTAGGTGACAAGATCAAACCGGGCAGATGCAGATCACATAGAGCCTTATGGACCCTCTTAAGGACTTTGACTTTTACCCTTCAAAAGCTTTTGAGCACAGAAGTGACATGTCTGACTGGGGTTTTTAATAATTTTTATTTATTTGTTTACTGGCTGTACTGGGTCTTCACTGGTGCGTGAGCGGCCGGTGGGGGCTACTGTCTAGTTGCGGTGCGCAGGCTTCTCATTGCAGTGGCTGCTTCCGCTGAGCACAGGCTCTAGGGCTCAGGGGCTTCAGTAGTTGCAGAGTTGCGGCGCGCTAGGCGTGATAGTCGTGGCACAGGCTTAGTTGCTCCATGGCATGTGGGATCTTCCCTAATCAGGGATTGAACCGTGTCTCCTGCACTGGCAGGTGGTTTCTTTACCACTGAGCCACCAGGGAAACCCCCTGACTCACACGTTTTAAAAGACGATGCTGCCATACAGAAAATGTACTCTAAAGAAGCAAAGACAGAAGCAGGCAGGCAAACTAATCACTGCTATTGCAGCATCTCGAGTAAGGAAAGGCCTGGTGTTTTATACATAAACCAAGACACAAAGGCTAAATACTTGCCCAAGGCCACATAGCTCTGAGGCAGTGGTGGGATTTGAACCTCAAGCTGTCTGACTGTGGGAGCTTCACTCTCACCCACCTAATCACCCCAGATTAAAAGATGAAAGCTTACACCTTGTCTTGAAGATCCCAAGATGAAAGGGTGTGGCTATTAGCCATGAACGATGCCGGGATTCTTGGCCTCCAGAGGAAAGGATTTTGATGTGGAGCCAGAGACGAGGCCTGACCACTTGGAGCGTTTGTGTAGCCAAGTTTTATTAAAGTATAAGAGAGAGAGAGAAAGCTTCTCACATAGACATCAGAAGGGGGCAGGAGAGTAGCCCCTTAGCAGTTTTTTGCAAGGCATCTTATACTCTTTAGCAAGCTGTTGATCGTAGATAACACCTCAAGGCTGAGAGAGTTGCACCAGGTGCAGCTCTCTCCCACAACAGACACATCTACACACCGGGAGTCATCTCTGGACCTCAATGTCTCTGGCAAGATACTAAAGGAAAACAGACCTCCAAGCGAGATACATAGTTTTATTAACATAGCCTAAGAAAAACATTCCCATGAGTAAGATGTATTGTTTTGTTGGGCAATTAGCCCCTCAAGGTTGGGAAAAAGTAACTTTCAGGAAAAGCGGATTGTCTCATAGCAACGGAATTAAAGGAGCCTCCTACCTGGCTAAAGCGGGAGCAAAGGAATGTAGAAAAAAAAGTCCACCACTGTCGTTTGCCGTTTGTCTCCTCCTGCAGCTTGGGGACCTCTGGCCCCCTTAGTGAGACCTGCCTACCCATTAACCCTTTTATAAATACCATCAGAAATACAGAAGACAGCCCGAGAAAGGAAGTGATTCCACAGTCACTAATGGAACAGTAAGAGCCAGAACTTAGACATTCCTTNCAGCTTGGGGACCTCTGGCCCCCTTAGTGAGACCTGCCTACCCATTAACCCTTTTATAAATACCATCAGAAATACAGAAGACAGCCCGAGAAAGGAAGTGATTCCACAGTCACTAATGGAACAGTAAGAGCCAGAACTTAGACATTCCTTAAATAAGTCATAGCGGTGATGCTAAAGGACCTTCCAGGCTTCTTGGGTTAGAACTCTGCCCTACGTGTGTGCTTGGAAACATCTGCAACTGTCACATTCCACACCCATCCCCCAATACTCTATGCTCTACTTAGTGAGTGTCCCAGGAGACCGAAAGACCTGCTGCTGCTGCTGCTAAGTCGCCTCAGTCGTGTCCGACTCTGTGTGACCCCATAGACGGCAGCCCACCAGACTCCCCCGTCCCTGGGATTCTCCAGGCAAGAATACTGGAGTGGGTTGTCATTTCCTTCTCCAATGCATGAAAGTGAAAAGGGAAAGTGAAGTCGCTCAGTCGTGTCCAACCCTTAGCGACCCCATGGACTGCAGCCTACCAGGCTCCTCCATCCATGGGATTTTCCAGGCCAGAGTACTGGAGTGGGGTGACATTGCCTTCTCCACCGAAAGACCTAGTCCTTGCCTTTGGGAAAATAGCATCAGGATCATGTGTTCTCGCTAGCTTCCCTTTCAATACAGTATTGACGCTGAAGTCACCGGGTAGGAATTGAGGTCGAGGAAGTACTCAATATTAATTTAATTGTAAATGACTATCACACCAAATGCTAGATAAATGTGGCTGTTATTGTATTTTAAGTCATTTGCATTTCCTGATGGAGTATAAATAACAGATGCAGTGCTAGGAAAGTATAAGAAAACCACCACAGGGCAGACTTCCTAGAAACAGTTACTTTGGTCTAGTCTTTCACAGTAGGAGGCCTCCTTTCAAAAACCTTCTGTAACTCTTAGCATGTCAGTTTCTCCATTCAGTTTCTCTCCTGCCTTCTGATTTGTATCTGCCTGGCCCTTTCTGCTTCCAAGGGGAGTTTACTTCTAAACTGCTGCAGTCTCTAAACTGAGACCTGTCTTCCCACCTGAAAAGAAGCCCTCATTCCAATAAACCAAATCATTATCTTCAATAAAACCTAACACTCATTTTTAAGGGAGTTGCCTTTATATGGGTTTTTTGAAGGATGAAAGTCGAGACATCCTGAACTTTTTCCAGGGAAGCTCAGTTGCTTTGTTAGAAAACACGTCTAAAAATTGGTGCTTAACGAAGGAAGGTCCTTAAGGCCAACTGTCCTTCACAATTAAGAATAATATTAAAAAATATATATATAAATTTTCCCAAGGAAACGTGCTTAAAATTAAAATGTATTTGTGTTGCATTAATCTGGAGTTTGTTGTAGGTGTGTGTGCGTGCATGCCTAGTTGTGTCTGACTCTTTGGGACCCCATGTGCTGTAACTTGCCAGGCTCTTCTGTCCATGGAATTTTCCAGGCTAGAACGCTGGAGCAGATTGCTCTTTCCTTCTCCAAGGGATCTTCCCAACCCAGGGATCAAACCCACATCTTGCATCTCCTGCATTGGCAGGCAGGTTCTTCACAACTGAGCCACCAGGGAAGCCCCAACCAGGCCAAAGAGCTTTTAGAAACAGTGGCATGTGGGGAAGGCTGATGTTAGCTGTCCGACCTGTGTTTGTAGGATATAATAAAACCATGTCATTCAGTGACTGTATTACTTACCTCAAGAATGACAGCATGTTACATGAACTGTATTTGGAGATAACTTTGTGCATGAGGAAAGGGTTTTTACTCCACCATTAAAGAGTATTAGAGCATTAAAACTGTTTCCCCACTGAGAGTCTGAGGCTTATTTTACGAAAGTCATTATTTGAAAGAACCAGATCAACTGAACCCCAGGTAACTTGTGTAAGAATCTTTTTCTGTCTGAGGGCTTGTTCCTTCGTCTGGTTGTGACCTTAACAACTCAGGTAGCTCTGCCCACACAGTGACTCCTAACTAACTCCCGGACATCTGCCCTCCTTCCTGTGTTGACTACCTTCCCTCTTTTTAAATTTTTTGATGTCTATGGAGAAAAACATTATATACGGTATGGTATAAACTACAAACAAGTCACTTCTTGTCTATCTGGGTGAAACTGTTTTATAAACATACCATTCGTAAACTAAACTTNACAACTCAGGTAGCTCTGTCCACACAGTGACTCCTCCTAACTAACTCCCAGACATCTGCCCTCCTTCCTGTGCTGACTACTTTCCCTCTTTTTAAATTTTTTGATGTCTCTGGAGAAAAACATTATATACGGTATGGTATAAACTACAAACAAGTCACTTCTTGTCTATCTGGGTGAAATACTGTTTTATAAATATACCATTCGTAAACTAGGTCTCTTTTTTGAACACTTGATACCAATTTGCAGAATCATTTTTTTCCTACTATGTGGACAGCCAGAACTGCGTGCGCGTGTGCTAAGTCTCTTCAGTCATGTCAGACTCTGCTACCCATGGACCGTAGCCCACCAGGCTCCTCTGTCTATGGGATTCTCCAGGCAAGAATACTAGCGTGGGTCGTGCCCTCCTCCGGGGTATCTTCCCTACCCAGGGATCGAACCCACGTCTCTTACATCACCTGCATTGGCAGGCGGGTTCTTTACCACTAGCGCCACCTGGGAAGCCCTGACAGCCCAAAGTAGCCTATATCAGATGTCACTTCTGTCTTTGTCTTCAAGTCAGAGCCTCAAGGTCAGCCTTCTCCCCACACCCTCTGTGCAGATACATCTGCAGCAGGAGCAGGCGCGGATATACAGGCGATAAGCCCTGCCTTTGCTCTTGTTTGCTTCTGCTCTGTATGGCCTGCCATCATCCAAAATCCTGACTTTCAGACCCAGGTAAAATTCCACCTCTTCTCCAGAATGAGGCTTCCTAAGCTCCTTCAGCCTGTCATTCTCCGCTGTCATTCTTGAGATTTCCAAAGCCACGTCAGTCATCTTCCTAGTTCCCTGACCCTTCTCCTCCTCCACCTCTGCTCTCATCATCAATCCTCAGCCACCACTCCATGTTTATATCCTAGGTCAGTTTTTTTTTTTTTTTTAATCTGAAAATGTAGAAATTGAAGAAGAAAATGGATAATGTGAATGGTTTTTAAGTTTTCCCTTTCAAACAAAATTGTATACAGAATCTAGTTTATGAATGAGAAAAATCCAGTGTATAAAAAGTAAGTGACAGGGGTCTTCTCTGGTAGTCCAGTGGGTGAGAATCTGCCTCCCAGTGCAGAGGATGTGGGATCCCTGGTAGGAGAATGAAGATCCTGCATGCCACAGGGCAGCTGAGCCCACATACCACAGCTAGAGAAGCCCTTGCACCGCAGTGAAGAGCCCACACAGTCAAAAATAAACAGGGCTTCCCTGCCAGCTCAGTGGTAAAGAATCCACCTGCCAGTGTAAGAGACACGGGTTTGATCCCTAGTCTGGGGAGATCCCACATGCCATGGAGCAACTAAGCCCATTCACCACCACTATTAAGCCTCTGCTGACTGAGTGACTTCACTTTCACTTTTCATTTTCATGCGTTGGAGAAGGAAATGGCAACCCACTCCAGTGTTCTTGCCTGGAGAATCCCAGGAATGGGGGAGCCTGGTGGGCTGCCATCTCTGGGGTCGCACAGAGTCAGACACGACTGAAGCGACTTAGCAGCAGCAGCAGCAGCTGGAGCCTTGGAACCGCAGCTCCTGAAGCCCGCACATCCGAGAGCTTCTGCTCCTCAACAAGAAAAGCCACTGCAGTGAGAAGCCCAAGCACTGTAACTAGAGAATAGCCCCCACCCCCACAACTACAGAAAAGCCCACGCGGCAACAAAGACCCAGCACAACCAAAATACATAAAATTAAATAATTAATTTTTTAAATTTAATAAAAAATAAATGACAGCAGAACGTAACACAATGTAAATCAACTATACTCCAATAAAAATTTTAAAAAAATAAAAAGCATAAGTGATGGTATGGTGGATGAAGTGGACGGAGTACCTCGAGCCCTACTCTCTTAACTCCCCACACCCCAGACACAGGCACCTCTAAGAACCACCCACAAGGGTCTGTGAAAACTCCACTCATATCTTTCTGCATCAGGATGTGTAGGATGTGTTTGGGAAATATGAGAAGGCCTTCTGAAGGTTGAACCCATAAACTTGGAGATGTGAAGTATTCACAAAACACACTTACTTATAACAACGATGATGAGTAGTCTGACAACTCCAAAAGCAGGAATCATTTCCTGAAAATTCTTGCAAAGAGAGAAATGACAGTAATAATAACACAGTTATCTATTGGCAAAGGAAATCTCAACTGCACTCCCCCTCCATCTGCTTTTTCNAGAAAAGCCCACGCGGCAACAAAGACCCAGCACAACCAAAATACATAAAATTAAATAATTAATTTTTTAATTTAATAAAAAATGACAGCAGAACGTAACACAATGTAAATCAACTATACTCCAATAAAAATTTTAAAAAAATAACATAAGTGATGGTATGGTGGATGAAGTGGACTGAGTACCTCGAGCCCTACTCTCTTAACTCCCCGCACCCCAGAAACAGGCACCTCTAAGGACCACTCACAAGGGTCTGTGAAAACTCCGCTCATATCTTTCTGCATCAGGACATGTAGGATGTGTTTGGGAAATATGAGAAGGCCTTCTGAAGGTTGAACCCATAAACTTGAAGATGTGAAGTATTCACAAAACACACTTACTTATAACAACAATGATGAGTAGTCTGACAACTCCAAAAGCAGGAATCATTTCCTGAAAATTCTTGCAAAGAGAGAAATGATAGTAATAATAACACAGTTATCTATTGGCAAAGGAAATCTCAACTGCACTCCCCCTCCATCTGCTTTTTCATTTAAAATAAAGTGTGTCAAATGTTTGCCAATCAAAGCATTGGTGTTAACAGTCCAGTTTTCAAATGGATTTGGGAAGTACAATGCCAGTATACTCTGGAGTGAAAATGAAACATGATATTCCTTGATATAGCAAGAAATACTCTAAAAGTAATAAAAAATCAACTCTTAATATGTCGCAGATAGTTAATAGATGCTGTCAAACTAAATCTGGTGAAAATATTTCCAAGTTTTTTGTTTAATATTCATTTGATACAGCTTTACCCTCTTTCTAAGTAGGAGTTAGCAAAACAGCTAAAATGTTAGCATTACCTTGATTTTTTTTTTAAGATAATTTTTTTTTAATTTAAAACACTGGTCCAAAAACACTCAGTTTGATTTTAGTTTTGAAAAGCCTCAAACCAACTTGCATTTACCCTCATGTGTTACCAGAGGACCAAGCAGACTCAGAAAGACACCTCCACTTCAACCCAAATTGCCTGTCCCTTCCCTTTAAAGTTATTAACTCCCTTCCCAGAGAGACATGCTAAAATAGCTATGTTAATTCTAAATCAGTTATTTTCAAACTCTTGTGACCAAGATGTACAGTAACAAATAATTTACGTAAAAATCCAGCACACACATAAACAGTACTTACTCTTATTTTACATGACGCATACTGAAATTTCTGCGTAAAAGGATTTTCACAGTCCCTTCAACTGAGTTCACAACCACTAATGTGATGTAACCCAAAGTGTGAAAAACATTTTTCTAAATGACTTCTAGTTTTGGAACAGCTTTTTAATTGCTTCAAATTTTTCCTCTTAAGAGTATTTTTAAGGCACACCTACATGGTTAAAGGGTTAATTTAATCAGGATTTTACCCTGTTTTAAAAAGTGATTGGCATCTCACATACGTTGTGTAAAATGGTATGCCAACTTTGGAGGCATTTATATATAAAAATGTAAAGCCTTCAGTAAATCCACTTCTAGGAACTTGCCTACAAAAGAATCACACAAATGCAAAAAGATAGGTGAAAGAACATTCCTGACAGCATTATTTTGAAATGTAAAAAGCTGTAATCACCCTGGATCTTTTCTTTCAATGAAAAATTGAATAAGTAGGGCTACTATATAGAAGGTACTGTGGAGCACCTGAAAAGACTGNGGGAGAAGGCGGATAATCCTGAGAGCCTGGGCCCAGACGCGGGGCCAACATGGGGGAGACGAGAGATGCGCTGCAGAGGGCCGGGGGCCGGGGGGGCCCAGGGCGGGGCTGGGCAGAAGGGATTCTCCAGGATGACTCCACAAACTGCGGCTCGGGTGGCGGGGCGGTGGTGACGGCCGTGACCGGAACGTGAAGGCAGGTCCAGGGCTGGGACGCGGGGCTCCGTTGGGGCCCGCTCATGTCGAGGCAGCAGCGGGCCTGAAGAAGCAGATTTGGGGTGTCCAGCACTTAGCGATTGTGACCGTGTTCTCCCAGGAAAGGCTGGGGGCTATAACTGAAGCGTGCAGTCTCACCACAGATGGAGATGCTTGAAATCAGTGCTACCTCGGGGCGTCTGAGTATGAGGCCCTTGGCAGTGCCACCACCTAAGTGGGTGCAGTCGCTTTGGGATCCGGGGGCTTCAGAGAAGCAGGAGGCTGACTGGGCCCTGGCCCCGCCGTGTGCGAGGAGGCTGGTTGGAGCCTGCGTGCAGAGGGGCAGGCAGGGGGCCTCGGGGTGGGGGCTCTGGAAGAGGAGGAGCTCTGCTTGCTGGACGGATCTTTCTCC
>SJYS01017158.1:353762-365548 GCA_006410695.1 Philantomba maxwellii | reverse complement strand
GGGTCTCCTGATGGGGTTCTTTATCCTGTTCCCTTGCCTTGTGCCGCCACTGGTCCAGTGTTGACGAGCAGGACAAGGTCTGTGGCCTCAGTATGCGCTCCTTCCAGGCGTGATGGGCAGAGACGGGCTGGCTCCCAGGTGGGAGGCCTGAGACACACGGGGCCACACGCTTGATTTCCTGTTCTGATCGCAAGTCTTTCTGATGTTTGAACTAGGGCACCTGCGTTTCCCTTTTGCACCGAGCCCTGCAAATTTGTGTAAATACTCCTGGGTGGGGAGGAGGCAGATGAGCAGGAAACAAATCAACCAGCGAAGAAGCAAGATAAATGCAGACAGTGAAACATGGTGGGAGAATGACAGTGGGCCCCCGGCGAGGGAGCGGGGGCCGGGCAGAGGCTGGGGACTGGCTTGAGTGGAGCGCACACGTGGGGTCAGGTGTTCTAGAAGGCCTCTCGGAGGAGGCAGCCTTAGGACAGAGTGTCCCAGGTGGAGGGACGGAATGGGCTCCGTGAACCCAGGGTGAAGGCCAGGGTAGCTGGGGTGCAGAAAAGTCAGGGGAGGCGGGCAGTCCAGATCCTTAGGGCTTGTCGACGGGATGGAGCTGGGCTGTGATTTCTCTGCAGTAGGAAACCACTGAGCGGGGCGGTGGGTGGGGACGCACGCACGGAGCAAAAAGGGAGGCCGGGAGACCGGCGAGGAGGCTGAGGTCCCCGAGGGAGAGAGCGCAGCAGACGTGGAGAGGCTGCCTGGGCCTGAGAGATCTGGGAGGTGACACCGAGGAGGCTCGCCGCTAGATGGGATGGGGGTGTTTAAAACAGACAGTCAAGGGCAGCGTTTAGGGCTTGTGTCTGAGCACGTGGGTGGAGGGCCGGGGCGCTGACAAGGGGTCGGAGGACAGTCTGACGGGTGTTTGTTTGCCCACGCTGGGGTAGCCGTTGCAGGGAGACTGGGCAGACCCCGGTGCCCGTACACACCTGCCACAGACTCTCCTGAGAAAGGAAAGATTGCTGTTGCTGTTCAGTCGCCCAGTTGTATCTGATTGTTTGTGACCCCGTGGACANGGTCGGAGGACAGTCTGACGGGTGTTTGTTTGCCCACGCTGGGGTAGCCGTTGCAGGGAGACTGGGCAGACCCCGGTGCCCGTACACACCTGCCACAGACTCTCCTGAGAAAGGAAAGATTGCTGTTGCTGTTCAGTCGCCCAGTTGTATCTGATTGTTTGTGACCCCGTGGACAGTGGCACACCAGGCCTCCCTGTCCCTCACCATCTCGTGAAGTTTGCCCAAGTTCCTGTCTATTGCATCGGTGGTGCCATCCAGCCCTTTGATGCCCTCTTCTCCTTCTGCCCTCAATCTTTCCCGGCATCAGGGACTTTCCCAGTGAGTCAGCTGTTCACATCAGATGGCCAAAATACTGGAGTTTCAGCTTCAGCATCAGTCCTTCCAATGAGTATTCAGGGTTGATTTCTCTTAGGACTGACTGGTTCGATCTCCTTGCTGTCCAAGGGACTCTCAGGAGTCTTCTCCAGCACCGTAGTTCGAAGGCATCCATTCTTCGGTGCTCAGCTTCTTTACAGTCCAGCTCTCACAACCATACGTGACCACTGAGGAGATCATAGCCTTGACTATATGGACCTTTGTTGGCAGAGTAATGTCTCTGCTTTTCAACACAATCTCCGCTCTTACACAAACCCTAAAAGAGCCCTGAAAGTGACCAGTGGGCCTCCGTCTCATACTCAATCACCCCAACCCAGCACAGGAGACTCGACAGTAAATACAGGATGGCGTCCAATGAGATACAGGATGGTCCAGCACGATCTCACCCACAGCTCTCAGCGTCCTCTCTTGTCATAGTTATTCCGTGGGCCCTGGGCAGCAGAGGTGCCCTAGTTGAATTCTGAAAGGCAGGGTTATTTTTCTTAGCATCCAGCCTTGGACACATTCAGTAGCCACTTAATAAACACATTTCTTTCCAGCAGGTGGACCCGTAGAAGTGAATGAGTCCCTCAGGCTCTAGTCCCCAGGGAACATCTCGAGGGGGTCTGTAAGAAAACCCTGAAGATCCCTCTCCAAGGGAACACTGCTGATGACCCCCATCTGAGTTCTGGTCCCTGATCACAAGCACGACCAGAACCTGAGGACTTGAATTCTGAAAGGTAAGCAGGCTGGACACTCAAATTCCTGGTAATTCTCAGGGTTGTGTCATCTTGGAACTTCTGTTGATTAGGAAATGTTTATACACAGTAAAATGCCCAGGCCTTAAGCACACCGTGAATGAGCTCTGATAAACATGTATACCAGGACTTCCTGCCTTTCCAGTGGTTAGACTTGAATCTTCCATCGCAGGGGGTTCAGGTTTCATCCCTGGTCAGGGAGCTAAGCCCACATGCCTCACGGCCCAAAAACCGAAACATAAAGCAGAAGCAATGTTTTGACAAATTTAGTGGAGACTTTTGAAATGGTACGCATCCAAAAAAGTCTTTGGAAAGAAAAAAACCACATATATACCAGCATGACCACCGCACCCCACTCAAGATACGGAATAGTTTTATTGCCGTGGGAAATTCCCAGGGGCTGCTTTCAAGCCAGGCTGCACACCCGCGTGAGGAACCACCATTCTCACTTCTATGACTGCAGATGAGTCTGGCTGGCCATTGACCTTCAGAAATTGGACTCATCCAGTCTGCATTTTCATGTCATTTGTCCCCTTTTGTTATGAGAAATGGTCCCTTGTATGGATGCTTAGCCTGTCTCCTGGGGGCAGACACCGGAGTTGTCCCCAGTTTGGGGCTAAAACCAATCCTGCTGCCACCATCATTCTCAAAAAAGCCTTTTGGGGGGGTCCACATCTCCCTTTCCCCGGGGTTGATCTCTAGAGGTGGACGCGTCATAGAATTTTTCTGAAGGAACATAGAAGAGGTGCTTTCTGCCCAATCTGAGACAGCCTCTGCCCACTCAGTGCTGACACCATTGTAAAAAGATAATTCGAATGTTCACCCGGATGCGTCCACCCCACTCTCTCAGCCGAGGGGTTTTACCATCTCCGTGTGCTTGGAATTTAATTAACTGTGTTGAGGAAAGCGACACCAGGACCAGCTTGGAACGGCTGTAACTCTGAGGGGTTTATGGCCACATATTAAAACCACAGCCTTGGGGAGACTGGCTCGGAGCCAGACAGATCAGCAGCAAGAAGGGGAAAGATGTGTCGAAAATAAAATTTAATTTTCCAGCTGTGGTTACGAGCAAGCCATTTTCCGGCTTGGCTGTGGGGTCGCAGCCTAACGGAGGAGGCCGGCCCAGGAGGATGCGTCGGAGGCGGGCGCACCGCGGAGCGGGGAGGACGTGGCCGGATCTGCCCCGGGCACGGCACCCAGGGAGGAGGCCAGGGCTGCGTCCTTCTCTGCATAAATCCGCAGGGTCGCAATCAAGGGGATTGCCTGGAACGCAGCTAACTAGATGCCTTTTCACAACAGGTCGGGCATAGCAGGAGCTGATTCTGTGTCCACCCTGGACGGCAGCGCCTGTCCGTGGCCGGAGCAGCCGTGGCGCCTGCAGAGCCCGGCCGGCCCGCACCTTGGCCTGTTCCACCGACTCTGAGCCCCAGGCAGGCCTCCAAAGGAGTTTTCCCTTGTTTGTAGCTTCTTTCAGAGGCAAAGACTCAGGTGAAGACTGGCTTGCTAAGTGTGGTCTTCGGCAAACACGGCTCTCCTGCCCCTCTGGTCCGGGGTGATGGCGGGTGGTGGCAAGTGGGGAGACATCCCCTCTCGCCCTTGAACCCCAGCACGAGGAGGCTCTAGCGCAGAGGCCTGGCCCAGGAGCCTTGGGTGCGCACCCAGGATGGAAGGCTGGGTCACGTGGCAAGTCGACGTTTCATCGTCTGATGAACGGCCAGGCTGTTTCCCCAGCGTCTGACCGCTTTCCGTTCCCACCAGCAGCGGTGACGGCTCTGATTTCTGCACATCTGTGCCAGCTCTTGTTTGCTTGTTTTAAGGTTTCTTTGTTTCCGGCCTCGTCCGGCCCTAGCTGTGGCTCACGGAACAGGCTTCTCTCCTGTGCGGCGGGCTCATTACCTGCAGCGCTCGGGCTCAGTTGCGCGGTGGCGTGTGGGATCGTGGTTCCCTGACCAGGGATGGAAGGCAGATTCTTAACCACTGGAGGGAAGTCCCCCAACTCTTGTTTTCATCTGAGTTTCTGATCCTAGCTGTCCTGTTAACTGTTAAGTCACTTCAGTCGTGTCCCGACTCTGTGTGACCCCATAGACGGCAACCCACCAGGCTCCCCGTCCCCGGGATTCTCCAGGCAAGAACACTGGAGTGGATTGCCATTTCCTTCTCCAATGCATGAAAGTGAAAAGTGAAAGTGAAGTCGCTCAGTCGTGTCCGACTCTTAGCGACCCCATGGACTGCAGCCCACCAGGCTCCTCCATCCATGGGATTTTCCAGGCAAGAACACTGGAGTGGGGTGCCATTGCCTTCTCCGCCTAGCTGTCCTGCCTGGTGTGAAGTGGTGTCTCGCTGTGGTTTTGATTAGCATTTTCCTGATAGCCACTGATGTTGGTTCTTGAAGTTCTTCCCAGATTCCAGAGTCCTGTGATTCCGTACTTTGTATTTTGTAACAGGTTTACCTTGCAACGTGGGGGTGTGAAACTCCCAGGTATTAACCTGGGAGTCTCCCAGGTTAATTTCTAGGACATCTTCATGGGGTCCTCACAGCATCACAAAGAAGTTAACCTGCTCCCAAGAAGTCTGGCCCTTCCTTGCCCTCAGCTTTGGGAGGTGATCTCAGAGCCCCGGGAACGTCATGCCTGATAGAAGTGTTTGTTTTGCCGGAGCTCCTATGTAAGTGCCAGGCGCCTCTGTCCACGCAACTCTCCCGGCAACCGCACCAGAGTGGGTGGCTGTGCCCTCCTCCAGGGGATCTCGGGCCACAGCAAACAGTCAAAATGTGAGATAGGCCTGGGGCTGTGAGTTGGGGGATGTTAACCTCCAGAGGGGCCACGCAGGGAGCCGCAAGCCGAGCGCTGGCGTCCAGGGAAAAGCTTGGCTTGGGGGGGCTTCCCCAGCTGGTGACACTCGGTGTCACACGAGCCTGGGGGCTGCAGTCCATGGGGTCGCAGAGTCGACACAGCTTAGCGACTGATCAGCCACAGAACCAAAGCAGAACAGACAGAGGACGGGGCGAGGGGCTGGGTGAGGAGGCTCGCTCTGTGCCCCCCTACCCTTCAGATTCGCAGCAGAGGAATCGAGAGTGAGTTTTCAGCCCACTGTCCCTATGTGGAATGAAGCCCAGGACTGTGACCCACAGCACAGACATTTTAACAGGCTTTCTTTATTGTTTGATGTCCGGTTCATAATCGACTGTCCCTTTCATCAAAACAGGCTGTCGCTACGGGCTCGTGGAGGTGGGAATTGCGGTTGCTTTGTCAGAAGTCACAGGACCGCGTCGGAGGCCGAGGCCACCTGTGTAAAGCGCGGGGGAGTGGGGTGCTGGCCCCCACAGCCACTTGCCTTCTACAGAGGCCTCTCTTGCTCCACCGGGAACTCGACTTCGCAGAGTCCTGGACTCCTTCTCACCCTTCGGCCACCAGCACAGTCACAGCAAACGAACACAGGCAGTGGAAGCCCTCAGCAAGGCGCACAATGACCCAGCTTGCCAGGGAGGAGAGGCTGCGAGCGAGCCAGCCCAGCCCTGAAACCCTCCTCGGTGGGTTTCCCTAACCTGTTGATGAGAGCAGCCGGAAGGTGTCTGGGGAGCTGCTGAGACACGGATGATAAAGAAGACTTGGGATCGTTTTTGAGCCAAACAACATAATGCAATTCATATTAACTAGCTGCTGTGTGAACCCAGAGTCATCGTGCCCAGGTGAGCGCAGCGTCTCCTCTGGAAGATGATTTTTTCCACTCAGAGTTAACATTCACGGCCCTAAAACCATGGTCTCCGAGCTGGATATTTGGGAAGATGTCCAATAGCGTGGTGACTTCAGCCTCCTTCCTCAGGCAGGATGGCGGACAAGGCAAGGTCATTGGCTAGACGCAGCCTGGGGGCGGCCGAGAGATGGCTGATAAAGTACAGCGACCACCGCGTCTCACCACGCATCTCGTGGCTCATCGGTGGGCCTCGAGCTCTCTGCAAGGCAGCATTTCTTCCATCTGCCCCAGATGTCGGTTTGTGCCCCCAAAGACCAGGACCTTCACCCAGACTGGACACAAACACTGCAGCACCAGCGGGGTTCTCACGCCCATCTCCAGGGTGGGGCTTGCGGGGCCGGGGGGCGCTTGACTCTGCCTCTCAACCTGATGGAGGCATCCACTCTGATAAACACGTGGGGCCAAAGCCAACACCACACACACCAAAGTGTGGGCCGACCAAGAACTCGGCCCAGAACAGCGTGCTCTTGCAAGGCTCACCAACAACGGCAGCAGCAGAGACCCTGAGGATTGGCCAGAGGCACGCACTTCGTCTTCCTTTTTCTAGCAGCTTGTCGAGTTCACGTGCCATACAATTTACCATTGTGTCATTGTTCAGTCACCAAGTCGTGACCGACTCTTTGCAACCCCATAGACTGTAGCACACGAGGCTCCTCTGTCCATGGGGTTTTCCAGACGAGAATTCTGGAGTGGGTTGCCATTTCATTCTCCAGATTTACCATTTAAAGGGTGCAATTCAGTGGTTTTGTTAAAAAATTTTATTGACATACAGTTGACTTAACTATATTTCAATTTAAAAATTGTGTTTNAGCAGCTTGTCGAGTTCACGTGCCATACAATTTACCATTGTGTCATTGTTCAGTCACCAAGTCGTGACCGACTCTTTGCAACCCCATAGACTGTAGCACACGAGGCTCCTCTGTCCATGGGGTTTTCCAGACGAGAATTCTGGAGTGGGTTGCCATTTCATTCTCCAGATTTACCATTTAAAGGGTGCAATTCAGTGGTTTTGTTAAAAAATTTTATTGACATACAGTTGACTTAACTATATTTCAATTTAAAAATTGTGTTTCAAGTATGCAGCAAAGCAATTCAGTTGTATATATAACTGATTCATATATGAGTCACATGGTTGTACACCTGAAACACAATTTTTTAATAAAAATGTAGTTGTAAGTCAACTATATTTGACTTCCCCGATGGCTCAGTGGCAAAGAATCTGCCTTCAGTGCAGGAGACAGGGATTCGATCTCTGGATCCGGAAGATCTCCTGGAGAAGGCAATGGCAACCTACTCCAGTGTTCTTGCCTGGAGAATCCCATGGACAGAGGAGCCTGGTGGGCTGCAGTCCACGGGGTCACAAACAGTCCAACACAACTTAGCAACTAAACAGCAGCAGCTGTACATAGGTCCGTTTCCTCCCAACCCCAGCCCCAGGGCTAAGCTCATTGGGAATATAGTTGGCTGAGAGAAGTGAGCTTCTGGGGGCAACACGGAAGCTGAGGGAGTTTCTCTCAGATGAAAAAGCAGCATCTGCTGGGCACGTGCGGGAAGCGCTACAGCCCCCCTCAACGGTGGCGCCTGCAGGCCTGTAGGCCCCACACTGTGCCCGGACCTCAGAGGCAATGGCCAATGATGCTCCTGGGGCGTGGATCTCAGCCTGGACCATCCACTGCCCCAGAGCTGGTTCAGGGGCAGGCAAGCGAGCTCCAGACTCGGAGGGTCCGTAGGAGCTGGCGCTGGGTGTCTTCTCACCGGTCTCTGACCCGTGCAGCCCCCAGCTCTCTGCGCCCNTCCACCGCCCCAGAGCTGGTTCAGGGGCAGGCAAGCGAGCTCCAGACTCGGAGGGCCCGTAGGAGCTGGCGCTGGGTGTCTTCTCACCGGTCTCTGACCCGTGCAGCCCCCAGCTCTCTGCGCCCCACCGGGAACTCCAAATCCCAGGATTGACTTAACAGAAGAAGCCAGGGTGGGAGCCAGTCACGAAGACCCTCTTGTGTTCCCACCAGCCAAGCAGGACGGGGACTCAAAGACACACCCGAGCTGATGTAAAGATGCTGAAGACATGGGAGGTTTCTGAAACACCCGAGTTGTGGATGGAGACCCCCCTCCGCCGCACCCCTACCCCAGCCCCACATGCACCAAAATAAATAGTAAACGGAGATGTAGCCTTCGCGGAAAGAAGAATTGTTAGCAGATATATGAGGCCGTCAAAACCAGGGAGTCTTATTCAGCCAAACGATTACAGCCTGGTTTTATTTCTAAGCGTCTTTTTAGCATTACACTGTCACCTATAATAAGTGGCTTTGCTTGAGCAAATGGTGGAGGATCCTAATTGGCCCTGGAGAAAGGATTTTTCATACGTCTCAGGGGTGGAAGGATGAGCAGCATATGCAGTTACACTAATGGCTTCATTTTTTAAGATACTGAATATTGTTTATGTGCAGTTCTTATTTTATTGCTCGCAGATTAACAATTGCTCATCCCAAGAGAGGGCTGCATGCAGACCGGGGCGCCAGGAGGCACCCTGCGCTCCTGGCTGTATCCTGCCTCCCTGATTGGTTTTTTCCCCGGCGCTGAGGTCAGTGACCGGCTCTGATTTCTGCCGAGTCCGTTTGCTGTGATCTGCCTTGTCCTCCCCTCTGACGTTCATTATGTCTCCAGATGAGAGTGGCGGGGGGGTGCCGACACAGAGCTGATCTCAATGGCAGAAGAACGTATCTCTCCTTCCCAGCCTCCCTTCACCTTGAATTTCGGCTCCCCCCTCGCCTGGCCAAGGTTTGCAATCAAGAGTCACGCGGCTCCCAGGCCTCCATCTGGATGAGATGGGGTGGGGAGACCTTGGTGGTGCTTTCTCTTCAGAATCCAGAGTTAACGTAGGGATGGAAGGACTTTATTCTCAGTCCCTGTCTCATGAAATGCCTTTCCTGTTTTAAAATAGCCCTCCCTCCTGGAAATCTGCTAAATGTCTTCCGTCTTCTGGGAATTTATTCCATATACGGTTCGTCTCATGGAAAGAGAACTCTGCCTCCAGGTACCCAAAAGTAAGAGCGACGTTCAAACAGCTTCCCTCCAAAACCCCTTTTTTTTTTTTTACCAAAAGACATGTATTGTCTCGCAGTTCTGGAAACCACAAGGCCAGAATTAAGGTTTCTCAGACAGCTGGCCCCTCCTGGAGGGTCTGAGGGAAAACATTTTCCACGCTCTTCTCTCAGCTTCTGCTGGTTGCCCATGACCCTTGGTGTCCTTTGGTTTATCTCCGTTTCCTTTTTCAGGTTGTCTCGCCATCTGTATCTCTGTGTCTCAACCGTTACTCTTTCCAGCTCGTGCTGGAGGTCGGCAGTGGCTCACCGCGGGGACGGGGTCACCAGCGGCAGCAGCCCCTGAAGGTGCCCCTTGGCACAAACCCGCCTGGAGGTCACCACTGACTCTACCTCAAGCCCCTTTTCTTAAATAGAAAATAATCTCTGGTCCAATTTAGAAAGAGAACCGACGTCAGGAGCCTCCCCTTTCCCAGCACTCCAGGTGTTTATTCCCCACATGTACCCCATGGTGCTGTGCACGCGTGAGCTCGTGAAAGTGAAGGCATGCCCCGACTCCAGCCTGGCACGAGGGACACCCTCCCCTAACGTCATTAAGAGAAAGCAAAGGCCTATCTAGTTTGTTTCACTTCTTCTATTTCCTATTCAGTATTCCCATTTCGTTTGTTTTCCAATTTCTCCATCTCTTTTTATGTTCTTCCTCAAGCTTTAATCAAGCATTAGAAAAGCTTCTCTCTCTATTATATATATATTTAAGTAATATGTATAATATATATATTTTAGAAAACATGAATTTTTGCCTAACTAAAAAATAGGCATATTGAAAAAAAAGAAAACAAAGGCCGCCAGGTAAGCCCCAAGTACTGACCATCCGGACTAAGACCCGGGGCGGGGGAGGGAAAGCACTTTCCGTGGGTGTGGAGAGAGGATGGTTGGTGAAATCAGCGCCCAAAGAGCACAGGGAACCCGGAAATGGTCCTTGATCCCTTTGATAACCTGATCTCCACCTTTGAGGCCCACGTGCCACAAAACGTTATGTAGAAGTCCCCCTTAGGTGCCTCTCAAACCCTCACCCCTGTAGCATCTTCCCAGCTTAGCCTCATGGCAAACAGAAGGGGGAAAAGTGGAAGCAGTGACAGATTTTATTTTCTTGGGCTCCAAAATCACTGCAGACAGGGACTGCAGCCATGAAATTCAAAAGACGCTTGCTCCTTGGAAGGAAGGCTATGACAAACCTAAGCAGCATATTCAAAAGCAGAGACATCACGTGGCTGACAAAGGTCCGTCTAGTCAAAGCTACACGGTTTTTCCAGTGGTCATGTATGGATGTGAGGGTTGGACCGTAAAGAAGGATGAGCACCAAAAAGACTTGGTGCTTTTGAACTGTGGGGTTGGAGAAGACTGTCAAGGGTCCCGTGGACTGCAAGGAGATCCAACCAGTCAATCCTAAAGGAAATCAACCCTGAATATTCATTGGAAGGATTANAAAAAGACTTGGTGCTTTTGAACTGTGGGGTTGGAGAAGACTGTCAAGGGTCCCGTGGACTGCAAGGAGATCCAACCAGTCAATCCTAAAGGAAATCAACCCTGAATATTCATTGGAAGGATTAAAGCTGAAGCTCCGATACATTGGCCATCTGATGCAAAGAGACGACTCATTGGAAAAGTCGGCTGATGCTGGGGAAGAGTGAAGGCGAGAAGGGGGTGATAGAGGATGAGATGGTTAGATAGCATCACCAACTCAACGACATGAATTTGAGCAAACTCGTGTCTGATTTTTTGCCTTGGGGGTCACAAAATGGCTGCAGAGACACCAGCTATCACTACTCCTTGTCTGTAAAACAGAGCAATACCCTGTCCTCAGTCCCCAGCAGGGGGGCTAACTGTGGAAGGACGTCCCAAATGAAGGCAACCCCAGAAGGGCACCTGGCCACGGCCGCTATCCAAACACGGCAGACGCTGTCCAGAATTCACCTGGCGACAGGTTGCACTGTGGGGACCCAGAAATGTTCACAGTTCTGGCTCTGAGATCAGCAGTCGGCTTCAAAAGGGAAAACAACAGCACAGCTGGATGCCCTGGAAAAACCGTAGCACGCAAGTCACGGCACGAAAGCGGATGCAGTGAGCGGCCCTCCTCCTCATCCGCCTGGAGAGCCGGGCGGCGGCAGACGCAGGGCCCGGGCGGCGGCGCCGCCAGCTCTCTCATCGGTTCATCTCCGTCCCGCGGATGCAGTGCCCGGCAGGGGACGGTGGCGCCCACCGAGATTCTGCTTTCCATTTTCTCAGTGGTGCTTGCGCGTTCATTTCCTTGGAGTTTTTACTGGTTTTGTGGGATCATTACCTGTCTCCGAAGTGCATCCGGGCCACTGTCCCTGGAGAGCTCTGGCTCAGATTTTGCCTGGGACCAAATTCCCAAGAATGTCAGGACTGGCGGTCAGGAAGGCGCTAACCCAGCACCCTCTCCTCCGTGCCTGCTCTCGGCGTCAGTCCATCAAGTGGATTTTCCGTCACCGGCCTAAATTGCTACTCGCCGCAGTCCCCGTGCCTCCCAGAGCAATCCCTTCCACCGCCGCGTCTCCAGAGGCCGCGTCCTTGGCTCCCTCTAACCAGACAAAGTGGCTCATTAAACTGTCCCATCGCCTTTCAGAAGGAACGTGGCCGCGTGGGAACGTTTTTCTGCGTTTCCTCCTAGAAATCATGCATTAGGAGCAAGGAGAATTTCAAAGCCCTATAAACTCTATTTTGGGGGAAACCAGAAAATAGATACAGTCCGCAGAGTTCACAGTACGTGTACAGACTGACAAAGCAGGACCCGACGGAGG
>SJYS01017158.1:333697-344404 GCA_006410695.1 Philantomba maxwellii | reverse complement strand
AAAAAATTAGAATGGATACTGAAATTTTTCAAATGCCCTTTCAGCATAAAATGATTATCTTTTCATTTCCCATTGAATTACATTATTTTATTAGATTTCCTCAAATTGAATTGTTCTTATAGTCCATAATAAAGTTCTTGGTTGTGATGTATTTGACACCATTACTCGATTCATTCACTAGTACGGTATTTTATTTAGAAATTTTGCATCTACACTCATGGGTGAGAGTGGCTGACGGTGGATTATTCTCTACACTGCTGTTGTCATCCACGGTAACCAGTGGTGGTCCTGTGTGTGCTGCGGCTGCAGTCCGTCAGGTGTTAATACCAAGCTTACGCTCTTCCCAAGAAAAGAAAGTAACGGATTTTCCTCTTTTTCTGCCCACATGCTGCTTGGCTGTTTTGTTGTTCAAGCGCTAAGTTGAATCCAGGTCTTTGAGACCCCGTGGACTCCAGCATTCCAGGCTTCTCTAGAGTTTGCTCAGACTCATGTCCATTGAGTCAGTGATGCCATCTTATCCTCTGTCACCCCCTTCTCTTCTTGCCTTCAGTCTTTGCCAGCATCAGGGTCTTTTCCAGTGAGTCAGCTCTTTGCATCAGGTGGCTAGAGTATTGGAGCTTCAGCTTTATCATCAGTCCTTCCATTGAATCTTCAAGGGTTGACTTCCTTTAAGAATGACTAGTTTACTCTCCTTGTTGTCCAAAGAACTCTCAAGGATCTTTTCTCCAGCACCATAATCTGAAAGCATCAGTCCTTCAGCGCTCAGCCGCCTTTAGTAATTTCCTGAGAAGGTCTCACAGNCTGCAAAGGGCTGCTCGAGACGCGGCAGCCGGCTCCCAGCAGCACAAGGGTTCGGAGAGGGGCAGCTCAGGATGGGAACTGCGGTGTCTCCTCTAACCTGATGCAGACAGGCAAGCCATCGCTTCGGCCGTGTTCTCAGTCCCCCAGGCCCGCCTGGCGCGGTATCTCCTGCTGTAGGTGAAATCTGAACTTGAGTTTTCCCGACTCCAGTGACCCATATTCTTTCTGTTAGATGTAGTCGGTGTTCCCTGTTGTACGCTAGGTAAGCTCTTTGAAAAGGTGGTGTCTAGAATTCGCATCTCCGTGTTCTGCGGGAGTTTTTAGTAGGTGCGATCGACATCCTCTTTGTTCATTCACCTACTGACTCTCGCTGAGCCCACCCGTGCGGACCACCCCCGCCCCAGCTTCCTGCAGCCTTTGCGTTCACCTGGCGAGGGGATTCAGGCAGCAGAAAGCCCACCAGCATCTCAGCCCTGTTCTCCTCCAAGTCCCTTCTCCACAAAGTCACAGGAGATCTCCTTCCTCGGGAGTGACGTGAAGTTTGGGGATGTTGCTGCCGCAGAGCTTGTACCCCGTCTGTCTTGTGACTAGGAGTTAGTTCTTAGAACTTAAGATTCAGTGATTGGACTTGGTGTCCCTGCCATCCCCCACCCTGTGCGGAGGGCCGCACGGGAGGCCCTGTAGTTACGAGTGAGGGTGTCACAGAGGAGGAAAAGGAACGTGGTCAGTTCTCCACAATCCCACCCCAGAACTTGGATCATCTTGCCTCCTTCCTAGAGACCATCCTTACTTCGCAGGTGAAGAAGTGGGGGCAGAGGCCCGTGAGATGACTTGCCCAAGCCGCAGGCAGCGTGGTACCTGAGTCCAGAATCTGTGATTTTCCACTTTGTGTCACTCAGCTGTTTGTTGAATAGATGAACAGATAGTTTTCATGGTTAAGAGGCTTGCTCCTATGGCTCGGTGCTCAAATTATAACAGGGAATCTGACCAAAAGACAGAATATTTGAAATCAGAGCTGTCATGTAAAATCTTGCGGCGTGTGGGTGCCATGCGGATGTTTATCAATACTAATACAATAGCCTTCGCGTTGAGTGCTGTTGAATGTGATTTTTCTTCCTTTTCTATGTCTTCTTAAGCATGCGGTAATTCTTCTGTTGTTTGGAGCAACTGCGTTAGCGGAGCAGGCTCCATCCCGAGTGAGGCATCGATACTGATCCAGTGGGGGGGCCTCAGGCACTCACAGTGCACATTCTTGATGCGTGCTTTCTTCCCTCTTCATCTCTTTGGGTCCAGTGTTCCCCACTCTGCACGCCATCAGCTGTTCTTCTGTACTCAGTCTTGTTTCCCAAGGGCCTTGGTGAAATATATTATGTAAACAAAACAGCATCCAGTACATGCACAAAGGATGAACAGATGAATTAATCCACCAGTTTTCTGGATCGAGAGGCCACACAACAAATGAAACATATTTCAAGGAGAGAATTCTTATGGAAAACTGTGACCCCAAGGTGTTCATTCTTGCGTGTGAGAGAGAGAGAGACAGAGACAAAGAGACACAGAGAGAGACAGACCTATACGCCACGAATGGTATTTCCTTTGCAGAGTCTGGGGCAACGCTATAACACGGTGACCAGAAAGGGTCTGAGATGAGAAGGCTGCCGACTGTCGGCTCCCCGGAAGGCGACTCACCCGCTGAGCAGGCAGTGCTGGGTTTCTCACCCACACGGGTAAATCTGCGCCCAGCTCATCAGCGGACCGGGAGCCTCAGGTGAGAGGTCTAGCGCTGATGTGTGGGATCTTGAGGTCTAGGCTTGTGTCCGTTTCCTGCAGCTTCTGTACCAAACCGTCACGTGCTGAGCAGCTCAAAACAGCAGAAATGTCTCCTCTCGTGGTTGTGGAGGCCAGAAGTCCACAATCCAGCGTCGGTAGGACGACTCTCCCTCCCCAGGCCCCGGAGGAGAGCCCGTGCTCTGCCTCCCCAGCTCCCGGCGGCCGTCGCTGCTCCTGGCTGCGGCCACGTCACTGCTCTCTCTGCCTCCCGTCACAGCGCGCTCTGTCCCTCGTGAGGACGCTGGTCACTGGACTTGGGGGCTGGCCAGATAACCCAGGATGGTCTCTTCACCTTAGGATCCTTAATTACACCTCCAGAGACCTTTACTTTCCAAATAAGATCACGTTCGCAGATGCCCAGGATTAGGACATGGACGTATCCTTGATGGGGAGGGAGCACCATTCAGCTCGCCACGTGTCTTCGGCGGTTTATGGTGGGTCTTTCAGTGGGGCGATCGCAGCAGGACCCGCAGAGCTCTCATAGTAACAGCTGAGACTGATGGGCGCCCTGAGGAAGGAGCTGGAGGGGGTGTTGAGGAAGACACTCTGTTTGATGAGCCCATGATCAGTCCAGCTGAGCAGTCTCATGTCCTGGACTGGGCCTGTGTGAGAACCTGTGATTCAGATAAGCTGATTTTGAAGAAGTTCCGGAAGCAAATGACATCAGAGGGAGTTGCTGTTGGGATCCGGCATCTGGTGGGGTTTCAGCGCCACTTCTGGGGTGTCGGCACCACACTGCCATGGGGCAGGGCCTGGAATGGCCAAGCCGCTTCTTGGGGGCAAGAAAGCAGACCCCAGGTATCCTACCAGGAGGGAGCTGCAGGCTCCCACTGGGCCCTCGGGAGCAGAACAAGGAAGCCCACTTTTCGGCAGATGGGAGCTGAGAACCAGGGGCAGAGCAGCCCCCTCTTGTTGGAAACCCGCAGGGGTGAGGCCGGGGGCTTCTCCCTGGACCCAGTGCCCTGAGGCGAGGCTGCCCCTGGGCCCACATCTGCCTCCTTGGGGAACAGGAAGGCTGGACGGTTGAGTGTTTGCCCAGAAGGTGGTATTGGGGGTGGCAGAGGCTGACCGGGCAAATGGAAGTCTCCCTCCCACCCTTCCATCCACCAGGGAGGGGTTGCCTCATAAGGAAAGCGAGACCTGGCAAGAAGCGGGGAAGCTGCACTTGCTTTCCACACCTGAGCGGGTCACACCTGAGATGCAGCAGGGGTTACGTGCTGACAGCTCATCTGAAGGGGCAACAGGGGGGACCGGGCACTGGACTCCCGGACGGAGGTGCTGCCCGAGGGCCGACCCGGGCTCGGCAGTTCAGCTAGGCACCTAAGCCGAGGGCTGCTGTTTGAGGGCGGCTGGCAGGAGGCGTCTGGTGTTCGTCCTGCAGGTTGGGGTCTGCAAGAGAAATGGGCTTTATAGCACAAAACTTCCACCTACATTGACATCACCTGGGATTCTTTTCTTTATTTGCGGTACACCAGGGGTGGACGGGACCCTACATAACCAGGCGGAGAAGGCACGAGGTCCCAGCCCTGAGTCTCTGGCAACACCAACATCTCAGGGGAGGGGCTGGCGAAGGCACTCAGGCGGAGCGCCGCGGCGCGAAGGTGCTGCTGAGACGGAGGAGCGCGCTCCCCGGGGGAGGCGCCTCCACAGTCCCCGTCGCTCCGGGCAGCAGGGGAACGGGCGTTGGGAACACTCTGGCTGGGCGGTCGGTGCCCAGAGGCGCCAGCCTGGCCCCACCTGCCCCCCACCCCCAGAGTCCATGCTCCCCCACCTCCCGCGGAGCTCTGCCTCTGTCCTCTCGGGTGTTCGAGACTGCCCACGATGCTTCCCTGCCCTCCTCAGAGTCCATTTTCTCCAGCTCATCAGTGAAGGGGTTTCTTCTTGGAAATGCAGGAAGGCGTCACCACTGCCCACTGGGCTTTCTCTGGAAATGTGAGTGGTGGTGTCGCCCTGGCTGCTCCCGGAAACCGGAGAGCGAGAGGGCAGGGCTGGCGAGACCCTTTGAGCCCCACGTCTGGAGCTGGAGTGCTCCTGCAGACTTCATCTGACTGTGTTCCCAGTGGAGGACGACATGCTCAGCCCTGGGGGGTCCTCGCTGGTCCCCTGACTCGTCGCTCCCTCCCTCCTCCGGCAGGCGGAGGGGCCACAGAGAGTGCCACGGCATCGCTAGGGTTCCTGCCTCCGAGACACCCTAACACCTGAGAGAGAAACCAGTGACCAGTAGGTTCGTCTCTTCACGAACCTGAAGCAACTGAGAGTTTCCACTTAGATTCACACCCGATGTTGCCAACCTCTCGACAAGGATTGATTTAACACGGCGTGGCTTTGTTCACAGCAGTGAGGTTTTCCTGCAGAGGCAGCTGAAGGAGCAGTGCTGGGTCTCCAAGCGTCAGATCCTGTCTAGATGGAAGTCTAGATGTGGGGGCTGGGTGGACTAGACGCAGCACTTTCTGCTGAGCCTCGTGTTCAAGGCAGTGTTAGTCACTGTGGACAAGAAGTGGAGACAGTCCAGGTGGCAGATGAATGGATAAGCAGCGTGTGGTCTACACGTTTTATATATGGTATTTTATCAATAGTGTATTCCATTTATACATAAACACCTATATAGATGGAATATTACTCAGCCTTAAAAAGCAATGAAGTTCTGACAGTGGCTGCAACGCAGATGGACCGTGAGGACGTGATGCTCAGTGAAATAAGCCAGATACAGAAGAACAGACACTGCAATTCTGCTTCCGTGGGGTCCCTGGAGGAGTCGGGGTCACTGAGACAGGAAATAGGAAATTGCGTGGGTACCAGGGCCTGGGGGAGGGGCTGGGAGGCTAGTGTTTGATAGGCACAGTCTCAGTTTGGTAAAATGAGACGATTTTGGAGATGCTGGTGGTGATGGTTCTATACCACTGTGAATGTTCTTGCTGCTGCTGCTGCTAAGTCGTGTCCAACTCTCTGTGACCCCATAGACGGCAGCCCGCCAGGCTCCTCCATCCATGGGGTTTTCCAGGCAAGAGCACTGGAGTGGGCTGCCATCGCCTTCTCTGGTGAGTTTTCTTACTGCCACAAAAATGGTTGAAAGTGAAATTTGCTTAGTTGTGCCCGACTCTTTGCGACCCCACAGACTATACAGTCCGTGGAATTCTCCAGGCCAGAATACCGGAATGGGTAGCCTTTCCCTTCTCCAGCGGATCTTCCCAACCCAGGAATCAAACTGAGGTCTCCTGCGTTGCAGGTGGATTCTTTACCAACAGAGCTATCAGGGAAGCCCTGATAAATGGCTAAAGTGGTCAGTTCTGTGGTGCATTTATTTTACCACAACAAAAAAAACGTTAAAAGCTGTTCTTGTGAGGAACGGGACTTGGGGGTGGGAAGACTGATTTTCCTTATAAGCCTTGTGATACTGTTTGATTTTTTTAACTACATGTGCATGATACTTTGATAAATATTTTTAATTAAAAGATCGAACACAATGGGTGATATCTTTTAGTTGGAAGAAAAGAAAATCTATGGAGGACTATAAACTGTCATCACTATCCCGCGTCTCTTATCTCGCCGGAGGAAACCGTGTATTCTTCTTCCCTGATGGGTTTGGCAGAAATGCTGAGGCGGTCTGCGCTGACTGAGTTTTACATCGGAGCGCCTTCTCTAATGAAAGGATGGTGCTTTTACTTCACAGTTTTCAGAGTTCCTTGCAGAACATCTTATTCAATAGCACACCTTTGTGCTGGGCTCCAGAAGTGTTTGGTATCCTCATTTTAAAGATGAGGGAGCTAAAGCTTAGATTAATTCTAAGTTCCTTGAGTAGGAGACGTCTCAGTACACAGACCAAACTCTGCTTAACATTACACAAAACAGTGAATTTACCAAATACCAGTGGTCCCCTCGAGCATGGTCAGTTACTGGCTCTAAAAGTAACTGACAGTTAGCAAAACGATTAGCTGATCGTCTGTCCTCAGTTATCACCTGTCTGTCACCTGTCTATTAGCTGTTTCCACCATCGCCTGTCTGTGTGCCATGAATTTATCACCTTTCTGTTGCTGTCACTGTTAGTCACTCAAGCGTGTCAGACTCCGGGACCCCATGGACTGTAGCCCGCCAGGCTCCTCTGTCCGTGGGATTATCCAGGCAAGAATACTGGAATGGGTTGGTGTCTCCTTCTCCAGGGAATCTTCCCCACCCAGGGACCAAACCCACATTTCCCATTTGGCAGCTGGATTCTCTACCACCGAGTCGCCTGGGAAGCCCATTTGCATCTATTACTTACATACATACGTACACACACACAGTTATCACCTATCATCTATGTATTATCTTCCATTTACTTACCTATTCTCTACCCTGAGTTATCATCTCTCTGTATCTATCGCCTGTCTCTCTACACATCACCTCTCTATCCATCTGTCTGTGTGTCACTTATCTATATATCACCCGTGTATCATTGTTGTTGAGCCCAGGATCATGTCCCTGACACACAGTGAGGCCAACCCGAAGCATCAGACTTTAGAGCAGAGAAAGGTTCATTGCGGGACCAAGGAAGGAGAATGGGGGCTTGTGTTCAGAAGACTCAGACGTGGGATCCACCTGCCAGTCCAGTGGTTAGGACTCCAGGCTTCCACTGCAGGTTTGATCCCGGGTTGGGGCACTAAGATCCCGCACGCCCCTCAGTGCAGCCAGGAAAAGAAAAAAGACTTGAAGTCCCTGATGACTTTCAGGGAAGAAGTTTTTCTAGGCAAGATCTGGGGGGAGGACTGCAGGCTGTGTAACCCCCCTCTGATTGGTTGGTGGTGGGGGAACAGGGATGTCAGTCATCAGCCAGTCTGGGGTCCCTAGACTTGTACTCAGCCTGCAGTGACCATCCGCCACCTGGACGGGGTTCTGCCTTGGTTCCTGCAGAAGAGATCAGTGATCCGTATGAAATGGATATCCACGTGCCTGAGGAGCCATCAGGAAGTGCATCTTTCTGCGTGTCTGTAGTTAGTAACTGGACCTGCCCTTTGGAGGTACTTCCCCAATGGCTCAGCAGTAAAGAATCTGCCTCCAGTGCAGGAGACGCAGGTTTGATCCCTGGATCAGGAAGGTCCCCTGGAGGAGGAAATGGCTTCCCACTCCAGGATTGTTGCCTGGGAAATCCCATGGACAGGGGAGCCTGGCAGGCTACAGTCCATGGACTCTCACAGAGTCGGGCACGGCTGAGCAACTAATCACACACACGTGTGCTCACTGCCCTTTGGAGCTCAGAGAAGGTCCAGGAGACTGAAGTCCTACAGACAAGAAATGGGGGCACGGAAAGGCTTTAACACCCCAGAGGGCCCCACAGGGTCCTGCTGGGTTTCGGTCACCCTCTTGTTGGCTTCTGCGTGCTCTAGAGGGGAACAGGTGTTTGATCTGTCTAGAGGGGAACAGGTGTTTAGAGAGGCAGGGGTCAGTCATAAACTCCTCAGAGGAGCTCAGTTATAGGAGGACTCGGTATCGCTGTCATGTACTGCTTACCTATTTATCACAGGTAGGCCAGGCGCCTATGGATCACCACTAAGGTGACCCAAGCTCCCGATTTGCCCGAAGTAGTTTGTTCCTCTTGTCCGGGGCAGCACTTGTCTAGATTGCTGATGTCTGACTCCGCGGGGCTGTAGTCACTGTGGAAGCCTAAGCCCAGGTGGGAAGGACTCTCTGAGTAGCTGGAGCTTCAGCCCTCACCTCGCCCGGCAGTGTGTGCAACGTGCATGCAGGAGATGGAGTTTTCACTCACATGTGAGAAAAATCTGAAAGGCAGTCTGGGATCATCCACCCTGTGCTTCCTCACATTTCCAACAGAAAGTGACACCTGTGTTTCAAAGAGAGCATGTCGAGGACCCCCTGAGGAAACAGTGGGCTTGCTGATTAGCAGAGTGGACTCGGGAGAGGCTGCACAGTGCCCACTCCATTTTCGGGGGGCGGTGGTGGTGGTTCTGTTGCTAAGTTGTGTCCAACTCTTTTGCGGCCCCATGGACTGCAGCACGCCCGGCTTCTCTGTCCTTCGCTATCTTCCAGAATTTGCTGAAACTCATGTCCATGGAGTCGGCGATGCTGTCCAACCATCCTATCTTTGGTCGTCCCTTTCTTGTCTCGCCCTCACTCTTTCCCAGCGTCAGGGTCTTTTCCAGTGAGTCGGCTCTTTGCATCAGGTGACGAAAGCATTGGAGCTTCAGCATCAGGGTTGATTTCTTTTAGGATTGACTGGTTTGAGCTCCATGCTACCCAAGGGACTCTAGAGTCTCCTCCAGCACCACAGTTCAGAAGCGTCAGGTTTTGGCACTTGTCCTCCTTTACAGTCCAGCTTGGGTTGTAGGGAAGTACTTAGTGTAGCTGCCTGTGCTTTGACCTGCAGATGGAGTGAAGCTGCCGTTCCAGAGGTTGGTGAGGCTGGTGAGAAGTGGGGAAGAAAATATATGTAGGTGTGTGTGGCCTGTTGGTGAGTGTGTTAGAATCATGAGCACTCTTCCCGTAGAGTTTGGATGTTGATTACATGGGCTCGATCGACGCCTAGGTGTGTATTTCATGGTTGGGTGATGCCTTTTTATTTCACAACAAACTCTTACAGTAACAATCAACTGGAAATGAAAAGCGAGAGTGCATGTTTAAGAAAAACTAAGGACTGAATTTCCGCATCTGCAGAAAGCTGATGACAGGCACATGATTGACACAAAATGCTTGTCGACACGTACCGCTCACCATGATGCTGGGAAAGATCGGGGGCAGGAGGAGAAGAGGGCAGCGGAAGATGGAGCGGTTGGACGGCATCACCAACTCGATGGACATGAGTTTGAGCGAGCGCTGGGAGACAGTGGAGGACAGGGAGGCCTGGCGTGCTGCAGTCCGTGGGGCCACACGACTGACCGGCTGAACAGCGACGGCCGCGGGGGCGGCAGTCCCCCCATGGAAGCCAGAAGGAAGGCCCGCCGGCGGGAAACACTCCAGTATCTACCTTGTAGGTTGACTGAGCACAGCCATTTTAAAATGACCAAGATGGCAGCATGACCTCTGCAACTGTAGAAGGTCGATTTCCGTGAGACTCTTCGGAGCATGACTTTTCATTTAGATCAAACAAGTGTACTTCTGAATCAGTATTGCCCATTTCTATCCCCAGTTTTGCCGCATATCTGTAAAAAGTGAAGCAGTAGCTATTAAAATGTCTGTTTCATCAGAAGAATTTCAGAAACAGTTAAATGATGCTGGTATCGTATCAACTCCATGAGATGTTTCAAATAGAAAATCAGTTCAATGCAATGTTAGTGTGGTCTTTTTCATCCAGTTCACATAGTCAAAGTAAAGCCTTTGAGAAGTCATCTCTTTGAAGGCGAAACCTCTTAAAAAATCTTTGAAACTTCAGTTTCAAATCTGAATCTTTGAAAATTCACTTAAAAGCTTCAACATTGAAGATAAAATGATGTGGGGGACTGATCATATAATACAAAATTTTATGAAGAATAATGAGGTAAAAATAGCACTCTCACTAAATTATTAAAATCTGTGTGGCAAAAGCATACTTGGAACTGGTTGTGGCACCCACATAATTGTTTCAGATATGAAGCCAGATTCTACCAGTTGGAACAGAAACTGTGCCTTTCACCATTTGCAGACAGCTTTGTATTCACAGAGTAACTCAACTACAAAATCATTTCAATAATGATGCTAAATTTAAAAGAAACAATTTCAAAACTTTCTCTCTTTGCTTCCCATCATCAGTGCATTTTAGAAATGTTTCAACGTTGAGGAAAAAAAAAAACTATTTCATTTAAGCAAACCAGTCAGTCCTAAGAGAAATCAACCCTGAATATTCATTGGAAGGACTGATGCTGAAGCTGAAGCTCTAATACTTTGACCACCTGATTCTAAGAACTGACTCATCAGAAAAGACCCTGATGCTGGGAGGGATTGGGGGCAGGAGGAGAAGGGGACGACAGAGGATGAGATGGCTGGATGGCATCACTGACTCGATGGCCATGAGTGTGAGCAAGCTCTGCGAGCTGGTGATGGACAGGGAGGCCTGGCACACTGCAGCCCATGGGGTCGCAAAGAGTCGGACCCGACTGAGTGAACAGCAAT
>SJYS01017158.1:259621-273899 GCA_006410695.1 Philantomba maxwellii | reverse complement strand
TCCTCTTCACTTTTCTGCCATAAGGGTGGTTTCATCTGCATATCTGAGGTTATAAAATTATCCAGAGTTAAAAGACAAGTATTGGGGTTGAATAGGTTCACCGTAAGTTGATCGGAATGCATGAAACAGAGAAGCAAAACCATGGAGTGGAGAGAAAGTCCTAAAAGATTACAAAGCAGGCAGGAGAAAGAGAAGAAAACAGACAGATAGGCTACAAAGGAGTGGGAATAAAATGAGGCTCTGCCCTCTCATTGGCAACCGTGGATGCGGCAAGACAAAGGAGCAACAGCCTGCAGCGTCTGAGGGTGAAGTTACCCTGAATCCAGCATGTCAGGCACAGCCCAAAAGCAGGACTTCAGTGTGCGACCAAAATCAAGACACTTCAGACATACTAGAACCGAAAGCATTGACCATCCATAAATCTCTTTTGAACAAATTTGTTAAGGATTTGCTCCACTAAAACAAAAATAATGAATTTAAGAAGGCAGCACAAGATGCAAGTAACCATATGAGAAAAAATAAAATCACTGCAGCAGTCATCTCATGAGCTCCACATGCAGACAGCTGAGAGAGTGGATAAAAAGTCACGTCTGACAGTTCAGGAGGCATAACGGTCTTAAATGTGACATTGAAAACTGGAAGCTGAAAACACACCAAAAGAATCCCACTTGGGAAAGGTGTGTTAGCAAGAAGAGGAGGAGGCTGGCAGGAAATACGAGGAGTAGAATTATGTGAAAGGTCTCGTCTTGCTGAAGAGAAAATAAAAAATCTGATTAACTCTGGACATGTTTTAAATTTAAAAACAGTTATTGGAAAAATAGAATTATATGTATAACTTAATTTCAAACCACTGGAGGAAAAATAATAGAACATGATATGGTCAATCTTCAAAAGACAGGAAATAAAACATAAAATAAGATGGGAAGAATTATTAATATTAAAACATATTGGTAATAGCAACAAGTGGAAACCTGTTAGGTTCTCCTATTAAAAGGAAAACCTGTTTATAACATATCAGATAGTAGCCGGCTGCATGTATTTAAAACAAATGACCTGAGACAAATGACACAGAAAGTTTGCAATTAAAGAGAGAACAAAAAGATGGCTTCTAGCTGACGTTAAGACAGGTAATTACTATGCATTTTAAGCTATCTGTGGAGTAAGATGGAAATTTTAAGTAAGTTAATTCATAACATAATTTTAACAATAAGCTAATTCATAATGTAACTTTAAAATCTGCTCGTTAGTCCAAAATTTAAAAGGAAGACCAAAATTCAGTGAGACCAAAAATTACCCATCATCTCAAGAACTTAAAAAAAGTGAGCTGCAAAATAAACTAAAATAAAAAGACAAGAAGGAAATATTAAAGAGCAGAAATTAATTTTTTAAAAATATACAACAGGGAGGATGAAAAAGCCAAAAGTAATGCCTGTCCTGTAAGAATGAACCCAAAATTAGTGGGCTAGCCAAATTTTTACTGGGAGGCCGAGGAAAGTTACTGAAACAACAAAAATTTTTTAAAGATGTGTTTTGATTTTTGTCCAGAATCAATGTTTTACTCATCGCCCTGGGTATTGATAGCCCCTACTGAATTCAAGATTTAAAAAATATTTTCCAGAGTTATTGACATATAATTGACATATCGCCGTGTATGCATTTGATGTCATTTTTGCTTGCTTATTTGTCTGTGCTGGGTCGTCTTTGCTGCGTGCTCTCTGCTCTGGTTGCAGAGGGTGGGGGCTTCTCGCTGCCGCGGCTTCCTTTGTTGGGGGGCACCAGCTCTGGGCGCTCGGGCTTCGTCGCCCCTCAGCGTGTGGGTTCTTCCCAGACCAGGGCTACACCGCGTGTCTCCTGCACTGGCGTGCATGCTTCGTCGCTCAGTCCTGTCCAGCCCTTCGCGACCCTTCGGACCCTAGCCCGCCAGGCTGCTCTGTCCATGAGATTTTTCAGGCAAGAGTACTGGAGCAAGTTGCCATTTCCTCATCCAGGGCATCTTCCAGCCTGAGGATTGAACCCATGTCTCTTGCGTCTCCTGTATTGACAGGTGGGTTCTCTACCGCTGCGCTAGCTGGGGAGCCCAGCTTTTATGCCAGTACCATACTGTGTGAGTGCTGTAGATTTCTTGCAAAGTTCTAAATCAGTAAGTGCGATGCTCGGAATTTGGTGGCAGTCTGGTAGTTAGAACTCTGCTCTTCGGCTGCTGGCGTTCTGGGTCCAGCCCCTGCTCAGGGAATTAAGATCCTCAAAGTCGCAAGGTGTGGTCAAAAAAAAACAAAAAACCGCGCTGCCTCCAGGTTTGTTCCTTTTTCTCGACTGTTTCAGCTGTCAGGGATCTTTGGTGCTTCCACTTGAATTTTAGTGTTGTTTTTTTCTGTTTCTGGAGCCTAGGTAGAGGGCACTTTCAGAATCTACAGTCTGCCTGACTTTGGAGGACTTACCTCCTGGGGTTCCCAGACCACAGCCAAGAGGGGCTGGAGCCAGTTCGCCGGCCGCTTCAGGGCCCACAGCCAGGACCCGGGTCTGTACGCCTGACCCCTGAGCCGCGGGCGGGCCTGACTCTGGGTCTGGCTCCAGCTCCCTTGGCGTATGGTGCCATGCCAGGACCAAGCCCCACGGTCAGCAGCTCCATTGCCAGGTACGAGCTTTCCCTCTCAAAATCCTCTCCTCCATCTAGGACTGCACTGAGCTTTTACAGCCTCGTGCCTGGATCCCAGAGTCCTGTAGAAGCACTTTTGTAGGTGGCAAAAAAAGAGGATGTGTTAGTTGCTCGGTCGTGTTGGACTCTGCGACCCCACGGACTGTAGCCCGCCAGGCTCCTCTGTCCATGGGATTCTCCAGGCAAGAATACTGAGTGGGTTCCCATTTCTTTCTCCAGGGGGGTCTTCCTGACCCAGGGATCAAACCCAGGTCTCCTACATTGGCAAGCAGATTCTTTACACCAAGCCCCCAGGAAAGTCATCCAAGTCTTCTGACTTTTCCCCTAAAATCAGAAACCTGAATTCTTATTTTTCCTGTTTCTGTACATTGCCAACAAAATAAAGATAATTTTTCGAGACTTCCCTGGCACTCCAGTGGTGAAGACTTTGCCCTCCAGTGCAGGACGTGCAGATTCGATCCCTGGTTGCCTCTGGGCCAAAATTTAAAAAAAAAAAAAAAAAATGAAACAAAAGCAGTATTCTAATAAACTCAATAAAGACTTTTAAAAAATGATCCACAATCCAAAAAAAAAAATCATTTTTTAAAAAAAGTCTTTTAAACCTACAATGAGCCAAGTAAAACTAATCTGTGCCCCTGATTCTGAACAGGCATGAAACCTCTGATCCATGGCGAGGTCTAATCAGTGATAAATCACAGGGCAGTTAGATTTCCAGGCCAGAACTTTGGCTCCAGCAGAGAAGGGGAGCTGGGGCTGGAAACGTGAGAGGCACAGTCATCTCTTTGCCATGGAAACCCCACGGGAGAAGGTTGGGGTTTTTTCCCTGTATTAAGAAATCAATGGGAGATTAATAATAATCCTCTGCATTGGTGGAGCACTTCAGACTCGAGGGCTTGCTCATCCGTAATCTCATCTGATCCCGGTAATGGCCCGGGAGCTTGTGGAGAACACCCGCCACCCTCTGACCCGATGAAAGGGAGGTAAGCGCTCCCACGGGCGCACTCAGAGAAAGAGGAGACACGGAAAGGAGACAGGAGGACCCAGATCTCAGCGGAAAGGCTCAGGATTAAGTTCGTTCTCCCTGACTTTTCGTCTGCATCCTTTTATCGCCCATCTGTCTGACACACGGTCCTGGTCCGAGGTTGCGGGAGGCGGATGGAGTGTGTTCATACAGGGCAGGGGGGCTCGGCGGGGGTGGGGTCAGGACTCTGAGCAGCGACAGAGACCACGTCTGGCCAGATTGGTAAGGAAGACGCCACCGGCTGGCGAGGACCGTGGCCTCGCCGTTTGCCACCATCTCTCCCCACGCCGCTGAACCGCCCTGCTGCTTTATTCTGCGTCCCATAAACCCCCCAGCCCCTTGCCAGGGGGAAGGGAGGCTTGACATTTGTTTTCCACCTCCTCGTCTGGCTGCCTTGCCAGTAACCCCGCTTTATGCTGCGGACCTGGGTGTCTCAGCGGCTTGACCTGCTGTGAGTGGGCAAAACAAATCCGGCTTGGTAACATTGACACCTGCTTCAGCATGGACGGACCTTGAGGACACTCTGCTAACTGAACTGTCAGTCACGAGAAGACAAGTCCATGTGACTCTGCTCCAGGATAGAGTCTCCTAGAGGAGAAGGCTGGGGCCGGCTGCACAGTGCCATGAATGCGCTTAGCTCCACTGACCCCATGCTTAGAAGCGGTTAAGATGTGTTTTACCCCAATTGTTAAAGTTTTTAAGTGGGGCGAAGTCACGGAGTGGATGCAAGCCGTCTGGCCTCAGCCTCCCTCTGCTCCCACTTTGGACTTTGCAATTTGACCCGAATTCCTAGCTCACTGGGGATAACTCTGCTGGTCTATACCTGGGGAGGTCTGCCGATTCTGCCTCCCCTCCCTGGGGTTCTTTCCCTGCTGTATTGCGTCTTTTGACCAAACCCACTCAAATGCCATGAGATGGTTGGATGGCATCATCGACTCGATGGATGTGAGTTTGAGCAAACTCTGGGAGGTGGTGAAGGACAGGGAAGCCTGGCATGCTGCAGCCCATGGGGTGGCACCGAGTCAGACACGACTTCGCACTGAACAACGACAGCTCAGACATCAGCTGCCTGAGTCCTGCCCCGTCCCACCGCCCGCCGCCTGCTCCCTGAGTCCTCCCCATCCCACTACCCGCCGCCTGCTCTGAGGGTGCACGTGTCTCTCTGGGCCCGCTCTTGGTCATGCCTGGACCTCTCCCATAACGTGTTGGCCGCGTGTTTGCCTGTCTACATGTGTCTCCTCAGTAGACGTGGGCTGTGTTGGGGAGGGTGCCAGAAGGTATGAGGGTAACTGAGCGTTTTCTCAGCCGCTGGGGGCTGAGAGTGAAGACCTAACCATTTGGAGATAGAATGTCATTAAAATGGGATTATGGGGACTTCCCTGCAGGCCCGCTGGTGGGAACTCTGCCACAGGGGGCACAGGTCGATGGGAACTCCACACTCCACCACAGGGCGCGCAGGCTCGATCCCTGGCCGGTGAACTAAGATCCGGTGCCGCCAACACAACAGAAAACAACTTTTCATGGGATCACGGTGGGTGTAAACACACACACCTTGCAACTTGGTGGTGAAACTCCTTCCTCCATTATAAGCAGAGCAGAGGGTCTTAGGCTGGTGTCCCTGCAATTTGGGGGCATCCTTCGGGGCCATCAGGGGCTCAGGAGGGCTCCACGGAAAGATGATGAATGGGTTCCTGGCCGGGCCCAGGCCTAAGATTCCTAGCAAACTGTCCAGGGGGCAGGATCTCATTCTTAAACAGAAGTTCCTGTGTATACACGAGACCTGGGAAGCGGGTGGGGGCAGGGAGAGAATAACTGAGAGACGTGCAGAGGGCATCCCTGGACACTGCTGTGCACCTCACTTGACCCGACCCTTAGACGGGCTCGGACCAGATTCCCAAGAAGAGGAGGCTCTGTAGTGAGCAGCCACAGAAATACATTTTTTTTTTTTAAGTGATATCTGCACTTTGGCCACCTGATGCGAAGAGCTGACTCATTGGAAAATCTTTCCTGGGAAAGATTGAAGGCCGGAGGAGAAGGGGACGAGAGAGGATGAGATGGTTGGATGGCATCACCGCCTCGATGGACGTGAGTTTGAACAAGCTCCGGGAGTTGGTGATGGACGGGGAAGCCTGGCGTGCCGCAGTCCATGGGGTCGCGAAGAGTCGGACACAACTGAGCGACGGAACTGATCTCCAGGAATATTTAAAAGCCCATTGAAAAGATACACAATAGACAGAAAGAAGAAATGAATTCAGAAGTAGGCTCGCATATGCACAGTCCGTTGATTCACTGCAAAGGTGCCAGAGGGAGAGATTGCCTTTTCAATGATTGATGCCGGAACAATTGAATGTCCTGTATGGACGAAATGTTAATCCTTGGCTCACACTGTATACAAAGTTTAACCCAAAATGGATCAGAGACTTAAATGTAAGAGTGAGATCCTAGAAACAGCCAAAGAAAAACACTCCTCAGCGTGTGTCTGACTTTGGAGTAGGCAGAAATTTCTTAGATGTAACAGCAAAATCACAATCTTTTTTTTTTTTTTAAAGGTGGTAAGTTCAGCTTCATCAAAATTAAAACCTTTTGCTCTTTGAAAGACACCATTAAGAAAGAAAAAAAGGCAAGCCACAGACTGAGGAGAGATTTGCAAAGCAAACATCTAGTAACTTGTATCCAGACTATATAAGGACATGCTGTAACCCAGCTGAAGATAAAAGAATTGAATAGACATTTTGCCCAGAAAACATACAAATACAATGTATTGCTGTCTTTACATATGTATTTGCATGCCCTCTAAAGAAACCGTTGACATGCACTTTTTTTTTTTTTTTTGCTTTTGCTTCCAGGAAAACCTCTCGCCTGGTGCCCGCTTCATCCTGGAACAGCTAAGATGGTGTTAATTCCCTGGTAGCAGCAGTTTCCTTGACCGTCCCCTGTAAGACAGCCACAAACGGTAAGAATCGCATCCACCTGGTGACATAGAGGGGGGGTCTGTGAGATGAAGCCGGAAGAGCCAGGTGGCCCGTAGGCTGATGTAAGCAGTGACGTGGCTGTCAGTGTTTAACGCCTGCTCTCCAGGGGGAGCGGCGGCAATCCTGATTTGTCACATTCGCCACTTTCCATGGTGTAAACACTCCCATCCTGGCTCACTGCAAGCTGACGTCGTGACGTCCCCGAACCCAGAGTCGGGAAGGGATGCGTGTGATCAGCTCTCCTTAGGAACCCAAACCCGCTCCGGCAACGAGATGCCGCTTCACACGTCTCATCGGTGGAGCACTAAGCCAGGCGATGCTGAGGGTTTAATATGAAGGCGCGTTAAGTGCTGTGGGCATGGAAACTGGTTCAGCCGCCGTCGGGGGCAGGGCGGTATCACTTGGTGGGATGCTTGTAGTCGGCAATCCAAGAATGCGTGCAGTTTGGTACCTGGAGGTGTGTAAGCAGAGCTGCTTGCACCGTTGTTGGGAAGAGCCAGACAGTGGAAGCAGCGTTAGTGTCCATCAGTCGGAAAACGTATAAATGAATCATGAAACAGTCATGGAGCGGGAGAATGCGCTACAGCATTCTTAAAACCAATACGCTAATACCTGTATCAGGATGGCCGTATCTTGGAAAGCATAATGTGGAAGAAAAAAGTCAAGCTTTAGGACGTTATGTGATGCATAACAGAGAACTTCTGTAGAAGTTTTAAATGCATAAAATGCTACCCAGTGATAGGATACAGAGATATATATTCATTGAAACATGATGAAAAATCATTTTAAATAGAGTAGACAAATACATCTGAAATTTATGATAATATTGCTCCTGGGGAGAGAGAGAGGAGCTTGAAGCTGGGGATGGATGTAAAGGGTACTTCATCTTTATTATATTATTCTAGCTCCTTTAAATATTAAAAAATAGTGATTTGAAATAAAAATGACAACATTTTAATGGTTTAAATTCTGTATTCTGACAAATAGGACATTGTGCTGGTTTCATTTTTCTTTATGTTTCTTGATGTTTCAAAAAGCCCTTCAAAGCATCAGGACACAATCTCTTTATGGCATGAGATTAACTCCATCCCTGTTCACTGGCAAATCTCAGGCACCAAGTGCTCGGGTGGAGAGCGTGACCAGGTGGGTCCTGTCCTCTCCCGTGGTGTGCCCCTTCACCAGGGAGCCCATGTGACCCTCCCCTGACCTCCCGTTGGCATTTCGTGAATGCAGCTTTGGTGACACTTGTCACACTGATTGTACGGTAGTTTAATCTTTCCACCTGGAGCTGGGGTCATCCCAAAGGTTCTCTTCACATGCCTGGGTTGGAAAGACTCAAACAGCTGGGAGCTGGAGTACCTGGAGTTTCTGAGACACTTCTGTCTTTCTAGACAGATCCACAGATGATGAAGATAGATTGGTAGATGCAGATAGGTCATGGCTAATCGGTAGATAGAGTGAAGAGAGGGACAGATGAATGAATGATAGATAAAGATGGATGATAAAAAAGACAGACAGATAACCGTTCCAGTGTTCTTGTCTGGGAAATCCCATGGGCAGAGTAGCCTGGTGGGCTGTTCCATGGGGTTGCAGGAGAGTTGGGCACAACTGAGTGACTAAGTAGACAGGCAGACAGACAGGCATACAGGTGTGAATGTGGAGACAGAGACACTGTGGCATGTTATAAATGCGTCATCTCTTGCTCTAGAACCAATTGCTACATACTCAGGAATTTTGTGAGCTGGTCGCCAAACCATCAGTAACTTGAAATTGACGGTGATGAGAGTATTTCCATCCCAGAAATAAGTTGTACGTCAGGTCTGTTTTTGAGAGAGAGCAAGCTTATCTGCATCACTGGGTATGGATAAAGAAATATCTATTTTCTCCATTCTGTGTAAATATATCCAGTTCTCCTAGCTTTGTCCACTGAGCCAAGATGAAAAGGTGAAGGGAGGTAAAACCTCCTCCCACTGCCTTTCAGGGAACAATCATCATGTCTGCTGAGGGTGGGCACCTCGCCCCCGTGCTCACCGAACCTCTAGCAGCTCCGGAAGGGAGCAGCCGCCTCTGCGGTCAGCTGAGGCCGCACCACAAAATCACCCCCTGATATCTGTTCAGAGTCAGAGGAATAGAGAGAAAGCAATGAGTATTTACACTTCTATTGAAAAGTCTTCACTTAAAACTGAAAGAAGTCTTCACTTAAAACCTCCACAATTGGCGCGGAGGTTAAAAAAACAAAAGACACTGAGCAAAAATAGTTTCCCCCCTGTTGATCTAAATTCCCCATGCCTTCTTTCAAAAGGACATCTGAAATCCAAAATTGGAATCAAGGACTTTGCTTTTCTGGTAACTGTATTGGAGTATAGTTGGTTGACAATGTTGTGTTTGTTTCCGGTGTGTGGCAGAGTGATTCAGTGGCACCTATATCCACTCCACCTACGGTCATACGGAATATTGATGAGAGCTCCCTGTGCTGCCCAGCAGGTCCCTGTTGGTTACTTATTTCATATATAGTGGTGTGTGTGTGTTAATCCCAACCTCCTAATTTATCCCTCCCACCAGCACTGCCCCTTTGGTAATAATAAGTTTGTTTTTGAAATTTGTGAGTCTGCTTAAGTTCACTTGTATCATTTTTTAAAATTAGATTCCACATGAGTGATGTCGTAAATGTCTTTCTCTGTCTGACTCACTTCACTTAGTGTGATAGCCTCCAGGCCCATCCCTGTTGCTGCAAATGGCATTATTTCATCATTTTTTGTGGCTGAGGAACTTTCCCTTGCGTGTGTGTGTGTATAAAGCATCTTCTTTGTCCAGTCTCCTGTCAATGGGCATTTAGGCTTCCCCCCTGTTCTGGCTATTGGGAACAGTGCTGCTGTGAATACTGGAGTCCATGTACCCTTTTGAATTATAGTTTTTTTCCAAATATATGCCCAGGAGTGATTGCTGGGTTACATGGTAGCTATATTTTTAGTTTTTAAGGGACTTCCAGAGTGTTCTCCATAGTGCCTGTACCAATTTGCACTCCCGCCCTCACTGCTGGAGGGTCCCCTTTCCTCCACACCCCCTCCAGCATCTGTTGTTTGTAGACATGTAGACGGTGGCCATTCTGGCCAGCGTGGGGCGACACCTCACCGTGGTCTTAGTTTGCATTTCTCTAATAATTAGTGACATCGACCATCCTTTCATGTGCTTTTTGGCTTATCTGTCTGTCTTCTTTGGAGAAATGTCTATTTAGATCTTATGCCCGTTTTCCGATTGGGTTGTTTGTTTTTTTGACATAGAGCTGCATGAGCCGCTTGTATATTTTGGAAATCGATCCCCTGTTGATTGTAGAGTTTGCAGATATTTTCACCCGTTTGTGGCTTGCGTTTCATTTTGTTGATGGTTTCCATTGCTATGCAAAAGCTTTTAAGTTTAATTAGGTCCCATTTGCTTTTTGTTTTTACTTTTATTCTTCTAGGAGGTGGATCCAAAAAAGATGCTGCTGTGATTTATGTCAGAGTACTGCCTGCGCTTTCCTCTAATAAGAGTTTTATAGTATCCGGTCTCACGTTTAGGTCATCCATCCATTCTGCGTTTACTTTTGTGTGTGGTGTTGGAGAATGTTCCAGTTTCCTTCTTTTGCATGTCGCTGTCCAGGTTTCCGGGTGCTGGATCTGGAGTGGCAGCCCAGCAGGACTGAGCTGTCCACAGCCTGCACTCTCCGAGGAGAGGGCGGGTCCCGACCAGCGCCAGGGAGGTGACCGTGAAGGCCAAGGTGTTTCCGGCCTGATGAGAGTTCCGTGGGGGCCGTGGCCACTCCAGATTGTTAATGCCGACCGTGTGGATCATGAAAGGGGTCTTGGGCCGTACTGTAGAGGGGCTGAAGACGGAACAACTAGGCCAGCCACACGGACAGTCATCCTCGTGCGACTGACCCCCAGCAACACAGCCGGAAGGCAAGGCCGGGCGGGCTCCCCCGGCTGACCCGCGTCCTGCGCGACATCCCACGTCCGTTCCACTGGGAAAGACAGTGGGAAGCCCGCTCAGGGTCTCACCTGGACTCTGTCCCGCAATTCTATCACCTTTGCTGGTTTCCATCGATACCCTCTTGCTGTAATAAACCGTGATTGTGAGCGAAACTGCAGCACTGAAGGGGGGCCCCGTGGAGACATCCTCAGTGTCACGGTCCGGCCGTGCCGCGTGCTCTCTGGTTCCCCGCTGAGCCCCCCGTGGGAAAGCTCGCCACCTTCCACACACCGGGGCCTTCCCTCACCTCCATGCTCTTCTCAGCGCCGGGGTCAGCAGTGCAGGATTTACGAGAGTGGCTGAAATACGAGGGCGGGAAGCGACACGGCGCTCACACCGTTGGTCGGACAGCAGAGATGGTGCAGCCCGCCCGGCAGGGCGCCCCACGCGCGTCTGGACTCGTTATAGGGGACTGTCCCTTAGGGTTGCCGCTGAGGGCGCAGAAGTGGGGGTGCACCGAGGCCGGACTGCAGCGGGAGGAGCGGGAGGTAGAGGCCGGCCAGGACAGATGACGACGGCGTGCGTGTAGGGGGGAGTGTCTGGGTGTGAGGGTGTGTGAGTGTGTGTGGGGGGGGGTGTGGGTGCATGCCACTCCACTGTGTCCGCCCGCACTAGTCCTCCTGGGTCACAGCTTCATCTTCTTGCAGGGTGTTGGCCTCAGATGCTCACAGCCATGGGCTTGCACAGCCTCCACTGGTCTAGGCTGAGCCCTCGCAGCCCCGCTGACCCCGTGGGCCACCAGTCAGGAGTCAGGGCTCACCCCACTCAGGCCGGCCCTCTTGGCCATGAGACCAAGTGGAATTCCTCGTCATGGGGTGACTCCAGTGTCAAGGGTTCTGATGAGCCAGAGACTGAAGGAAAGTAATAAAAACCGGTGGTGGAGATTCTGCCCCAGAAGCTGGCCGTGCTGGCCACGTTCTGCTCCGTGAGGCCCCTCACATGTCCTCGCCCCCACCCCCCACGCTGACTCTCCCCAGCCAGGGAACCAGGGAAGTGTTTCTGGTCTTAGGTGGGATGCTTTTTTTTTTTTTTNGCCAGAACTTTGGCTCCAGCAGAGAAGGGGAGCTGGGGCTGGAAACGTGAGAGGCACAGTCATCTCTTTGCCATGGAAACCCCACGGGAGAAGGTTGGGGTTTTTTCCCTGTATTAAGAAATCAATGGGAGATTAATAATAATCCTCTGCATTGGTGGAGCACTTCAGACTCGAGGGCTTGCTCATCCGTAATCTCATCTGATCCCGGTAACGGCCCGGGAGCTTGTGGAAAACACCCGCCACCCTCTGACCCGATGAAAGGGAGGTAAGCGCTCCCACGGGCGCACTCAGAGAAAGAGGAGACACGGAAAGGAGACAGGAGGACCCAGATCTCAGCGGAAAGGCTCAGGATTAAGTTCGTTCTCCCTGACTTTTCGTCTGCATCCTTTTATCGCCCATCTGTCTGACACACGGTCCTGGTCCGAGGTTGCGGGAGGCGGATGGAGTGTGTTCATACAGGGCAGGGGGGCTCGGCGGGGGTGGGGTCAGGACTCTGAGCAGCGACAGAGACCACGTCTGGCCAGATTGGTAAGGAAGACGCCACCGGCTGGCGAGGACCGTGGCCTCGCCGTTTGCCACCATCTCTCCCCACGCCGCTGAACCGCCCTGCTGCTTTATTCTGCGTCCCATAAACCCCCCAGCCCCTTGCCAGGGGGAAGGGAGGCTTGACATTTGTTTTCCACCTCCTCGTCTGGCTGCCTTGCCAGTAACCCCGCTTTATGCTGCGGACCTGGGTGTCTCAGCGGCTTGACCTGCTGTGAGTGGGCAAAACAAATCCGGCTTGGTAACAATGACACCTGCTTCAGCATGGACGGACCTTGAGGACACTCTGCTAAGTGAATTGTCAGTCACGAGAAGACAAGTCCATGTGACTCTGCTCCAGGATAGAGTCTCCTAGAGGAGAAGGCTGGGGCCGGCTGCACAGTGCCATGAATGCGCTTAGCTCCACTGACCCCATGCTTAGAAGCGGTTAAGATGTGTTTTACCCCAATTGTTAAAGTTTTTAAGTGGGGCGAAGTCACGGAGTGGATGCAAGCCGTCTGGCCTCAGCCTCCCTCTGCTCCCACTTTGGATTTTGCAATTTGACCCGAATTCCTAGCTCACTGGGGATAACTCTGCTGGTCTATACCTGGGGAGGTCTGCCGATTCTGCCTCCCCTCCCTGGGGTTCNTCACGGAGTGGATGCAAGCCGTCTGGCCTCAGCCTCCCTCTGCTCCCACTTTGGACTTTGCAATTTGACCCGAATTCCTAGCTCACTGGGGATAACTCTGCTGGTCTATACCTGGGGAGGTCTGCCGATTCTGCCTCCCCTCCCTGGGGTTCTTTCCCTGCTGTATTGCGTCTTTTGACCAAACCCACTCAAATGCCATGAGATGGTTGGATGGCATCATCGACTCGATGGATGTGAGTTTGAGCAAACTCTGGGAGGTGGTGAAGGACAGGGAAGCCTGGCATGCTGCAGCCCATGGGGTGGCACCGAGTCAGACACGACTTCGCACTGAACAACGACAGCTCAGACATCAGCTGCCTGAGTCCTGCCCCGTCCCACCGCCCGCCGCCTGCTCCCTGAGTCCTCCCCATCCCACTACCCGCCGCCTGCTCTGAGGGTGCACGTGTCTCTCTGGGCCCGCTCTTGGTCATGCCTGGACCTCTCCCATAACGTGTTGGCCGCGTGTTTGCCTGTCTACATGTGTCTCCTCAGTAGACGTGGGCTGTGTTGGGGAGGGTGCCGGAAGGTATGAGGGTAACTGAGCGTTTTCTCAGCCGCTGGGGGCTGAGAGTGAAGACCTAACCATTTGGAGATAGAATGTCATTAAAATGGGATTATAGGGACTTCCCTGCAGGCCCGCTGGTGGGAACTCTGCCACAGGGGGCGCAGGTCGATGGGAACTCCACACTCCACCACAGGGCGCGCAGGCTCGATCCCTGGCCGGTGAACTAAGATCCGGTGCCGCCAACACAACAGAAAACAACTTTTCATGGGATTACAGTGGGTGTAAACACACACACCTTGCAACTTGGTGGTGAAACTCCTTCCTCCATTATAAGCAGAGCAGAGGGTCTTAGGCTGGTGTCCCTGCAATTTGGGGGCATCCTTCGGGGCCATCAGGGGCTCAGGAGGGCTCCACGGAAAGATGATGAATGGGTTCCTGGCCGGGCCCAGGCCTAAGATTCCTAGCAAACTGTCCAGGGGGCAGGATCTCATTCTTAAACAGAAGTTCCTGTGTATACACGAGACCTGGGAAGCGGGTGGGGGCAGGGAGAGAATAACTGAGAGACGTGCAGAGGGCATCCCTGGACACTGCTGTGCACCTCACTTGACCCGACCCTTAGACGGGCTCGGACCAGATTCCCAAGAAGAGGAGGCTCTGTAGTGAGCAGCCACAGAAATACATTTTTTTTTTTTAAGTGATATCTGCACTTTGGCCACCTGATGCGAAGAGCTGACTCATTGGAAAATCTTTCCTGGGAAAGATTGAAGGCCGGAGGAGAAGGGGACGAGAGAGGATGAGATGGTTGGATGGCATCACCGCCTCGATGGACGTGAGTTTGAACAAGCTCCGGGAGTTGGTGATGGACGGGGAAGC
>SJYS01017158.1:105944-116571 GCA_006410695.1 Philantomba maxwellii | reverse complement strand
GTCTCCGGTGAGCACACGGGGTGGAGCATCTTTGCGGGAAGGCGGCATCTTTGAGACGGGCTCCCGCACTCTTGGCCTCTAATTAAGTGTCACAGGGAAGGGTTTCTGTTTACATCCGCTTGCCTCCGCGCCGCGGAGTTGACTGCGCGCTGGAAACCTCAGGGGCCCTTGAGGTTTTGCCGCCCGGATCTCCTTGCTCCCGCCCGGCGCAGGAGCAGCGCGGGGCCGGCGTGTTTACAAACAGCTGCGCCCTCTTTCCCAGCCCCTCCCTGCGCCCCAGGGCCCCGCGGATCGCCGCGGAGGTAGGCTGCGGCCCGGGCCGCGGGGGTCCCGGGAGGGTCCGCCCGCTCCTCCACCCCCGCCGNCTCCCGCCCGGCGCAGGAGCAGCGCGGGGCCGGCGTGTTTACAAACAGCTGCGCCCTCTTTCCCAGCCCCTCCCTGCGCCCCAGGGCCCCGCGGATCGCCGCGGAGGTAGGCTGCGGCCCGGGCCGCGGGGGTCCCGGGAGGGTCCGCCCGCTCCTCCACCCCCGCCGTCCTCGTCTGCCGCGTCTGCGCCCGCAGCCGGGTCGATTGGCTGGCTGGGGCTCGGAGAGCTCGGCCTGGACCGGCCCTCTCCGGAGCGGGTTTGGGGCGGGTCCTCTCCAGGACTAGGGGGCGGCTGGACCCGTCGGGGCTGCCCCGCCGCCCCGCCCCCCTCCCTGCCGGCCGAGCTGGGGCGGGGGCGGGGGCGGGTGTGTGCGGTTTTTTCCCTGCCCTGAAGTACTCCACCCAGAAAATGAATGAACTCTCTTTGAAACAAGTTCTGCTATCTTAAGCAGCGTTTTGTTGACTTTTTTTTTTTCTTTTCCCGTTTCGCACTGAACTGGTGTCTTTGAGAAAGAACCGACTGGTTAATCATTTTCTGAGTGTTAGAAAAAGAGGCTAATCCTTAGAGCTGCAATTTAGAGAAAACTGCTGGAATTCAACCCGAGAAAGGGGGCAGCACAGACAGAGCAGACAGTAAAGAATCCGCCTGCAGTGGGGGAGACCTGGGTTCAACCCCTGGGTCGGGAAGATCCCCTGGAGGAGAAAATGGCAACCCACTCCAGTATTCTTGCCTGGGGAATCCCAAGGACAGAGGAGCCTGGTGGGCTGCAGTCCATGGGGTCGCAAAGAGTCGGACACGACTGAATCTCTAAACAAAGACTTTAGAAGCTATTTCTTGAGAAAGGCTTTTCTTGATCTTTCTAATGTAGAGATCACAAAACCAAAAGTAACCTGCTTTGTGGAATTCGTCCACGGTTAGTGGAACCCTGTATGAAATAAACATTAAGCTACTGGCCTCGGTTCCTAAACCGCTTGTCACCCTGACCTAGCAGTCCATTCCGGCTTCACTGTGGCGGGAGAGTCAGTCCTCACTTTGCAGTGCTGTGTGTCTGCTGAGCTCAGGTGGGGCGTGGGGACGGCTGCTGTGTTTCTGGCAGACTTTGGATCCTACCTGAGAGTGATTGACTCTCCTTTTCCTTGGTTCGCCCGATGAGCCGGAGAGGAGGCTGCTGCACCTGTGGCTCTCACCGCACCCCCCCACACACAGTCCCGCACACACATGGTCCCTTTCCTCGTCTGGAAACTGGGGATACAAAAGTTGGTTCACCGACACAGAAAGATGCGGCCTTCCGTGTTCTTCATGGTTCTCTTCCCGCCTCTCTAGGAGTCGGGGCCAGGGGGCCTTTTGGCCGTAAATTGTTGAGAGGAGGTGGGCTAGGCTTGTGCTGTAGTCTGGTCTCCAGGGGGACCCTGGGGCCCGGAAGATCCTGCCTCGTGTGTTCCTGGGTGTGCCTTTGGGGCAACGCCCTCCTGGCATCCTGCTGCCGAGGGCCCTTCCTTTCCAGATGACAGCTGTGATTCAGGAAGCAGGCAGATCGAGGGGGAGGAGCAGAGGGAGGCCTGGGGCCCGGTCCCCTCCCAGATCTGCCCCCTGCCTGCTTGGAGAGAGAGACGCTGGGAGGTCTGAGCTCAGGCCAGCTCTCCAGTCTTCTGAGAAGACATGCATTTCAGACTCCAGCTCCCCCTTCTGCAGTCTCTTCCCAAGGTTTCACAGCAGAGTTTCTCTTTGGGGGCACAGACCTGGTTAAGAGAGTGCTGAGAAACTGGCTTCCGTGAATTCTCTTTGCCTGTTGTTTCCCCCCAGATTACAGAAATACTATGTGCGCACTACACAAAGTAGAGATGTTTCAGAAAGTGAAATCCCCTCAGTGACACTCCTGGAGAGACGTCTACAGGGGCCTCTGCATGTGAGCGGGTAGAGAGCTCGTCCAGTGGCTGTCGGTACTGGTGACCCCACCCCGGGAGGGCACTGTGGAGCCCAGGGGGCCTGCAGCCTGCTCTTCCTCCTGTCCCTCTGTCTCAGCCCCTTTCCTGGTCCCCGCATCACTCCTGGCTGCACGGGAGACTGTTTTGACATGGCCTTGGTTTACCAGTTCCCCCACGAGAGCCTCGCAGCTGTTGCTGGTTTCTTAGTCTTGTGGACAGCTCAGCAGCCAGTCTGTTTCGAAGTCGCCTCTCTGAGTGAGTGACTGAAAGTCACTTGGTCGTGTTCAGCTCTTTGCAACCTCATGGACTATATCCATCGACTTCTCCACGCCAGAATACTGAAGAGGGTAGNAGCAGTGCTGAACCCCTCTGGGACTGGAGACGGTGCCCCGGCGCCTCTGCAGTGCCAGGACCTGCGGCATCTCCAGGAGAGAATCTCCAGGAACCCCTCCCCCCACCCCCATCCGAGTTGAATCCCCACGTGCTGTGGTGTTTGGTTCCCCAATGGGCAAGTTGGGAACCTGATGCTGAGTGTGTGAACATGTTACCAGTAAAACACTTTTCCTGCCCTCCCACCTTACTTTTAAAAGCTTGGGTTTTGTATGTTTGGTTCAAAATGAAATTCAGAAAGAGCTGCTTTTATTACTGCTTCCTGCCTCTCAGCAGCTGATTTATTATTGTTGGTTAAAGAGTCTATACTCGCACGACTTAACCTGTCCCTGTATCTGCAGAGTCTAGTTGAGAGGGGAATGATTCCTGAAAATTCCCACCTGGGTTGCTGGGATTCCCGACCCCACCCCGGGTGACAGTAGGGAATTCATCATTAACATCAACTGCCCCCGTTTTCTCAGACACAGCGTTTTTTTTCCCTTCATCCCTCCCTGAGATCAGTAACTATCTCTTGAGCCCCTCCTACGAGCCACAGACGGCTCCCCTCCTTGGAGGAGCCGGCCGGGAAGCCGGAGACAGCAGCCCAGCCAGAGAGGAGGCCCTGCGTGTGTGTCCAGGAAACTGGCACGGAGGGCTTTCATATGAACTTGACTTTCGGGGGAGCTGGGGGCGTCTTGTCCCTTGCACAGTGAAGGGAGACGCCCCCGGGCGCTGTGGGGAGTGGGCCTGGAAGGCCCCCTTGCAGGTGGGAGGTGGACGCAGGGGGGCTGGGGACGCGTGGAAGGAGACGATGACCTCCGAGCTCTGGCAGCCCCCAGCTCGGGGCACCTCATACCTGGACTTGTGACCCACTTTTAGTTTATGACGGTTTTCTCTGAATACTTCTAATTTTCAAAACCAAAATTTCCACACGGCTTGACAACCGCAGCCAACTTGTTGGCGGCAGGAACCGGGCCACGCCTGTTGGTGGCGCCCCGGGCGGGGCGGGAGGCCCTTGGCCGAAAGCACTGCGGTGCGGAGGGGGAGCCCCGCCTGCCCGCCCCCGGACAGGGGCGGTTTCCGACCCAGGGGCGCGCGGGCCCGGGGCGGGGCGCGGGCGGGGCCGGCGAGCACGTGTCTCCGCGCGGCCTCCCCTCGGGCGCCCCCGCGCGGCCGAGTGAGCGCCCCGCGCCCCCGGGGCCCCCCAGCGGCGCCGCGGTCCCGAGTCAGACCTCAGGACGTGTCCTTTCTCTCCGCAGTGTCCCCAACTCCTGCCCAGCCAGCCCCCGAGGGGCCGGCTCCTCCAGCTACCGCTCCGTCCAGAACGTGACCTCCGACCTGCAGCTGGCCGCAGAGTTCGCCGCGAGGGCCGCCTCCGAGCAGCAGGCCGACACGTCCGGAGGGGACAGCCCCAAGGTCTCCGCCCTGGGCGCGCGGGCCGGTGCCCGGCGGGTGCAGGTGTCCCTGCCCTCCTCCCCGAGCCCCCCTGTCCCGTCCACGGGGCCGGGTCGGCTCCAGAGCCTCCTTACGGTCTCCGGGAGGGCGTCAGGCTTCTCGCCTCCCAGCTTAGCGTAGTTCATTCCCATCAGACAGCTGTCCTCAAATCAGTTTGCAGAGGAGCTGAGAAAGTGCAGAATCAAACCGGACTTTCCCCCATGAGGCAGAATTGGCTCCTCCCAGTCTAAACCCCCAGGAGGGGGTGGGGGTGATGTTCTTAGACACCCCGAGAAGCTGTGTCCTCGCTGGAGCGGGGTGGCTGGATTGGAAACGCGACCCTCCGGGCTCACCCCCTCGTCTGCGCCCCCAGGACGAGTCGAAGCCGCCGTACTCGTACGCTCAGCTCATCGTGCAGGCCATCTCGTCCGCGCAGGACCGGCAGCTGACTCTGAGCGGAATCTACGCGCACATCACCAAGCATTACCCTTACTACCGCACGGCCGACAAGGGCTGGCAGGTGCGCCCCTTCCCGATCCCCGCGGCGTACACTGTGGCCCCACCCTGCCCCCAGAGCCCACGCCACCCTTCCGGGAGCCCGCAGACGGGAAGATGTCCCCAGGCTCAGTGCACGGGGTGCTCCTGTGTGACCTTCAGACACGCCTCCCTGCTCTCCACAGACCCTTTCTTGTTTAGGTTCATAAGACCTTAGTCCAGTGTTCTAGTTGGCTCAGCACGTGTTCTGAACCTGGCATCCCCTGGACAAGGGCTTCTCCTTAACGCCTGGCTTTCCTGTAAGGGCTGTGCACGAGCCTGTGCTGAATTTTCACAGGCACGACCACTCTGACACCTCTGTGCTTGGGGCCCCTCCGGCCCTGACCCCCGGCTCAAGTGGCCGGGCCTGCGCGGGTCAGAGCCACACCCACCGTGACCGCTGACTCCCTGCTCTGCCCACAGAACTCCATCCGCCACAACCTCTCCCTGAACCGCTACTTCATCAAGGTCCCTCGCTCCCAGGAGGAGCCGGGGAAGGGGTCCTTCTGGCGGATAGACCCTGCTTCAGAGGCCAAGCTGGTGGAGCAGGCGTTCCGGAAACGGAGGCAGCGGGGCGTCTCCTGCTTCCGCACCCCCTTTGGGCCGCTGTCGTCCAGGTGAGCCCCCGTGCCCCGCCACCCCATGGCCGTGGCCAGTGAAACCGCTTCACCCTTTCTCGGAGAGACCAGCTCGGCCCGAGAGGCAGGGAGAGGGCGTCGGCCGGATTCCCACGATGAGCTTTGCTCTCCGGGTGTCAGTTTGTCCCGGGGGAAGTTGGTGCCCGTCCCAGCAAGACTGCAGTTCTTAAGGTAGAAGCACAAGCCGCTTTCCGGGGGGCTGGCCGGGCCCCTCGGAGGTGAACGCGCTGGTCATGACCTTCCCCGGGCCCAGGCTCGCGGGGCGGTGGTTCGTGTGGCAGGCGGCCAGCTGTGGCTGCAGGGTCGGGCAGCACTTGAGCATGCTCACTGCCGCAGTCCCGTCTCCCCCTCTCCTAGGAGCGCCCCAGCTTCACCCACCCACCCCGGGCTGATGTCCCCGCGTTCCAGTGGCCTGCAGACTCCAGAGTGCCTGTCCCGGGAGGGCTCGCCCATTCCACACGACCCTGACTTTGGGGCCAAGTTAGCTTCTGTTCCCGAGTACCGCTATTCCCAAAGTGCACCCGGTAAGACCGGCCTCGCCCTCTCTTCTGATGTCCCGGGACTCAGAGCCACAAGCCCCCCGGCAGGGCGCGTGTGGGGCCCTGCTGACCCAGCCCCTCCTCTGCAGGCTCTCCGGTCAGCGCCCAGCCGGTGATCATGGCCGTGCCGCCCCGGCCGCCCAGCCTGGTGGCCAAGCCTGTTGCCTACATGCCGGCCTCCATAGTGACGGCGCAGCAGCCCTCGGGCCACGCCATCCACGTGGTGCAGCAGGCGCCCCCCGTCACCATGCTCAGGGTGGTCACCAGCTCCGCCAGCTCCGCCAATGGGTACATTCTCGCCAGCCAGGCTGCAGCAGGGGGCGCCCACGAGGCGGCGGGCACGGCCGTGCTGGACCTGGGCAGCGAAGCGAGAGGTAAGCTGACCACACGGTCACCTTGGTGGGGTCACGTCCAGCTCTCATGGGTCTTCAGAAGGTGGAGCCATCAGCCTGGGCTGTGGGGCTCAGGCCATCTTGGGCAAGATGTCTCTGAGGGGCCACCCCTCGTCCCCTCCCGTTTTCCGGGGGGACGTTCCTATGAAGCAGCGCTGATCATCTTCTGAAATGCCGCTCCCCGCAAGCAGCATCTGGGGCTCCGGGCGCCCCTGGACTAGGTGTGGGGCCGCAGACTGGAGCCCCCAGCGAGAGCTCCTTAGATGTCTTTCAGAGTGAGAGTCACAGTCCTGAGTTGGAAGTCAGGGTCCTAGAGGATTAACGCGGTGATGGTTGGGAACACCATCAGTGCTTTCAGAGGCCCTGGAGCCAACACTCGGAATGAAGCAGTGTCTTAGGGATGGCGGGCGGCTCATCCCAGCAGTGACATCCCTTCTGATCCTGTCCTAACGAGGACATTTGTATTTTGGTGAGGGGAAAGCTAGGTCATAGCTCCAGGTGCAAATCATCTCATTCCAGATGATACGCATTCTTTCTCAGATTAAACTTACTTTGGTTAAAGTTTGCAGTATTTAAATTTCCCTAAAGCCCCATGGCTTGTATTTCTCTTGTTTCAAAACATTGCATCAGTGGGAGTTTTCTTATGAGAGCCCAGGTCTTTGCCCAGTGTCCCGGCTTCAGGCCCCTAGCCCCCTACCCCGCCCCGGGGGCACCCCCGCAGGACCATGACCGCACCTCTGACACACGCGGCTCTGACATGCGCCGCCCCCGCAGGCTTGGAAGAGAAGCCCACCATCGCACTCGCCACCATCCCCGCCGCCAGCCGGGTGATCCAGACGGTGGCCAGCCAGATGGCCCCAGGCGTCCCCGGACACACGGTCGCCATCCTGCAGCCAGCCACGCCAGTGACCCTGGGGCAGCACCACCTCCCAGTCCGGGCCGTCACTCAGAACGGCAAGCACGCCGTCCCCACCAGCAGCCTCGCTGGCAGCGCTTACGGTGAGGTCCCACTGGGGCGGCCCCCTCTCCCCCACTCGGCCCTGAGCGCCAGCCTGACCGGGGTCAGTTCAGCAAGCGTGTCTCCCCAGTTCACCTGGCCAGTTTCCTGAGCACTTGCTCTGTGTCCGGGCTGGGATTTGAGGCCAAGGGAGCTCCAAGGGAGCCGCCTGCGGGGACAGCGTCAGAGGGGACGGGAATGGCTCAGCGCCACACAGTTAACGCGGTGGGGGCGGGGCGGGGGGCGCTCCTTGGCGCAGGGCCCGACCCGCTGGGGTGACGCGGGAGCCGTCGGTGAACAGGGGGATCCCCGCACAGAAGCAGCCGAAAGGCGGGGGACAGGGTTGGCGGCCCTGCGGGGTGGGGGCCGGAAGGGGCTGGCGCCCAGGAGCTGCCCCCGGCTGTACCCAGAGGTGCCAGGCGTGCTGGGGAGCGGGCCCCTCATCTCCTCTCCCTTGTGTGGCAGCGCTGGTCCGACCAGCTCCGCAACGTGACTGTCTCTCTCTCCACCCTAGCCCTCACCAGCCCTCTGCAGCTCCTTGCAGCCCAGGCTAGCTCATCCACACCGGTGGTGGTCACACGCGTGTGCGAGGTAGGGCCCGAGGAGCCAGCTGCAGCGGCGGCCACCAGCACAGCGCCCCCCACCGCCGCCTCCGCCTCCCCCACTGGGGAGCCCGAGGTCAAGAGGTCCCGAGTGGAGGAGCCCTTGGGGACTGTGACCGCGCAGGCCGGCGTGATGGCAGCCGCCGGCCCACAGGGCCCCGGGACCGGGGAGTGACGTCACGGCGTGGAGGTGGAGTGGGACACACGCCAGACAGAGCTCTGGGGCCGGACCTGGGCGGCTGACCCCGCCGCCCCTGGGATTGAGATGAGAAAGCTCCCCGCAGGCCGAGCACAGGGCCACGCGGGCGGGCAGGACACCTCCATCGGCACCCAGACAGCCTTCCTCCTGCCCCTGCTCTGGTTTCAAACAAAAACACATAAACGCGTCCAGACAGCTGATTGTACGATCCTGGAATTCTTTGTCTTGTTTCCTTCTCCCCCCGCCAGCACCGCCTTTTCTCTCCAGGCCTTTCGTCAAGGGCGTGGGGAGAAGGTCGCAGCCCAGCGTCTCCGGGAACGTGTCCAGGCGGCCTGGCCCTGCACAGAAGCCAGGCTCCCCGAGCACCTTCACCCCTAGATGGGATGGAAGCACGGGCCGGGGGCCCCAGCCCTGTCTGTAAGAGACGGGACCCCGGCGAGAGAGATGCAGAGCCACCAGCTGTCAATCTGTCCCCATCGCTGCTGCTTCTAAAGGGACGCCGGAAGTGTCAGCATCCGCTGGACGGCGGGGAGGGGTCTGGTCTGACTTTGGGCCCCACGGGTTTCCAGTTTTGTTGAAAGGCGGAACTGAGGCTTCCTGACGGCCTGAGACAGACACAGAAGGGATCGCCTGTTCCTGAGGCTTCCACCCGAAGACAGTTTAACAGCTGGGTAGGTCTGGGTCTTCCCTGCACCGGTCCCCCCAGAGTTAACTCTTGCCGCTCCGTCTGCTAACTTCAAGGAAGACCGACGGCCTCCCGGACTGGCGCTCAAGGCAGAGAACTGTTTGGATGAGAGGCCCACCTGCAGCGTCCGCCCTCATCCTGGCCACACCAGGTTGCTCGGGGCGGAAGGATGTGGCCGCCCCCGCGGGAGGACGGTCACACCGAGTGGCCTCCTTTCCCGGCGGCTCTGACGTCTGGGGGCCCCGCGGCTGCCCGCCCAGTCTCCTCACCAGCTGCCAGGGTCTCTGCCGCCCGACAGCTTGCTTGCCGTGACCGACCAGAACCGGCTCTGCAGCCCGTGGTGCTGGAGGCCCCGGGCTGGGCCCACAGCCCTCGCCAGCTCGGGGGCCCTCGGGAGCCTCAGGCAGAGCAGGGCGCCCGCGGTCCTTCACGTCTCGGGAGGGCACTCAGGAAACATTCAACGCATCTCTGTGAAGGGTGGCTTAGACCCGGCCTGGTGTTGGCCCTGCCCCGGGGGCCCCGGGGGTCCCCACGGACATGGGCTTCCCGCTTCCAAACCGCCATCGCAGCTGTAGGACCGGGCGTGTGGGCCGCTTGCACAGCCAGGGTTGTCCCCAGGCACCCCTCGGTGACCAGCGTGGAGTGTCCTTCCTCCAGCCCGGTGTCCACTCAGCCCGCAGGCCAGGTGCGTCCGTGCCGCCGACCCTCACCCTACGTCGTGGCCATGGTGCCCCCGTGAGGTCAGAGACGGGAGGACTGGCGCCCAGCTCTGCACCCACGCCACACTGGCGTTCTCTGTGGCGTCCCATCTGGTGTGAGTGCGGAGCGTGAGACTGAGCAGGTCGAGACGGGCATCTGGGCACTGCCAGGCTGGCTCCGCAGGTCCTGGGCAGGGCTAGGGGGCCGTCATCCCTTTCTCTTCTGTCACTGCTCAGCCCTGGGACTGCGCGGGTCTCGCTCAGATGCCTTCTTGCTCACAGACTGTCCTCTGCGCCACAGCTCACCTCCCCCGGAGACAGACGCCTGGCCAGCCAGCCAGAGGACGCGCCCAGCCCCGGCCCCTCTGCCTGGCCCGACCAGTCTGGCCAGACCCTGTGTTCTCCTGACTTCCGAGGCATTTTGGTTTCTGTGTTACCGGGGACTCCCTCACTGTTCTATCCTGGCGGTGGCTCAGGGAGAAAGGCGTGGAGGCGGGGCCGTGGCTGGAACTTGGAGACGGGACGGGGTGTCCTCGGTGACGCTCTGCCACGTGCCGAGCGTGTGCCTTTTTAGCTCCTTCTGGGCAGAAGGGACCCCGTGGGGCCAGGTCCAGGGGACCAGCCACTCCAGGTTCCTGGTGAGCCTCTGGGTGGGCTTTTGGTCATCTCCCCAGATGGCCCACGGTGCCCGCCAGCACTTATCCTGAGACCAAGAGGCCAGGAGTGGGCAGCTCCCCAGGAAGGATGCTGCGTAGCCAGAAAGATCCCTGGTGTCCTCAGAGCCCCCCGGCCGTGGGGCCACACCTGCCCCCGCCACACCCGTCTGCAGGAGCCGGCGCAGCCAGGAGAGCCGGCAGCTGCGGTTTTCCACACGCCGGGGTTGTGGCACGTGGACCGACCCACCCGAGGCTGGGAAATAAAAAGGCAACCCGGCTTGACGCTGGGGCCACGGCCGCCTCGGATCACCCAGGGGCTGGACTCCACAGAGGGTCGGCCGGGCGGGTGCGCTCGGGCCTGTCGTCACAGCCGCGCCCTCTCCATCCGAATACCAGGCCCACCTGGCCGGCTGTACTCGACCTTTACCAGCGCCAGATACAGGAGGGCGCCACTCTGCATGGCAGGGCAACACGGAATCCCTGCCTTACCCCGCTGAGCGGCCTCCCCTCCGGCCAGTGTCACCCGCTCACAGGCCCAAGGTGGACACTGAGTGTCCCTCGCCCGCCACCTGCATCTCTGTGTGAAGCTCCG